>VZTY01007850.1:459677-612127 GCA_013400935.1 Turnix velox
AGCCGCGCCGGTTCGCCTCGGCTCTCTGCGGGAAGGGGGCACCACTTCTCTCCCCACCACATCGTTATGGACCTATTCGACTTTTTCAGGGACTGGGACTTAGAGCAGCAGTGGTAGGTTTTTTGGGGTTTGTTTTGTTGTTTGGGATTTTTTTCTTTTTCTTTTTTTTTTGTTTCTACTCACCCTGTATCTCTCCATCCCTCTCCTTTCTTATAGCTGCCTCCCTCCTCTCCTCCCTGCTCGCTCGCTCTCCCGGTGCCGTAGCCTTTGTTGCGGGGTGAAGCGCCCGCCGAGGAACCGCGCAGGGGCTGGGGCTGGCGGGGAACAGCTCGGCGGCTGCGGGGGCCAAGTTGTCCGGAGCGGTGGAGGGCAGAGGAGCGAGGGGAAGCGGTAAAACGTGCCAGGATGCCGGTTGAAAGGGCGACAGCCACAGCAGCCCCTCGCCCCGGGCAGGGACGCGGTGCCGGCGGGGCGATGCTCGGGCCGGGATCGCGGCTTTGCCGGTGTTTACCGCTGTCACTGACCGCGTCCCTTCCACGGGGGAAGCCTGGGGTGGGAGGCGAGTGGAGTTTAGCTGCGTGGCACGGTTCATCCGCAGCCCTTCTCAGCCTGGGGGGGCTTCTGTGGCTGTTTTTGCTGGTTACCGAGTGTGGGTGAAGCACGATTGAAGTTAGTTTTAGAAGTGAGAAGATGAATTCCCGATATATTATAACAGGTCTCCTGTCTTCCCCCTCCCTCTGCCTCTTTCTTGTATTTTATTTACATTATTTTATAAAAGAATGGAATTTTAGGTTTTTATCCTTTTGCACACCTTGGAAAGCTGGGTGCATCTGTTCGAGTGTGTTGTAAACTTGTTAACAAAGTGAATGTTGAGGAATTCTCGATGGGTGACAAGTAGGTGGGAAAGTTAGTATTTGGGTAGGTATTTAGTTACTTCCCCGGCGGGTTAATGAGATTACGTTTACGCTTTGGCTGTTTTTATTGGTTCTTTCTTTACTTTTCAATTTAGCAAATATAGTTATAATTCTTTAACTGTGCACGGTGCGATTCGGTGCTTGGTTCCTGCTTTGTTAAATGCTTTTAGGCTGGAGGAGAAGAGACCAAAATATACAATGTTTTGTGATACTGATCTCTAAATAAATGTCACACAGATTATATATGTGCGTGCATGTGCATCGGGACCCCGTGTTTTGCAGAGGGTTTACTTTACTTTGTCGATAATATAAAGGTATGCCTAGGAAAAAGATAATATATTTAGTTAATAACTATAATTTTGCCAAGCACAGTCTCACAGCTGTGGTTGCAAGTTCAAAATAATCAGAACCAAATACCTGTCATGTTGTATTTTACAGCAGTTGGGAGTAAATCCTTGAAACAGTAAATTACACTATATCAATATTAATCTGTAAGCAGGCATTTTTTATCATGTGCCTGTTTTATCAGTTCTGCATAAACCCATCATATCGTGTCTTTTAATAACCATGCTGTTGTTATTTAAAAGTAATAATCACAATAAAATTAGTGCACAATTAAATATCATGCTTTTACCACACTATCTTTACTCTGCTACACTAATTTATTTTGCAGACAACTGATAACCACCATATTAATACTCAAATAGTATTTGCATGCAATTTGCCTAATTTATAGTGTGGGTAGCATCATTAATAGGAACTGTTACAACCCAATATGTGGGTGTAGTTGAAATACTAAGCATATTATAGATACTGACTTTTAATGTTTGCTTAATAACTTAGTTTCCTTTGGCTGTGGTTTTATGTGGATTTAGGGATGTGCATCAGAAAGAAGGGAATTCCTGTGCCTCTCCTTTTCCATGAAACGCCAACATATTGCCCTTTGTTCTCAAAATTCCATTTTGTTTGCTTTCATATAGTAAAATTTATCCTGTTTAGTGTTTTTAGGGTCTACAACGATAAGGGCACTTTTACTTTGACTGCTTCAAAGTGTTTAATACCTACACAAACTCTGTATGGCTCAGGCATCCTCACACAATTGTGTATTGTACAGATCAAGTTGGATTTAGCTTTTAATAATCCAATTAGTATATGGACATGCAGATGTATTTAATGTGTATATACATAGTTTACATATCAACAAAAACATGTATTTTCTCATGCACGTAAAGATTTCTGACAAGTAGCTGTGTTGCTTAAGGAGATTTTAGCTCATCTGTGCATAAATATGTGTATTTATGTAATATGTTATACATGTATCATCTCTACACTCTCAAGAATATGTACACTCACCCATCAAGATTTATTACTTTTTATCTATGTATCCAATAGGGTATTGTTACTTTGTCACACAAATAAGTGTTTACAGCAGGATGGGTGAATTTCTGCTTCTTATTTTGAAACTCTCCCCTTTCTTTCTGCCTGTGAGCTGGCCTTTGTAAAACGTGTTTCACAAGTGTTTATAAGGCAATTAGAGAACCTCTTCTGCATTCCTTGCAAACCCAAAACTTCTGTTAATCTGTGCTGTGATCTCCAGGAAGGCAAGCTCAGGCCTACAGCATGTGTGTGTGGGTGTTTGTATGTATTATCTGTATGCAAAGTACAACAGAAACCTAGTTAGCCTGAGAAATACACATGTAAAAAAATATAGCTGGAGCAGAGTTGTTGTGTGGTTTTTTTCCTTTTTAAAAATCTAGTGAAAAGGTGTAAAGACAGTACTTCCTATGCATTGACACTATACCAGGAGAGGACTCCCCAAAAGTTCTGGGCTGATGGGAAAAAGAGGTAATTTCTCCCCGCCCACACTTACTCCAACAGAGAGATTTCTTTGTGTTACTTCTTGTAATGTATTGTGACAAGAACTGTCAGAGCTGCAGTGGGCAGCCACTGCGTGTGTTCTTAAACTCTCACCTTGTGTTTTTTGGATGATTCGTGTGGATTTTGCTCCAAACTGCAGAATCAGCCCTTCAGTTTCCCATCTGAAGAGAGATCACAGTAATGTAAGAATGGGGTGTTTCATTGAACCTTCATCAAGAATGCAGTTGGGAGGGTAGCCAATGGTTGGTATAGAATTTTTTTGGGGTAAACTGTGTAACCCATGGATATCCCAGTGGGGGTTTTGCCAAACTTGCCAAGCTGAAAAAAAATCCCAAAACAATTTAGATGAATCTAAACTCTGGTTAATGTGAAAGGGCCTAAGTCTGCTGTGATTCCTGGATGAATAAAGGATGTTCACATGGGCTTGCATTTAATATGAGCCAGTCTATGAGGGAGAAAAGAAGGGAGATGGATATAATGAAAAGCTTGAATGCCTGTGTGCACCAAGGGGACCACTTGCTGTTAAAAATCAAATTTCATCTTTTAAATCACTTTCCATGCTTGTCTGTGGTAACCAAGTAAATGAAATCTTGAAGTGTCCTGGGACCATGTGGCTAGATTTGAACCTGCTTATGGAGTAAGGTGGTTCCATTAATCAGCAGCTGGGAAAAAATGAATCCCAACAAAAACCTGGCCACCCCAGAATATACAGCTATTCACTTACCTCAAGCAAAGGCAGAGAGATTCACGGTGTATGTAATGTTTATTGACATTGGTATTAATAATTTTTAAGTCACCTAATCTTCAAGAAAAGAAAAAGTCAAGGAAATACTTAATGGGGAAAATGCGTATTGAGATATACAAAATACAACCTGGTGAAGGGAAATAAGATCAGGTAAGAGCATCACTGTAGCTGTGTGGTTGTGGTGGGGAGGACAACTCATGGCCTCTTGGGTTTTTTCCTTTTCTACATTATGTATCACAAGTAGCCTAATTACAGCAAAACCAGCAAACTGCCAGTTATACAGGAAGAGGCTTAAACTCACTAAACTGTTATATAAATAGAAAGTTCAAAGGTCTGTTTGTGGCTGACGAAGCTGAGAACAGGCCATCTGTGGGCCAGGTTCCTCTCCTGAATGCATGCAACCCCATACCACACTCCTCAGCAGCGGGTGCTTTCCACATAGTCCTCAACCTGGAGGGAGTCATCCCCCTCTCCAGACAAAGGTGAACTGTTTCAGTTCCAGCCCTGGGTATTTCCCCTCCTTCACTCACCTTCCCCCACCTTCCCCCATCCTCTTTGCCTGGTGCCTCTGCAGAAGACCTCAGTTGCTGTTCATTCCGCAGGGTCTGTAATAGCTCGCTGAATAAAAAGTCTTCTGAACATGGAAACAGTGTTGTGTTTCTGATGGGAATGTCTGAAACAGATTAAATAGGCTCTTTGGGAATTAGATTGGTGTTTATTTTTTTTTATTAGGTTTTTTTTTTGGAGGATGGTGAAAATATTAGGGTAGCAAACAGTCACATTTTGAATGGATTTCTGTAAGGCTTTTCTCACCCTCCCTTTCTTTTCCTTGAGAAATATTACAGTTGAATTGCAGTTACTTTTCGGATTTATATTACAGACATCCCTGAGTAATTACTTGAAAATGTTTCATTTTCAGTTTGCTTAGAAAGTGTAAATGGATAGATAGATTGTGTGGCTGCTGGTAGGTAGGTGAGGGGGATTAGATGCTGTCAAAACAAGCAGCTGAGAAAGACCAAAAATAATCTTGGGCCAAAACCTGTACTTGAAGTGCATCCTGATTTAGTAATTTCTCTCTGGTTGATATTGAACTCTATGGAGTGTAAATCTTTAAAGAATTTGGCGGTTTGCAAACATTAAGCTCACATCTATCCTATGAGGCAAAATTACAATCAGTTTAACAGCATTTGAATTGTTTTCCTAATGATTCATTCAAGAATTTAATGACTTTTAAAACATACAAATTGGGATGGAGAGTAGATACTTCAGATATTGTTCAGCTGTTCTGAAACCAGGCAGAACTTCAGAGCATTTAAGCTCTTTGTATGTGAATGCCAATTGTTTAGGATTTTATTTTTGAGTAAAAGATGTTAGGATGCTGGCCCTTCAGTTGAACAGAATTATTCCTTTTGTCTGTCTGACAAGGCTGTCACTGCAACCTGGAATTTAACTAAATTTATGGGGAAAATGTTACATTTTATAAAGTGTTAAGTTAAATAAATACACTGAATGTTCTTTAAAGAAATGGGTGGATGCTGCTGGTCTTTATGAGCTACTAAGGACTGAGAGATCTTGCTCCAGTATTGTGGAAGGAGTGTTGATGCTTTTTTTTCCTCTAGTGATCTGAGGCTCAAATTGTGCTTTTATCAGACTTAAGCAAAATTCTCATCATGCAAGATTGGGCAGAATTGGTTCAAAGACTTAGAAAAAACTTATGGGCCATAGTATAGCAGAGTCTATAGGCAAATATGAAGTTTTAGGCGCACAGCAGTCCTGTTGAATCGATTCTGATTTAAAGTTTTACTGAAATGGGTTCTTGATCACTCATAAAATGTGTAATGTGTTTTATTAATGACTAAACCCCGGTTCTCCATGTATTTGGTAATGGAAACTGATGCTATTTTTGACTGTGTAGTAAACATCCTTGTGCCTGAAATCTACCAGTGGTTTTATGTGGTTGCACAAATAATTGGGTAGCTGGAAAGAATGTAAATACTAAATCTCATTTTAAAAAAAAATCATATTTGTAGGAGAGGTTTTTTTATACGCTGAACCCACAAAATATGTGGAATAAGCATGTAAACAGGTAGATGTCATCCTGTATTTCCCTTGTGCCTTTAGTTTGAGATAATGGAATTTCTTTGTGTAAGGAACTTGAAAGATTCAGCTCCAGGATACTTGTTAAATGTATATAATCAATAAATACCATAAAGCACCCATGTCTTTTCCAGTTTGAGCCTGAGCCAGTAGTTGGTGATGTTAATGGAGAAGCTCCCAGTTGACCCCAGAACATACTGGATTTCCCCGTTTTGGCCAAAAGGCAAACTTAATGGCAGGGGGAACAGCTCTCTAATGAGCAGGCTTTTTGCACATGCTTAGCACTATGCATGTAGAAAAACTCCACAGAGCCCAATTCTGAACCTGTCTTCTTCAAATTTACTGCCTTTCTTTTCAGAAGAAAGGAATGAAAAATGGAGAGGAGAGCCTGAATCTTTTCTCTTGGTTGCAGTTAACAGAATGAATTTTATAAAGCTTTCAAACATCTATTAACACTAAAACGTGCAATTGTGCCACAACTCGGGGTTTTGCAATTTATGATTTCTTCCTTAAGCACTGGAAAAGAAGATGGGAAATCCAGTAGTATGTTAAGTTAGGGTAACCTTCCAGAGCACTCATAATATAATGTAGTTAGAAAGCCACAACAGTGACTCAAGAAGACAGCTCTTGCATCCTTTTATTGTTACTGTATGTCCTATATTGATACTTTGCAATCAAAATATTTAAGTTGTTCTAATAGCTTTAGTCAGAGGTCAGAAGGTAGCTTACTGCTGACTAATGGGTAACTGCAGAGATAAAAAATGAGAGTAAGGATGGCAACGTGCTGTCAGGAGCTTTTAAGCTCTGTTTGGAATAACTTTCAGTGATAGAGTTGTTTGACCAAAGATTCTCATCAAGGATGTAGAATCATAGAATGCATTCAGTCGGAAGGGAACTTCAAAGGTCATCCAGTCCGACCCCCCACAGTGACAGGGACATGCTGCGCTAGATCAGGTTGCTCAGAGCCTCAGTAAGCCTGGCCTTGGATGTCTCTGGGGATGTGGCCTCCACCACCAGTGTCCACAAAATATCTTACTGCCTTCATGGTGAAGAACTTCTTCCTAATGTCTAACCCACCCTTGCCCTGCTCTGGTTTCAAACCATTGCCTCTTGTCCTTTAGCTCCATGCCCTGGCATACAGCCCCATCCCAGCTTTCCTCTAGCCCCTTCAGGGAGGCCACTATGAGGTTTCTCCAGAACATTCTCCAGACTGAACAGTCTCATGTGATATCCAAGCTGCATTTGGGAGTGAAGATTTTAGAGAATGAGCTGGTGGGATTGTTTTCAAAAACCCTGTGCTGGAACCTAGTCAGGACTTTACAAGAATTGCAAGTTGCTCTTTGGTTTTGACAAGTCTGCTGTTGAGTTCAGTCAATACAATGGATTTATAAAGTTGGGCTTGTAGTGCTGAAAAAAGTAACGTGGAACTAGAGAGCTCATGTAAGGAAATAAACCAAAACTTTCTTCAGTTAACTTCCCAGCTGTTATAAACTTTTATCATGAAGAGACTCTTTTCCAACTTGTACATAGCGGATCCACCCCATAAATTATGATGACTGTTAAACAAAGGTCTAGTCAGTAGTCTCTTCTTCTGTAAAACTTTATATCATGTTTAATGATGTTTTATGAATGCATTCAAGTCAAGCCACCGAGAGAAGTACTTTTAGTTGTGGAATTCCTTTTCTTTATGTGACCTCAGCAGTTAATCCTTATCAGTTACTGGACATTATTGATAAGGAATGATTCTAAGTGATTTGAGATGGCAAGGTTTAAGGAGAGCAGGAGATATCACAACTAGAAGCTGATTTTCATTGTAGGTGACAGAGGGATTGGGGGAATGCCATTTACTATATGCAGTGTCTTGTTTAGTGAGGAGCTGTAGTCAGCAATTCAGATACCTGACTCAGATGCTGTATGTTAGAGTAAGACATGAATAACTCATAATTATGTATTTTTATAGGGGTGGAGAATTAACAGCCAGCAGAGGAGAAAAAAAGGAGATATAGTTATTATAATATTTGTCAAGGAAAAAAAGTGATTTTAAACTTGTTGCTCTTTTTAATTTGTTTAAATTGTTCTGAGTGTGCATGCTGTTGTGGAATGAGTAAATTCCCTAGTTCTGTGTTGCTTTCAGTGTCTGGGGCTCAAACCTGCAGATTTCTTACTACTGAGAGGAACAGTTCTTGTCTTATAACACTTTGTATTGGTTATTGTCAGGGTTCAATTGTAGCTGAAAAATTTTCTTGGTCATTCAAGTGTAAAATAGGTACAAAGTGATAGGCACCTAAAAGTAAGGCTGGGTAAAAATGGGGCAGTACTTGGTGGCTTGTCATCTGTGCTGAGAAAGTATCTTCACAAGTTCTGAGACTGGCAATCCATTATGTAGGTCTACTTAGTCTTTTTTCATCTTTTTACTGTATCACTGGTTTAGGTCAAGATTTTGCTTGTGAGGAAAAAAGAAAACAACTGTCAGTAGAGAAAACAAATGCAAAGCTTTAAATGTGAAATCAGGAAATACAAAATGTCATTAAGGTTGCCAGTTCCCATTTATTTTAGTCTCTTATCATGACAGAAGCTAAGATCTCTCAGTAATGTGGAGTTTAAGTTCATCTGTTCCTATGCTGCTGTCAGTAGCCATGATTATATTTGAGAATATATTGTTTGACACTTGCAGTAATATGTGCTTTTTTGACTGTGGACCTCTGTGTGCATGGGAGTCAGTCAGTGTGAGATGAATTCAGGGGGCTTAATTTCAGAAGGCTGTATACTTCTTAGATCCTTGTCCTGAACTCTCAGGTGGGACATCCATGATGTGGTGTAGCCAATTCATTTTGGGCTGCTTTTTTGAATGTGGGCATGATTTTTCTTCCAGTTTCTTCTCTGCAGAACAATGGTATGACATTCTTCCTGGTGTTTCCTATGAAGCATAATGATGAGGAATTATCTTCTCTGTCTACAAGTGTTTAAAAACTCATTAGTTAGGGTCCCTGAAAGAATTCCAATACAAGTCAGTGGGTGTGGTGGAGCTGATTGTAATGGGAAGAGAACTGGGCCCTGGGGCTGGTGGTCAGCAGGGATGCAGAGCTGTGAAGAATACTGTGCATATGCTATGGTAAGCATTTTCATAGATCTCCTCTGTGGGAGAGGACAATGGCTTTGGAGCTCATATTTACTCAAAAAGCAGCCCTTTGATTTTCATGGCTTCATGCTTCATTGCACATTGGAAGGCCCATTTGTCTTCACCAAGCCTTTGAAGAGGGGTAGGTGAAGAGATTGAGGCCTTGGCCAATGGCTGAGGGTAGCTGTTGCTTGGAGAAGAAGCTAAGTTGCCCTGCTTATTTTGGCAATGCTTAGCAAAATTGTCCTTTTAAAGTTTACTAAATCAAGTTAAATATATATTGAGGGATACAATATGGATTCTCTTACTGGCTCTGCCACTAGCTGCTTTACTGGCTTTGGAAAGTCACTTTGGTCTGTCAAAGTGAAGTCATGGCATTTGTCTTTGATAATTTGCCTTTCTTCAGGGGGGAAAGCATTGGAGAGAGAGGAGCCAACTGTGTAGTTACCTTTGCTGTTTCTGTTCACTTTTTCAATCTTATTGGGGGTCAGCTGAGAACTGGTTTTGCCATTCTCTCTACTCTCAACTTCACTCTAGCTGTATGATCCTTAACTAGCTTGGTTGTACTGTTACCTACAGGAAGAGCAAACATGGCTGATACAGAATGTCTATGGCGTAGCTTATGCATCAAGATCCTGGTGGATACAGCTTTTGTAGTGTTTGTATCACACACATTTTTAGACAAATGGGATGTTATTTCTGTCCACAAGCCTTTGAAGCAAAGGTGATTTGTCTCCTTACCTCTTTATGTAAAGTGAGGAGGGTAACATCTCAGAATTTTACTGGCAGCCTGCAGCACTTGGCAGAGAAGTAATTGCCATTACCCCTTACGTGTGAGGGAATGGAAAGAGGAGCAAAGAGACTTGCAGAAGGACTCACCATTGGTCAGGAGTGCTGTCAGCAGAGTTCCAGTTCACTGCCTGCTCACTATGATGAGTATATTTTCCCCTTCTGCAAGGGTGTGATGAGGTTAAGTCCCTTAATGTTTATGAATGTTTATGATGATAGAGCAAGACAGGAACCCAGGCAGATATATTAGTAGGCGAGAGGCAAGCCCATAAAGAGAAATGGTAGGATTTGGGCAGAATGTATTTGCAGGGAAAGCTAATCAAAGCAGAGAAACTCTTCCTGAAGGGCAGAATTAATTTAGAGTGAGGAGATTTGATTATAATTTTTTCTTCTCTCAGCTGGACAGTGAAGATCATGGACCTTTTGGTGACAAAAAGGTCTTGGTACTGCAGAAGACTTGTCATTTCCCAGGTCTTATAGAAAAGCTTTGTATATGCAGCTGTAGCTTAAGTAAACGTCATGTCTTGGATGCTTCACTGAATAGTACATCCATGCTTTTTCAGAAGCATTGTTGCTCTTTGAACCAGCTGCCTTTGTTTCTAGCAGACCACTGCTTTGTTGGTTAACCCTGGGCATGAGTTTTCTTCACATATGTTATTAGACTGAGCATATTTTCTATTTATATCACTTGGGGATACAAATTACTGCGTTGAAGAGCATCTTTGTAATGTAGAAAAAAAAAGGACAGAGGCAAAGTTTTTTTCAAATGTCCTTTCTTTCAAGGTTTGAGGGGAAAATAGGCAGCAAAATCAGTTAGTCTTTATTGTTATGTCCCAGAAAAGCAGAAGATATATGCACAATATGTGTTTTAATAGGCATGTTTGTGGAATTTTATTCTGTAAATAACAATGGGCTTTTGAAGAAGGGAATGAATTTTGATGAAATCCTGTGTATAATTTTAAGGCAGTTGGGGAGATTATTAGTAGCATACGTACTTAAAAGTATTGTCTTTTACTGCTTTGATTGTGGGCCAGTAAAGTTGCACTAGAGGGCTGAGCCAAAGGCTGTTGCAGCCTGTTGAAGTTTTTCATTGATTTAGTAAACTTTAAAAAGTACTTAGCCAGAGCTTCCTTTGCTTTTTCACTCTATTTCTGGAGAAGATGACCTTTACCTACTCTGTGGTAGAGCTACAGAAACATCATGCAATCTATTGCAATATTTTTGTTTCTGTTCAGTCTTTCCGTTCGTCTTTAAAGAGCCCTCACCCAGACTGACTCTTCTTAAATGTGCAGATAGATTAGGGAACATAATTAAAGAACATTTTGATATTTGTGTAAGAGAAAGAACACTCATTTGCTTGTTCAGAGTCATACAGCTCCATCAGGAGGACACTGAGTGCACTTGGATCTTAGACCATGACCAGGTGTTATCCTCATCAGGGTAATACATAGTACACTTTTCTGTCACTTTGCTCTGCCTGGTTCATTCCCAAGACAAGCTGTTGCATGAGAAATTTGCCTGGTTGTAGAGTGCTCATGAATCTTGCAGCACATGGCATGCAGACATCTAACAGACTTGACTAGAAACTGCATAAAATACACAGGGTGTAACACAGGAGTCATGTTTGAAAACACATTAGAGCTCCATGAACAGCCTGGTATCTTGAAGGCTTTTTTTTTCCTCCTGTAACCAAGGGTATTCCATTAACTGCATTTCAACCAGATCAGGGTTGTTTTAGTTCTTGTAATGATTCTCAGTTGTGTAAATTCACACAATCTGTCTGCAAATTCAACTTCAATGGTGAAAGGTCTCATCAAAAAATTGAGGCAGGCTGAAATGTTTGGTTAAGATTTAATATCTTACTAACTAATTATAATGCATTGTCAATATATGCTCTAATATCTGGAAAGAAAAGGAATGCAAATGACAGAGTCCTGATGTACTAGGTCTTTTGTAAACAATTAACTGTTAGGTGGGTGTCTGGAGCAAGGGCAAGAAAATTGATAAACCTATTCCAAAGGGCTTGAAAAGTTGAAGTGAATTCTAAATGCAGATTAGGAGTAAATGATGACAGCCAAGCCAGCATTACCTGAGTTGATTAATTTATAAGGATACTGGTCAATGATTTTAACCAACAGCTATGCATACTAGAATCCTAATGGGATCTGTCTGTTAAGATTACATAAAGTGGAGCATCTGATTTATTTCATAGCATTCCAATGCTCCACTTTAACTTCATACAAATAATGCATTAGTCACACTGGATAAAGTGGCGTATTGAATAACGTTGTGATTTTGTCTGCTGCTTATAATCTGATTTTTATAAAGGATTAAATCTGTTTTAGTAGTTTATTCATATCATAAAAGAGATTGTCAGCTGAATGAAATCTTTACATCTGCCACTTTCTGTCTCATTAGAAAAGACAGTAACATAAAGTTGCTCATTTCCTCCTGGTCTGTTTTATCCCCCGGTGTGTCAGAGTGTGTATATCTTCTCTATGTGTTTGTATATTAGAATGGCAGGGTGTTTTCAAAGTCATGGTTAAAACTGTGCATCATGGCTTTGGGGGAGTAATATGAGAACTTTAGAAATGTTCTGTCACAGAAAATACCCAGCCAGGAACTAATGGGGGATGAGGCAAATGGGGGCCTGTCACAAAGCTGGAAATGATGGCTTTTTAGTGTCATGGCCATAACATGTGCTCAGTGCCAGAGCCAGCAAGGTTTTGAAGAACATGCAGCACCTTACCATGAGTGTGACGGGAAGGTTGAGCATTCCTCTGAACTTAAATGTGAATTATCAGTTGTGATCAAACTGCCCAACTGTCATTCATCTGTCATGGTTCCGGTGGTTTTAAAGACATTTTTAGAACATTATTGTGTCTGGTGGTTGTTGTGCTTAAGCTAAATGTTTAATGTGAAATTGCAGGTTCAGACACTTTTATCCATTGTTGCTGGAATGTTGGTTTATTGTTTGTGTTTTATTTCTTTTGTTTAAATATGTGTCATTGACAGGATGCTGCTGTTACAACTGGCAGTTGTTTTCATGTAGATCTTTAAAGAGCAACAGATGATCTTTTCATAAATGTTTTCTTATTTTCAGTTAAGGTTCTTGCCATTTTGATTTAATCCTATTAAGGGACAGACTTGCTCTTAGGAACATGGAGTTCTCTTGGTTTCTGATGCTGAGCAGGTAGGTAGTATCCAGCTCCTTAACTTGCCATTTTTAATCAGAAAAGCAGATTCTGAGAATCTCTGTTCTCCCTTCCGAGGGCTCGCTGAGGATGGAACTTCTTCATTCACATTTTCATTTGTTGATACATGTTGCAGTTTTCCTGGCTGTGGCATTTCAATCTTGGCTCCTTTTCCCACGTACTTTGAATCAGTAGGAGTATTTTGATATAAAATTTGTAATCAGCCTCTTCTGTAGAGCAGGGGAGCCACTTGCAAGCTTTGGTTGCAAAGGCAGTGGGAACAGCTGGGTGGGCAGAGGAGGGATTTTACTGGGTCCTGCCCTTGCTGGGGACCTTGGGCCACCCAGGAGTTAGTACAGGATAATTCCCACTTGTCTTCCAGCATGGGACTGGGCCTGTCTCTGACTCCAGCAAGCTTGTCAAACAAGACTTCCCAAATCATATATTGTTCACCAGCCCACTTTGCTTTAGCAGAAATGGCAGTGAGACCTGTCTCTCTGCTCCACACTGGCCATTTTCTATGAAGGGCTGATGCAACTCACTGACTGAGAGGTACAGTCACAGCTGAGTCATTTTTTGCTTAAGTTGTGTTCATTACTGAAACTGAAGAAAAAACCCAAAACCTTGTCATTAAGGTGGTTTTGCTCTCAAGTACATTCCCATGATGCAGAATGCTCCCAGAAAGGGCAGCTGGGTTTGCTGAGATGCAGAGCCACTCTACGTTGTCATTCTGGGGGGCAAAACATGGGGACTGCATGGATTAGGAAGGACAAGTACATTCCATTTGATGTTACTGCATAAACAGTGCTCTCTTTATCAGCAGATCTTTGAGTATCCTCTGCACCAGGCTTACCTACACACGTGGGGCAGCTGTCATCTCTGTCCTTGCTGTAAATATGGATTATAATGAGGTGTGCTCTGTTGTGTAGCCCCAGTAGCAGTGGGGAATGTGGACATTGCAGGTCTCTCAAGAGCCATCCCAAGTAGCCCATCTCCCCAGCAAATGGCCTGTTGGGAGGGAGCAGGGGTGTCCCTGAAATTGCACAAATACATACTTACTAGTGCTACCAGAGAGTGGCCAAATCCAGCATCTTCTGTGTGCCCAGTGACTGAAATAAGGAAGTGCTATCAGCTTACACATACTTGTAGTAGCATTATTGCAGGGGTGCAAGATTGCTCTAGTTGCTATTTGAGAATGGTAGCAGATGCTGGACCCACAGTTTCATAATCCACTGAGGACGAAATGCAACCTTCCAACTCGATTAACAAATTGTCCTGCAAGGTGATGTTGGCAGTAAGACACAGCATAAGTATTTAAATCTAAAAGAGAAGTGGTTCCTTTTTGTTTTCTCTGAAGAATACCGACTCTATCTCTGAATAAACACACAACAGCCTCTTATGGGAGTTTTTTTGTATTTTATTTGGCAGCTGTTTGTCTTAATAGCAATTATTCAATAGTATTTATTGTATTTTGTGCTGGCAGAGGGGGAGAGCCCAAGCAGAATCTGAGCAGTTTTAGTTGCTTTACTCATGAACAATAAGAAAATATTGCTGTATTAATTACTGTTGTGCTTTATTGGCAAAAATAAAGAGATCCTATAATATGAAATTGCTAATATAAGAAAGGCTTTGATTTTCTCATTAGCACAGGATATTTTGCATCTGTTCTGGTTCACAAGTGCATTGCCGGCACTTAAATAATAATAATGACTCAGTAATGAATAAGAATAACAACAAATAGGCATGTGAGTACGCAGGCAGTCAGGCACCCTTCGGTGTTTAATCTGGAGGTTGGTTTTGGAGATCTTGCAAAACGAGCTGTTCCCATATGCCCATTCAGATTTTCATAGATCATTGCACAGACCAGAGCTCCATTTTGCTGCTGGCATGGCTGGGTTATATACATATATATATATGTATGTATATATATTATATACATTCATTGTGTGTCAGGATAAAAGTGTTAAAGTTGACACTTGAAATGGAAAATGTACATTTCTTCCACTTGGAAACATTTAAGTCTCCTTTGTTCCTCCATTTTTTAAACTCTTTTTAAGTATCTCATTGTTTTGAATTCATGAAAGTATCAGAGCTCTGGATTGTTCTGTCAGTCTTTCAGTTATGTTCTTAAAAATGTAGTCTGGAAACACCTTTACCTACAGTTCAACTCAGTTGAAATTGTCCCTGCTTCTGTAGTTACTGTTACAACAACAGATAATGTTAAACCAATGTTAGCAGTTTGTCTGGAACATAGAAGAGCCTAGGAATCTAAAGGTTCAAATTCTGATTTGGTTCTTAATTTGTACCACTGTTTCATTTTTTAATGAAATCTCATGCTTTAATGTATGAATTACTTCATGGTACAATTAGTATTACACTTTTTTTTTCCAGGTCTAATCTACTGCTGAGTAGTTAAGAGCAGTGATAAGTGAAGGACAGCATTATACTCCCTCTATTGTTAAGGCAGTGCTAATTCAGTCAAAGAATGTTAACTTTTAGCCTTACTCTGAAAACAATTTTGACTAATGATGTGGCTTAACAGTTCTGAGTTTAAGTGAAAAGTCCTAGTTCAAGCTGTGGGAAAATAATCGGCAATTAAGCTTTGAATTGCTGTTTTCTTAAAACACTACTCTACATTGTAAATTGTATGCTTGTAGTCCTGCAGATCAAGAGAAAGTCACAAAAATGCATGTGTGTAAACAGTGATCTGCAGTTTAGCAAGTATCATCACAATACTTGAAGTCTTGTGCTGACAGGTGAAAGAGCATCTTCTGTGTGAAGGGTCTAAACCATATCTGCCATTCATGGCCATTAAAAAAAGTATGTAAAAAAAAAAAATAGCAAAAGGTGGGTTTATTGATTGCTTCCAGTGATACTTTAAGAAGTCTGCACGTTTTAATGTGCACTTCAACACTAAGCAGAAGTGGATTGATTAAAATTGGATTTTGGTTCAGCAGCCCTTAACTTATGACTCAGGCACGGTGGTTAAACTAAATCAGCAAGAGGAATAAAAAACAAAAGAAAAAAAAAGCCACATTCCTCTCCAAGTAAAACAGTTTAGCCCTGGATAAGCCAAAAGAAATTGGTAAAGCAAGTAGTTTATCAGCACATGACCTCTAAAGTGCTTAAAATGATCTGTGAATGGAAGCTACCCTAAGTCTGCTTCTTGTCACGGCAATTTGTCTGGCTTAAGGGCAAAGTAAGTGGGACTTCTTGGCAGTACAAGAGTAAGTAGATCATCAGGTAAGATCAGATAGGAGTCTCTGGTGGTAACCACAGAGCAACAACAAAGCTCTTCTGACACCATTTCTGCTGCTCTTACTGCTAAGTGTGCTAATTATCATGAACCTGATAAGGCTTATATTAATTGACTGAACAAATGTAAATTTGGTTTAAATATAAAATAGCTTAAAAGGCATGATGAGTGCTGGCTTGCTCAGCTGCTGTGTTTAGAGTGAAGACAATTTCTAATACAAAATAGGTATCAATATTTTAACCCTTAGATTTTGGCTTAAAATGCTCAGGTTTGACTTCTAAAATAGAAGAGCTTAAAGTTTTCAGAAAACTGAAACTGCCTTTCTCCCCTGTCCTCTGATACTTTATGCAGGTTTTGTATTGCAATAAAATCCCCTTGTAGTTGTCTGTCACAGAATTGCATGGCCCAGAGTAGTGTGGCCTAGCTGCTTAAAATAGGAAATAAAATAGCTCTTAAAATAGGAAATGTTGGATAATAAATAACATCAGCAAGCAGTCAGATTGTTGTGGACTTAGATGTAGAGTTCCAGTTAGAACTAGGACCATGCACTTGGTTTTTGGACAGATTGTCTCTCTCCACCTCATTCTTCACACTTGCAGAATGGATAACACAGAGTATACATGTAGCTTTAGAGGCAGTTTAGGGTATGTCTGGTAGGTGGGATGATGCTTGGAGGCCTTTCACATAACTTTCATATGTCTGAGCAAAATATTATCAGTGTTAAAGTGCCCTTCTTTCACACGGGAGAAGGGCAAAAGGGCATAAGCTGATATTTTCTGACTCAAACTGTCTAATTGTCAATCAGTATTGACATGGAAATGGACAGGGAAGAGGCAAACATGATGTGCTACACATCACAGATGTCCTTTGAAAATACTGGAATAGTTACTGTGTATTTCATGCATAATTAGGTATTGCCATTAGTGCACATGACCTGTTGATTTTAATTGACAGGAGAGCTGTCTCACAGTAACAGATACCACATCATTTAATTTCTCAGCTACATGTTATATTAATTTAGAAAAAATATTAGTTCTTCTTGCCCTCCTCCCTCTAGTAAACATGTTCATGTGCATGGCAGGCAGCTCAATGAGGTGCTTCTGCTGTACCAGGTCTGGCCATTTCCAGAGAGAGGACTATTTCCATCCCCCTGGTTCCTGTACATGATTCCCACTGTTATCTGAATCTTGCTTGCTAGGGACTGGCTTCTGCAATATTTTTGCTGTAATGCTCTCTCTCAGAAGCACTCCCAGAGCAATCTTCCACCAATCCAACAAGAGGCAAACCTATTGCAGGGCTTGTGGAGTGTTTCAGGGCTCTGTGATCTCACTGTGGATGGATGGGGCTGGAGTGGTGGCTGAGAGATAGTTTTGATGCACGTGGGATAAAAATAGCTGTGTGCTTTCTGCCCTGTGAATGCCACCTGTTCCAGTGGGAAGAGGAAGCCTTAGTTGCTTATAATAATTATGAAACTATCTGAATTTTTACTGAGACATACAGGTGCAAATAACTTCCTATTTTAAAATACATAAAGTAATAAATTGACTGTTGAAAAATTAGAATGCAGATGAACTCATTTGCAGGGTGAGGATGGCTTATTTCTCTGGATACTGTTTTCTGTCGAGGCATAGTAATTACCAGACATCAGTTGTTATTTTCGATTACAAGCTTGTCACATGCTTTTACTACTTGTAGTTCTCTATTAGAAGTAATCCTGCGTTATTTGGGCAAATTTTAAAAAAAGGGAAAAGAAAAAATTGCAATTACTTCCTGCCTGAAGAGCATGCTCCAGGGCTTTTAGGAAAAAAAAATAAAGTTTTTAGTTCTATATTCACTAATTTACTGTTTGTTCTAGAGCAGCAGTGAGTGGGAGTTAAACTTTAAGTGCACATTTGGCTCTTTAAAAAGACATTTAGTGTGCAATTACTGCTGTTTACCATCTTATAATTGTTGTGTGTTTAGGCTTAGTCAGGCTTAAGAAGATGGGTATCTGTAATCTTTGAGGGCTACAACTCCCTGTCCTAGTTTTTACAAAAGAGAAAGTAATTATAGATATTGAGATAGATACAGAGATAACGGAACACTTTGTGCTGTGAAATTTTAGTGATTAGTGTGAAATGAACACACAGATTGTGGTAAAAGATGCTGTCTGTGTGGCTGCAGTTTCAGTCAGGTCTGAACTCAATGTGATGTTCAGATGGGATCTGTGAGTCAAGTCTGCACTTCCTGGAGTCCCCGGATTTGCTGTGCTGCTGTTACACAGGTGCATAGTTTGCAAATCCAGGGTTTATTTGTAGTAACAACCGTTTGTTACACCACATCAGACTAACCATCTGCAGTCATGCCTCTGTCGGCAGATGAACAGAGGTGCTGGCGTGCCCAGTGATGAATGCAAGAAGTATCTCCATCAACCTTTTTTGATGGACATCTTTGTTAAAAAGGTGGATGAGTATGTGATTGTAAAGATCCAGATGTGTATCAGGATCTCAGCAATTCTTGGAGTGCATTGTAGGGAACACCCAAGGATTGAAAGCTGCAGGTTTCCCAGTTTGGGTTCCATCAGAGTGAAAGGACAGTTGTAGGTTCCAACCTGCTGGGTGGCTTGTTGAAACTGTTTATCTGCTCAATAATGCATGCACAAAGCACTTGAAAAAGATGGCTGAATCCAGGTGTTAAATATGGAGATGGAGTTTCCCTTTTAGAGGCACTGTAATGCGATCTTTGACTTGGCAAATGTTACTCTACTAGCTGATGTTTGAATTTTCTGCACAAAGAAATACATCTCTGAGGAATGGACTTGAGAAGAGGATGTGATGTCTAGAGTGAAAATGAAAATTAACTTGTACAGGTTGATTTTTGCTTTGAACTTGGGTCGAAAAGACAGTTGTGTGAAAATAAAATATAATGCGTAACTGAAAATGCCATAGTACTTGAAAGGTAGGAGAGATAGGTAGTTAAAAAGCATCATTAAAGTATCTTCTTTTAATTCACTTTTATGACCCACTGTAATTGGAAGTCATATCTCCACTGTTTTTCTTCAAATGGGAGGATATTGGATTTCAGTCCTGACATCTGAAATTTTTTTTCACTTATAAATGCAATGAATGCTTTCAGCTGTATTTGTAAGAAATGTTTTTGGATTACAGATGCTCTAGAGAAACAAATCTAAGGGCTATTTTGTAACTGAAAGCCTTTTGAAAAAAACATTCCTGTCATTCAAAAAAGATCTGAAGCTCTGAGTATGTATTGTGACTGTCATAGTAACTTTCATACTTAAAATACAAAAGACAGCTAATCTTTCCCCTCTTGGTAGGAGTCACATACTGCTTTTTGACTTTCTTCACCATGTTTTATTTTTAATGTAATTTTAATGAAAAGGTGGATCTGGCATTATATAGTGGTTGTTTGTTGCTGCTTTTCTAATGTCACTGTGATAGCAGTTCCAGAAGCATTACTTTTTTCTATTTTTGGTGTAATATATATATCTGCACATCAACTTTGATCTTATGTTTAGTTCTATGAGTCAAAATCCATGATACTTCCTTTGGGCTTTATCTGTAGCCTTTTAAAATCAACTGATTTTTTTTTTTTTTAACAGACTGTAATAGTCTCTGAATTGAGATCACAGAACTTGAGTACCTGGGTGTTACAGAGGTGGAATACTGGGAGGGAGGTGGTGAAGATCAAATCCACCCTCCCATTTAAAGGGTGGAGATAAAGCTTGATACAGTGCTCCACCTCTCCTTGATAAGGCTGCTCTCTCTGTGTTAATGCTGTTCCTCCTCACAGTTGTGAACTTCACCCACTGACATTAAATCCTCTCTCGTAAGTGATTGGTGTTACAATCCTACTCTGTGATTTCCAGGCGTGTCAAGGGATTTAGCTGTACAAGCTTTTTCTTGTATTTGAAATGCAACTTTTTAATAGTAAAAGGAAGCAGAAATCAAAATGTGTGATTCATCCTTTTTGTGCCCATAAAATCCCAAACAATAGCCAAGTTAATGAAATATTTAATGAAACTGCTCAGACTACTAACTAGTCTGGGGGAGCAAAAAACCCACCTACAGACTAGAAATCCTGAAGCTTATCTGCTTTAAAAGGAAATTATGTATTTATGTGAATCTGAGGGTTTTGGGTTTTTTTGAAGGCTAAACTTCTACATGGGAAAAATATATTTTCCAATGAAGTATAAAATTTCAGCTTTTTTTTGTCAGTACGATTGGAAAAAATTTAATTTAGAAAAGTATCATATTTGCCAGTGGAAGAGGAAAATTGTTTTACTTTAAGAATAAAAAATCTGGGGCATCTCTTAAACACTAAGATTACTGTGGGTTTTTTTCTTTCTTTTTTTATTTTTTTACCTGAATGTACTTTCAGAAAAGGTTCTTTTTATTGCAGTACACATTTGGTGAAGTCCACCGGAATCTTAATGCCTTTCATGTGAGTGCATCCCAAGGCACTTTACAATCTGTAAAGTTAACATTAGAAATGCAGCACATCAAATTCCCTAAGACAATCCTTTTTAAAATGCTGAATAAAACATCTGAACTGTTAAGTTTGGATTAAATGGCCCAGCAGTTGGTGCATTTTTTTCTTTCTGTGGAAAATATGTTTGAAACAAATGACTGAAATGAATAAAGGCTCTGTAAATAATATGACTTCAAATGATATTCACGAAGGCCAAAATCTGCTGTGCTGCAGGAGGAAGTCTAGACATGTACAAAGTTCAGCTCTGTTAATTAAGAGGGAGCAATACGCTGCAGTGAGTCAGACCAATTTTATAATCCAAATGCTGCTAAAAGGGACTCTTGTCAACCTCAAAATCTTATTTGTTTTATAATCACTGGGTTAGGAGACTTGCTGGCTGAGGAGCTGTCTCTTTTAGGTTTGAATGCCATCCAGCCCTGGTAGTGACCAAAAGCTGTTGCCATCTGATAACTGTTTGTTAGACTTCACAAAATAATTGTAGTCTCCAAACAGATCCCAGTGTCAACGTCACAGAAACCACCCCCGGGCTTGGCACTAATTATTGCCCTCACTGGCAGCCCTGGTGAGGAGGCCAAAGTTTGACTGTTATTTCCCCTTTCAGGGCTTGCAGTGGTCCTGCTGAGAGTGTGTGTCTGGTTTGTGGTTAAACGGTGTGTGCTCTGTTCTCTGCAGGGCTGCTGCCAGCCTGGCATCTTTTATAAGTACTGATTTTTATCATTAAGAAAACAAGATCCTTCATTGTCTTCTCACTCCACCTTGAGGTCTGCTGCGAGCTGATATTTTGCATTGATGCAGTCTTTAGAAAAAAAAAAAGAAACAAACCACCAAAACAGCAAAACACTGAGAAAGCCAGCAAACCAGCAGAACAAAACAAAAGCAGTGCCAGGTATGAATTTGTTGTGCAGGATAAGATGAGGCCAGAAAGAAATAGCTGCTTTTTAATTTTTTGTTGTTTTTGAAATTAAAGGAAAAAATGTGTGCTGAAAAATGAAAACAAGAATAACAGCCAGCAGATAGCAGTGGAATACATAAGAGGAAAAAAAAAACAAAAAAAACCCCAGGATTATGCAGCCTCCAAAAGAGCCAACAGATGTTCAGGGCGGGTTAGAAAAACAACATGATCAACCATATGAAAGCTGCGACAGATCTAAACAAAACCCCAAAATAGATGCAATTCTAGAATAAGCCTGAAAAAGAGAAAATCATTATAGGCTTTCCTTAGCACAGCTGCTGATAAAACAAGATTGAAACTTCTCAAAAAAGGAAATTTATACTGAGGTGGGTTTTTGCAACTTCATTGCTGGAGTCTTCTCATGCCCTGCTGCCAGCAAGTAAATTGGAAACAGGATAAAAATAAGGAGTCTGTTCCTGGGCCAGGAAAGGTGCCTGAAGTAAGAGCTAATTGCTGTCCCCATGACAGAGTGGCACTTTCTTAGGAATTGGAAATGCTGTTGTTGTTGTCGCTTAAAATACTTTCTATTTCATTTTACTGGACAATTTCAGCTTGAAGGGAGTACACACAGACCACGTAGCCATATAAAATCACCTCTCTCACCCTTGATGTGCTGGTTTGTGTATCCATAAAATGAAGGAAAACTGCAGCATGGATGCAGCCAGATCAGAGTGGTGATGCTGGGGACATTGTTGTCCCTTGCTGAATCCAAGGGGGCAATAATTAGTGCCAAGTGCGGGGGAGGTTTCTGTGACGTTGACACTGGGATCTGTTTGGAGACTACAATCCTTTTGCATAGTCTAACAAACAGTTATCAGATGGCAACAGCTTTTGGTCACTACCAGGGCTGGATGGCATTCAAACCTAGAAGAGCCACATGGATCAGGGTTGCTGCAGTTTTTCTGCCTGACTTAACTGTTTTCCTCAGTGCTGGAGAAATGGTTTGTTGGGGCAGAGCTGAAGGACAGGCCATTTTGGGGGGGTCTGGCTGACAGGAACCTCGTGCTGCTCTCCTTGAGGCCCACCACAGCTTTCCCTCAGACACTGGGGAGACCTCAGGGAGTGCATACGATGTGTTTGATGGTCTGAGGTCCTTTCACTCCTACTTTCTAATTGTTGCTGCGTCACTTAGTGGGCAAGATGCTTCTGCCTCAGGAAGAATAAAAACCAGAGACATCTGTCACTGTATCCAAGAGGAGGGAATGCCTGGTCAGAGCTGGGGTTTGCCCCATAAGCATGGCGCCCCATAAACATAATAGGGCCTGGTGGAAGAGGGGTTTGGGGCTGGCCTCAGACCCAGTGCCACAGCAGGGAGTCAAAAGAAGGGCAAAGGTGGAGACCCAGTAGTGTTTTTTTTCTGGAAACCTCCTTTATTTTGCTGTTGTCTTTGCCTGCCTCAAAGTGAGAGACCACAGCCACTGGAACCAGCCAGGCACTGAGCTGTGCCTGAGGACTGTCATTTTCAAAAGGCAAGTGTGAATTGTGCTGCTTCAGTCCCTTTAAGTTTTAAGAAGATGTTTTCTTTTGTAATTCTGGAGAAGCACCAGAGTGAAATATCTGGAGTGTGTGTGTTACAGGAGGGTTGCAATGGCCTGTGGGTGCCCATTGCTCAGCCAGTGGCCCAGGCGCCATATTGGGCCATGCGTGTTCCCACTGTTTGGGCTGATGCCGGCCTTTCCTCTCCAAGTGCTAATGACCAAATCTACATTTATTTGTATAAATTATGCAGATTGAGTAGCAGTTACACACTTGCTGTGGTTTATGTGGGTCTCATGATGTCTTTACATCTTTCAGGTGGACGGAGGCTGGTTCAATACCCCTCAGTAAATGGTTTGTTGCTGAGCATTGGGAAAGCAGCTGGTGGTGGCCATTTGTTGTAGGTGACACTGGTGCACTGTGTATTTATATAATAATATATTGTTCAGCAGGGAAATCCAAAAGGTCAGTGAGCTTCACTCACTGATGTACCCAGCAGTTTTTTGGCTGTTTTGCTGCAGGGGGATGTTTGTGGGAACATTAAAGCCATCATGTGCTCTGTTAAAAATAGGTGATTTATTTGTCTTTCCTTCTTTAGGAGACTGTGAAATTAGAGATGACCTGTGCAGAAGTGGGGCAGTTCACAATAGTGGTGTTTGTATCTTGGTTTTCAGTGTTGCCTTGCCTCATAGCCCTGTGCCCCCTGGTCCTCTGGAGACAACCATCCAGCATCTTCCCACTGCACAGCAGGGCTGAGCTCTGGACGTATGTTTCCAGGATTCCAGCTCCAGCTTATCAGATGAAAAGGTTAAAGACTTTGACACAAGATAATTGTAAAAGGAAAATTAATCTTTTCTTGGATCAGAAATTATTGTGTAAAAGAGTGTGTAAATTATGGCGTGCAAGTTAAGTAATGGCTTTTATACTGAAATCTGGAATTACTGTGATGAAGGAGATGGTGTCAGACTGTGGTAATTTATTTCATTTTGGCTTCTTGGATCTGCAATGAAGTTAAGAAATTCAAATTTATAGCAAGTGGGTCTTTGTAAGAATTTCTCTGTGAGAATGAGGATACTGTATGGAACTTCCATCGGGGTCGTATTCATACCATTATTTTAGCTAGAACTTCCAGTTAGAAAGTTAGCATGTATTATTTGTTCCACTGGCTTCTGTAAGGGATTTTTCAAACTTTAAATGTTACTTCCATTTTCTCATTAAACATGCATCACTGCTGTTTCCACAGGGTTGTGTTGATGAGCAAAGTCCACTATTTTGCCAACAAACCAGTAAACAGTCCAAGCACTGTTTGGTTTTTTTTGGGGAAAAAAAAATTACATGGAAATTTTGGAAATTGTTTTTTTTTTTTTCCCCATTTTTTGCATAACTGTAGCTTTTGTTATTATTCCAGAGTACTAAGAGCCCAATTTGACATTTCCCTGGGAAGAAAATTAAAGTTCTTAAAGTTGTATTTTTGGCAGATTAAGTCAGGCTAACTACAAGGGCTCAATTTTATCCCTGCTTGGAGGATGGTTATGAATTGGTCATAAGCATAACTCACCTTTGAGTCACAGTAGTTCACACAGAATGGTATTGTTGATGCTGCAGAGCATATAGTCTGCCTTGCAGTAAATCAAACCTGGGGTGCAGAGTTTTTCTGTGTGTGTTTAAAGACAGAAATGAGCAGGCTATATATCTGCTGTATCTAAACTGTGCTCTTTTGTAAACAGAACAGCTATTTTTGAACCTGGAGCAGGATGTCTCTGGTGGAGGGATAATGCAGATGGATCCTTGCATGCACACAGGCATGTACCCGTGTTTATCACTCAGGGAAGGGGCTATGCATATCATTCATTTAACCAGCAATTCTTTTGTGGTGTCAGCATCATTTCCTAGCAAAATTGGCTAAAGGATTTGTTTCAAACACAAAAGATGTTTTGGACTGGCCTAATTACTTGCTCAACAGCCAATAACTTTGGGAATTGTTTTCTGTGTGAATTCTAGATACAAATTGGGGTATCTTCCTATTTGTTTAAAAAAAGAATAGGCCAATAGGAGAAAAAAAGGATCTTTACCCATTTTCACTGAGCAGTGAAGTTTGAATATACAGCTTGCAATTGAAACTATTTTTTTTTGAAAGCCTTTGAGGGCTGTTTCTCAGTCTAGTGTAAACAATTTATTGTTGAAGTCCTAGAATATTTGCATTTTAATTAAAGACAATTTTAATTAAATACAAAACTTTAATCAGAAAAGCAGATTTTAGGCAGACAGTGTACTTGTATGCTAAGCAAGCTTACTCTGAGGGGACCTGTACTGTAATAAACTGGTTTGTGTGGTAGTTTTAACAGGAAAGATGTCAATGCATCTTTCTTGCCTAACTTGCCTACTAATAGTAATCTCTCTCCTGCATCTCTTACTCTTCCTTTAGGCAACTAAGTGAAAGAGGGTGATGCAGAATTCTTAAAGGGGCAGTAAGCTGTAAAGAGTTTACTTTGATAAGGACACCTGTAAAAGTAAATATTAAAATTTACCATCACATTTAAAAAAAATCTTCTTCAAATCTTCTTCAGAATTTGGGATTGTTTTGTTTTGGTTTTTTTTTGCAGATGCATAGGCAGTACTGTGACCATTTGTCAAATAATAAAGGTCACATCTGGATTTGCCTGTGCTTGGTAATGTTATAGTGCTGATCCTGTAACAGCATATTGAGTTACTAGCCATCTACTAGCATGCATGTAGATGAAGCTCTCTGTGCCCAGTCATAGAATGAATTAAGACCCTAATGGGTACGTTTTTAGTAGAAAATTGGAGTCTACTGTAGTGTGGTTAAATAAATTCTAAGATCAAACAGCCAAGTGTATTTGTGAAGCTTTACTCCTTTTTCATGGGCCAAGGCCACATAGCTGGACATGGAGAGTAAATCCTTCCACAGTGAGCTATGAACTAGTCTTCTGAGGAATAGAATAGTAGCCTGGCTCTGAGAGGTTTTCACTTGTGGCTTTTGTATGGTTTTATTTTTATACATAAGGTTTTAGTACTCTAGGGTAGACAGGAAGTAAGTGATCTTCTGTGCTTTTTCCATTTTTTTCTGCTGGAATTTGTGTAATCCTTGGCAAAATAACAGCTAAGAACTGAAAAGATAAACAACCATAATGTGGTGAGAGAGTATTTCATGCTTACCTCTAGCTACGTGTTTCAAAGTTGTACTTTTCATTAAGGTCTTATCATTGACAAACTGCTCATAAAAAATTAGAATGGAGGTGTCACTCAAGAGCTGTGTGATATTGAGAGTTCAGCTGTGATTTAGTGTAATATTGGCATTGTGTTTTAATTCAAAAAGAATACATAGCACATGTACAAAAATATTCTCTAAGCCAGAAGTAACTTGTGGTAATGGCAGAGCAGTTAATATATTACCTTTGCTAACAGGAGAAGTGCTGCATATAAATATTTTTAGTCAATAATGTATTTTAAAAAAAGGTTCCTCAGTGGGATCAGATTTATGTTGTCAGAAAAATTTATTCAGCTGACAAGTGCAGATGCCCGGCATGTCATGTATGCTAAGATTTACAGAACAGTTTCTTCCTGGATGTCAGTTGGACGTGGTTATGGCAGGGTTATGCAGAGAACTGCGGAATCAATCCAAGAATCCTTCTGTGCAAAATCCTGTCTTTAGGTTGGTATGATCCAATAAACCTCTGCTTCTACATGTTTGCAGCAGCTTCAGGTAGTGTTAGATAGTCAGGTCAAGAAGGGGCAGAGCATTGGAGTCAGGATCTGTGGTGTAGATCTGAGAACAGAATTTTGCCTGAAGCACTTCAGATTTTCTTTATATATTAAATGGACCATTTTCTTCCTCCTGTTACTTATGTGTTGCTGCCAGCTGCAGTTCAGTTAGGTAGAAGTTGAAGCTCACTCCTTTGGTTTCCACAGATAAAAAGTGGAGGTTAATACCACTTGTACATTGCATTTTGCTGAGTGTGCATGTTTTGACCACTGCTGTTAAAGTGCCTTCATGTTGTTTGTTGTACAAAATGTGTATAATGGGAAAAATGTGCCTGAACAAAGATTTCATGTTGCATAGAGTGGTTGTGTAATGAGTAAAAAAAAGAACAATGTTGCTTAAATCCAATTGAAGACTAATGATCACAAAATAATTTAAATTCAACTCCTTTGAAAATTAAAAGCCTTTAAAGTATTTAAGAAGTCAGAATTCCCATTTGCTTTTACACTTCGAAGATCAGTTTGTGAACTTGTTACATCAGTCTTCATACCTTTTGATGGAGCTGTATTCATTTACTCTGAATTTGTTCCAAAAATTTTAATTGGTTGAATGGAGTCTCTTTTCCCAAGATAAAGGGTAGCTAAAGCTAAGGATGTTTTTGGCTGCTTAATTAGCCTGGTTTGTTGAAATGATTTTGTACAAATGCTGTCTGGAAGAATTTGATGTGTCTTTTCTGACTTTGAGTTAATCAATCAGTTTTATCAAATAAAGAGCCTAGAAATTTTGGAGTTCTTTGATCAGTAGATGTAAAGTAAAGAGAATGACTTTCTCTTCATTTTAGATCCTTTCTGAGTAATTTTAGTTATCTAATCAGCATAAAATTTCCACTGTGGTTAAATAGCAATGTGTGATTATACCTGATGATACAGTTCTGTATTAAAAGAAAAAGAATCTAATAACAGGATTCTGTATTGATTGTGCTGCTAATTCTGCCTTGTAGCACAGGCTGGCGGAAGGCAGGTAGCTGAATTGTATTTAACGGTTTTATTGTGATGTGACTAAGATGGATGTGACATGGTCCTCTATTATTCGTTTGAGAGTGTGGACACTAATGAAGCCATTAGCTGAGCTAAGGCAAGTGAAGAAAATAGGGAAATTACCATTATTCTGAAGCCATTAAGTTGTAATCTGCCACTTTCTCTCCTTACTCAAAAAGGCATCTTCTTTTTAAGGCCTCCCTGACTGTCCTTTAAAGATTCATTAATTCATTAACTTTCCAAAGGAGATGGAGGAAGCACAATTGAAATTTTAATCAGCTCGGCGTGTCATATTATTAACATTTTGAGTGTATCTGTATTCACTGTTGCACCACATCAGGTTAAGGTTAAATAAACTACATTACAGCAAATAATGTTCTGTTTCATACCGTAAAACATAAAATGTTGAAGGCAGAAATTGGTTTCATGGTTAAATTAAATTACGATACAGAGTTTATATTATGAATTCTGTTATTCAAATCTCTGTTATTTGGAGGAACTGCAATTCTATGTTATCAACACTTAGTATTTTCAAAATATTCAGAGTTAGTGCAGTCTGTGTGAAAGGATATAGAAAATGCTACAAAACTGTTTTTATCAATGTCTGCTTTTGCCTACATACTTATGAACAATGTTTTTATTTTCTCTTGTACAGTGAATTACTTTGATGTCTTCTAATTCAGGTATTATATACAATTACAGCTGCAAAATCTTATCTTTATTCCTTTCATTTAGATACTATGAATTGCTATTTTGTCTATCTCTATTCCCTTATAAAATATCCCCTACACCTTGGTTGTATTGGTGCATCCTGAAGTACAGCAAACAGCTTTTAGCCTCTGCTGTTGGAACTGATTGAGATACAACTGTGACTAAATGGATGAGCTCTCTATCTTAACAATTAAAATCTTACAAATCTACAGAGGAGGTGACTTCAGACCCAAGAATGGGAACACTCTGATTCCCAGTAACCAAAAGGAATTTCTTCTTTCAGTCCGGTGGGGAAGCCTGTTTCATTTTTTTCATTTTGGACTTTTGAAAAGTCATTTAAGTGGCCTGGGGTTCACACTTTCCGGAAAATGCTTTTAAAGGGTTTACTTGGAATCCTTTGAATACCATTCCAGGGATAACACTTACACATGCACAAGGGTATGGTGAGAAATAAAAGGAATAATAAATACAGGGGTACAGATGGTAAGTTTGGAGGTAAGATGAGGCATGGAAATGCAAGGGGGGTGATGGAGGCCTGAGTATGGTGCTGCTTCTGTTAAATTGAAGTTCCTTTCTGGGTTCATCAGTTTTCTTCCCCCTCTTCCTATAATTCAAATTTTCAAAACACTTCCTACTTGATTCTGGAGTATTTTGCCCTTGTGTTGTATTACTGAACTTTTAGGTGGTGATACAAGAAAGCCTGCATAGTTTGATGTCAGTATTTATGCTAGGCAGGCAAGCCTGGTATAAATCTGAGGCGTTTCTTTTTTTTTTCTTTTTCCTAGCTGTGATAGTGTCAGTTTGATATATCACCTTTCATGTTGTGTTTGTACTTGAGGTCAGGAAACTTCTGAGTTGTGTGTATCATCAGCATTGTAAATACAAAGTAGCCTTTGGCACCTTAGTGTGGTGCCTTGAGTGTATTTGTCAAAACAAAACAAAAACCCCTCTTCTGTTTTCCCCTGGAGTCAATTACACTCAGGATGAAGCGGTTGGTGACACCAAGGATAGCAGTTGAAGCACTGCAGGTTAACCTGCTTGTCAGAAGTGCTGGCATTGGTATTTTCTGGTATCCCTGCCTGGCTTTATTAGTCCATTGAGAACTTGTGCTTTCAGCAGGACTTGCCAAACTCACTAGAGCTTCTTTCCAGATTATTGAGCTTCCAAATAGTATCAGGCTAAATTATACATTTCTCCAGTGTCAGTGCTGGCAGCCTTTTGGAGCAGGATCTTTCCCCTTTTGTCTACGAACAAAGCCTTTTATCAGGGAAGTGGAGTGGTGGTTGCACCTCCCAGTCCTGTCCTGCCTGCCCTGCTGCAGAGACAAGAAAGACATGTGCCAGACCTGCTGCCCTGCCCCGGTGGCTTTGGGGACATACTGGTTCCACCACTGCTGACCACATTCTGCAAATTTATCTAGGATGCACTGTGTATAAATACATCCTCAGCATGTACCAGGATGAGTTCTCAGGCTTTAGAGAACTTATAGCTGTGCATCTGAATGTATATATGAATATGTGCAAACCTTTGTAGTTCTGCTACTGTTTAGATGTTGTGTAATAATACAGGAGATATCTATAAGCACATGTATATAATATACACATGTATATTATCATGTGTACAGTATGCCTGTATATTTTAAGAAGCTTCACAACATCACAAAGGATAGAGCTGCAGCTGGTTTTTCCTCACACTTGGAAAATGAGCTGGTGAGCTGTGGTTTTCCTAGGATCACTACAGCCATGGCACAGTAATTTAACAGCCATTGTTTATTCTGTGTCTTGGATTTCAAAATGTCCTCTCCTATGCTTAAGTATATATAACTTTATAATATGAAATAATCCAAGTAGACCCATTTCTGAACAAAGCTTTTGCTATTCTGCCGAATGTTTATTTTGAATCCCTTGTCAGATAGGTCAGCTCATTAATTTTGTTGTAGCTGCAATGACATAGTAAATGTGGCTCAGGTGTTCCCTTATTGCTCTTGCATGTCAGATATAAGCTAGCTTGTGTAAGTAGTTTCCTTATATAGGTTTAGATTTTAGACATGTTCTGTGAAGAAAAGGGAATTCAAAATCCAAGGGAGGAAAATAACTGTATGCTTCAGAAGGAACAGAATTTAAATCGTGTATTGTTGTTCTGATGGTGAGATCAGTAGCTGTTCATAGCACATCATTAGATTAAGAAACTGCTGTATGTATTGGGTTTTCCAGATCTATCTGCTGACAAGTAAGTTTTGGGACCCAGTCACAGCTGCTGTTTTGGTCTCAGCTTGGACAGAGGTTTCTTCCCATCTCCTTTCACTGACTAGAGATTAACATAATATATTTGAGTGCAATGAAAAGTCCAGACATACTGGCCAACAACCAAAATATGCTCTATACCTAATATTGCCTTAAATTTCTACCAGTGGTCTGTGATGATTCCAGTCAGAAATAACATAGGGAGGATTTGAGACAGACTTTGTGAAATGGTTATGAGTTCTTTTGTAAATAAAGCAAATCCTCAGGAGCAAGCTTGAATAATGGTAGGTCCTGAAAAATGAGGAATAGGACTGTGTTTTGAAGTTGGGTGAAAAAAACCCACGCATTGTAATTTGTTTGCTTCCATTACTCTGCACTTCTTCAAGTGCTGAAACACAAGCAGAACATAAGAACTTATTGCAGATCTGCAAAGTCCTGTACAACAGGGACTGCCCTTAGTTATTGCTATTAGCAGCAATAAATGTAATAAACATAAACCTCTCACGACAGCCTCATACATCCCTCAGTCTGACTTCCCCAGTGGCCAAAAAACAGATGAACTTTAAAGTGGGCCTGAAAGGGGTTATCAGCAAACTCTGTGTCTGCAGATTTGAGCAAAAGATTGTTCCAGGGTTTCACATTCTTCATGGAAAATCATCTGTCATCAGGACTTTCTTAATTTTTGGGAGATGGCAGTCATAATTGTTGCATATGGGGAGCAATGCTCTTTTGAGTAGGCAGAATCCAAACTAACTGTGTTCGCAGATAACCCCAGGGCTTAAAACCTGTGAAAATTGGTGAGCCACCTCTGCAGACTCTGGAGTTCCACTGCCATGTGTGAAGTGGGACTGTACAAATAGGTAGCACCAAGAGTGCACACCAGTATCTTTGAGGTGAAAACCACAGAGCTTGTGTGAAGGTGGAAAAGTCTCAAATGGAGCTCTCCTGAATCTTTCCTAAGATATGAAAAGTCAGGTCCTACTTTTCTTCACATAGTGTGTTCATAGTGATGTCACCATTCCTGACTGCTTCAACATCCTTTGATAAAAGAGAAATTCCATTATTTGGTTTTGTTCTCTCTCTCTTAAGCATGAGTAGGCAGAGATCTCGGTGCTACATGATGGCTCACCTCAGTATATATACTGAAGGAAAGCACTCCTTGTGAGCTTGGTTTGAGCTGCAAATGTATGTGAGTAAGCAATGTGTAGGAGTCAATTCTCCCTCTCGTGGTCAGATGAAGTCCTTCTCACAACCTTCCAGTACAGCCAGTTTAGATGTTTCTGTTTGATGTAACCTGCAACTTTTGGAAGATTTCCCATCTTTGTAGTACAGCCAGGATTTAGAGGGGACATTACTGATAGTTCTTGAAATACATATGTTAATTTCTTGCCATGCTCTGAGTGGACAGATTGGAGATCCAAACTGTGGCATTCCATGGAACTGTATTAACCTTACTTGTCCTTATTTGTCTCTGTTTAGGTGTTAAAGTACTAATGTAACAGCTCTGTTTATCTTCCTCCTGGCACTCCTGTTGACTCCAGTGGGTGATACAAAGTAAGTTTTTAAAGGATGTTGCAGTGTTGTTGACTTTGATAGGAGCACTCCTCTAAATAAGGAGAGTAGGATTTACCTCGCTGTTATAAATCCCACTTGCTTGCTAAGAAAAGTCCAGAGGATTTTGTTCAATGATATTTAAGTCTTCCTAGAAGCAAAAAAAGCGCTAAAATTTAAAGAGAATTGCATGAATGTGCAGGATTAAGCATTCCGCAATCAATTCTTAATTATTGTTTAATTGATTTCAGATATAAAAAGGAAAGAAAAAAGAATTTCCAGAAAGAATATTCTTTACACAAAGCTGACAAAGTGGATATTTGAAAAATACCAAAATTCTGTTATGGACAAAGTCACTGTACAGCAGCATGCCTTTTGTTTGACTTTATCATTGAGGAACAGAAGTTTTTCTGCTTTATTTCACAAGTATTTTGTTACATGGGTCACTTTTATGTCCTACTAACACTTATTTTCTTCCATTCACTAGTATGAGAAAATAATTGCCACTGTTTTTTAAACTCCTGTTAAATTCTGAAGCAATAAGTGTAATAGCTTATTATGTATTTCTAAGTAGTTATTTTCCTCTAAGAATTGGCTTAAGATTTTCCTTACAAGGATCTTGACTCAGAGATTGTCCTTTAGCTAGGAAATATTGATTTGCTTTTGTTTGGCCCCTGTGGAGAGCACCTTATCTCTAAGAGTGGGTTTTGTTACTATGAGAATTGACAGAATTCAGATTTAGCCAGGTGAAGACTGTCATGGTCAGTAAAAACATTAAAGAATCATAGTAATAAAATATGATATTAGTCTTGTGACTTTTTGTTTTTTAACTCAAAGGCAGTAATCAGTGGTGCAGACATTTGGGGGAGTTCTGGCTAATTGAAGTAATTCATGCTAATTGTCTCATCTGCTTAGAATGTAGTTTGTCTTCTATGAATATCAATGCTTACCTTCATTTAACCCACAGTAATTAATATGCAAACAATTAATAAGAGAACAAGAATTGAAAATAATTTTAAAAGATGTTTAAATATATTCATGATAGATAGAATAAGTACTGCATTACATTTCAAATTATTTTATCAGAAAGATTATATGAACAACTGGAACAAAATCATATGCATCTTTTTGTTATGCCTGTCAATATTATTATTTTATTAATTAATATATTGAGGCAGGTCAGGAATCAGACTAATTTAGGCACTGTGCAAGCTTAGAGGAAGGGCACTGGCTGGATATTGGGCAGCCCAGACTATTTCAGTGGAGTGCAGTGGCTGCTGAGCTGATGTAAGCAGGGAGATAGGTGCCTTTGAAGAGTGATTCAGCAGCTCTCGGTGCTGACTAATCACTAGATTTAGCCACTAGCAAATGCGAGATGCTCGGTGATGTCTGTGCTCCTGCCTTTTAGGGCTGGCAGAAGGCTCTGACTCAGGGATGTATCTGCCCACTAATGATCTGGTGCTTACAGCCTTCTTCTGATGTGAGCTATCTGAGCCCATCTTGTTTCTTTAAAACTAGGAAAACCCTCAACAAAATGTGTCTGCCTTTAATAGTATTTTGTGGCTTTTCTGTAATAACCTGGTGACAGAGGAAACATGGCTTTGGAGCACTCAGCCCCCTGAGGGGGCAGAGGCTGCTGCCCTTGCCTGGGAGAGAGAGGGTATCCCTGAAAAACCAGTCTCTGTCCACGTGCCTGAAGATGAGCTACAACACAGCTGAAAATGCAGCAGTCACAGCACCACAAGTAAGTCTGATCCTGAATCCCTGTGGCCTGGTATTTATCTGAAGGGGGTTGTTTGGGTATTTGGTATGAATTGTTTGTATCTTTTCTAGCAAGTAGGAATTAAATAAAATATCCAGGATCACTACTTTTAGCCTTGGCTGATGGATGTGAGTTGCTGTTGTAATGCAGGAATGAACTTATTGTCTGTGAGCTTCAGCGGGACCTATGTGACCATGACTTCCACAGCATGGTGTGGCACGTTGCATCTGAAGCACTAGTTGCTTTCTGGTGATTTTGGTTTCAGTAGGTCTTCCTATACGGTTGAGGAAAGGATGTTAAAAATATGGAAGTGGGTTAAGTAGATGTGAAGGCAGTAGTGGAGAACCTGTCTCTGGCTTCCAAAACCTGCTGTGCCCATCTGTACTTGCAGGCATGGTCCTGACATGGTGATGTGGAGGATTACCCAGGTGTGGCTAGCGGTGGAATGTGACCTCCCACACAATTTAGCTGCCTTGTCTCATAGTGCTGATGTCTTTCCTCCATCAACAGAGGACAGTGCACCCTTTGTCACCTCTTTTCTGAATGTTTTAGGATGCTGGCCTCATATTCTTTCTCAGCTGCTTCCTGGAAGTTTTTGTGCTTCAGGGAATGATTCCAGCCAGCAATTGGTGGGTCTCATGAGCGTGTTCTGTGGATGTTGTTGAAGTTAATTTTCCTTACTACAGGTATGCCTACAGGCTGTAACGGAGCTGACATGATTTGGCCATTCCATTTGTAAAGTAACAACCTGATGTGCTACTGCTGCCTGGCCTAGGGGACATGGCAATGTCATTAGCTGTTACAGTGATATGCTTTATATGTAGTTAACTGAGTCAGAAGTAGTTTGAATTTCCAAAGGTGATAGTTGGGAAGTTTGAGAAGACAAAGGGGATAATGAACCTTGGATGGATTTTTCCAGCATCTGTAAAGTATCCTCAGCTTGGACACTGTCAATAGTAAGTGTGATTGTTTCATTCACTTTAAATCTGACACATGCCCAGGCTCCTGAGACAAATGATGTTCTGCCTTTCCCAAACTATGTGTTTGTTCTGTCTGCCTTGCACTGATACTGGGTTTTAGAATGTCCTGTTGTGAATGGCATTAAGTCAATGATCCTGCTGAAAACATGTTTTCTTTTTATTCCTCTTTTGGAGAGTGAGGTGGGAATGGAGGGAAGGGAAATACTTTGTAGGCAGATGAATTTCTTGCTCTATGTGCCCTGGCATTTTTAGGAATGCCACTGCTAATACAAGGAGGGAAACAAAATCACTGCTGAATTAAGATATTTGTCGATTGCTGTCTTTAGATTTGAAAGAATTAGTATGATTACTTTGCTCTAGGTTTTGATACGCTGTAGGCAAGTACCATATGTCTGTAATCATTATTCACTCTTGAAATATGGAATAGTCATCAGGCATGTTTTGTGGCTTCTCTGAGTGTGTATGTGTGTGTATGTGTACTGCAGGATTCTTTGTTTACTAAATGAGATACAATTATTGGTGGAAAAACACAACTTGACTTTGCACCACAGTAGTCTTAGCATGAATGATTGTGCTGCATCTGCTTGATGGTGTTATTAAACACATGTTGATCTGAAGATGTTTTATCTGGTTCTCACTGGTGCAATGCTCTGTTTGCAAAGGGTAAGGATGCAACTCAGTAGCCTGTATTGGCCCAGTGGCTGTGGCTTCTAGTTTTGCCATTGACTTTTAGTGTACTTTTTTTTTCAGTTGGAAAAATTTATCTGATACTACACTAAAGAGCGTAACAGTTTTAGAAAGTGATTTATATTAATATACTAATAGTGCTAGTGTAGAAGCCTTGTTGTAGAATTCTGATTGGTTTTTAATCAATTACTTGCATATCAAAAATAAAAAGAGAATAATTCTAGTATATGCATTTTAATTCTTTAAACATAATCATAGTAGCTTGATAATAACATTCCTCAAGCTGACAATTGCTTAAAAAATAGCTTATGTTGAAGTGAAGTGGATATATTCTGGATAGATGTCTATAAATTACCAGCTTCAGATAGATATAGTGAAGTACTCCTTCAGCCTGTGCCCATATTTCCTTAGTTTATTAAGGCAGTGTGACTTCAGTGAATGTGAGAGGCAGTAGGGGGAAAATTTTAAGTGCATGTGAATAAGCAAGTTTCCAGGCAGGATACAATTTCTTCTTTTTTTTTTTTCTTCCCTTGTAGTACATATTTCAAAGTATCAATTCACAAAGAACTGAATAACTTTGTAAAGGCAAATGTTTTATTTGCAAGATTCTACTACTTTCCCTTTTTAAACCTTTTACACAGAATTCACTCAGTTTAGGTGTATCTCTCTGCATAAATAGCAATAATGCTTTAATTTATGGGTGTTCGCTGTTGAGCTTTGTTTAAATGAGTTCCATCCAAAAGGAATCAGAGCCTTCTATTCTTGCAGAAATGAATAAGCCACATGAGGTGAATTTTCATACGAGCCATTTCAAACCTGGAGTTTTCAGGGTATAATTTAGATATTGCATTGGTGGTTTATGACCATATAAAGTGTAGGTGTGTAGGTAGGAGGTTAGATAGATGTACTTGTAAATGGCTGGAAGCGAGGAGGCTGAGTACGGTCTCCAGCAGTGCATATTTCAGCTCACAGTTTCACATCTCTTTCCTAAGGCATTAGATGTTACTAATTCTCCAAAAGCCAAAAGATTTGTTTTACAGAAGAAAATTCTGATTTGATTAAGATATTGCTTGAAAACCTAATGTTCCTTCAGCAAATCATGCTACGCCTGGAAATGCCCATGATTGGAAGTAAACTGCATGTTTTCTGAGAAAGAGGGAAAGTGCCTCATGATTCGGAATGATCCTGCAGAAGCAGTGTTTAGCGTAATGACAGTACACTTAGATTAATTATAGCGCAGCTTGCAGGCGCCACCATATACTTACTGTTGTGTCAGCACTTTTTCTGTTAACCCTGTCTTGCTAAAGTTTATAATTTGGCTCTAAAAAATGAGTAAATCTTCTGGTTTGAATTCAGGCTTCGTGCACCATGTACAGAATCAACTTTTCTTTAGGGCCTAAATCTTAGTTTTCTATCTTTAGTCCATTGAAGTGTATAGCTGTTAGAAATAATTGTATCTATTTAATATTGTGTATTTTTTCCTGCTCTTCTTACTTAGGCTGTTAAATTTAATTGCAGAAGATACCTAGACTGGGATATGATCACTCCAGATGGTCTGAAATAAAGCACTGAGGTTTTTGACTTTTAAAATTGGGAGGAGCAAGTATAAAGCCACCATTTTTCTACTCGGTGTGTGAGCTAAACTTTAGGTTGGCTTAATATGTATTCATATGATCTGCTGCAATGGTTCCTAAGGACTGTTAAGGTCCAGAATAAGCCTTGAGCATGTTTTAAAAGGCTGTTTGCATACAAAAATGGAAATACTCTAAAGCAGCTATTACAATCAGTCATGTAAACATTACAGAGTGGTTTTAAAAAATAAACATTCAAAATATGCTATACTCATTGAAGCAACAGTGAAATTTAATAACTTTTTGACTAAGTCATCAGAATGCTCTTTATCCGCATTTTATTGTTGATGAGATGGTTGTAAAATGCTGAGCAAATAAACTTGTTGGTACCTAGATAATCTCATCCTGCAAATGCAGGAATCTCTGCACATTCTTCTAGTGGCTCTTAGTCTGTTATCTTGTATTCTTTCTAATTTCCACCCTTAGATTGTATTTTATTTTTTTCTGAGTAGCACTGGCAAGTGGCTCTTGTTAAGAACAAATGATGCCATAAATCAGAACCAAAATCAATGATGCTGTGGGGTTGCAATTGCATGATGTGGTTATGTAGGTCTGAGTGTTTTACCTGCTGCTGAAGCCAAGACTGAAGCCCAGGGTACTGTTCCAACCCTTGGCTTCTAGTTTATTGGCAAGAATTTATATATATATATATATACACAAATACACACAGCTATTCTTTCTCAGTCTTAGAGATATCAATATTGAACTCCTCTTTTAGTGTGTCTTTTCTCATAATGCAAACAGTAAAAAGTGCTTGGACATTCATATTCAAGTAGAATTGCACAGGAATATATAAAACACTTAATCCCTCCACTCTTAATGCTACTAGAGTAGGATTTAGGACTGGAAGGACTGGCTGAGAGGCCTGGCAGCATATTGTTTCTTTTGAGCATGTGTTCTCTGTAGGTGCAAAGGATATGAGGTGTTCAAATAGTAAGATCAAATCCTTCAGTTAGAGGAAGGTTTATTTGCTCAAAGCAACAGGGTCCTTAACATCACAACTGGCCATTTTTGGCTGTAGTTACTGCTCTTCTCCATGATAGGTGGTAGTATAAACAAGGAGTGATTTGTGCTGCTGGAATAAGGCCATGTATGTTATGCCAAATATAAAATGAGAGGGCTGATATGAGTGCCTCTTGGACATGTCTTTCATTACCCTTTACGCTTCTCTTTCCTAATAGAATTTGGAGGAACCAAACACATGCTGTATGCAGGGTTTTATTAGAGTGCTTTGCCTTGGGCCTTTAACTCCTTTAGCTGGTCATTACCTGACCAGTAAAGACCTCTAAACGGGTCATTAATGCTTAAGTAATAAACTGTTTCACAAGACTGTCTAGTACAGAACCTCTTCTATCATTTTTACAGTTACTGTTTTATAGATAAATCAATGACCAACAACTGGATATTCTTGTTTTGCTACATAATCTTCTAATAGCAGCCACGGCAAATAGGCAGTGGGTTCAGGGAACTGTGTTCAGGAGGGCAGAGATGTCCACACGCAAGTGGTACCTGGAGTTACATGTAGGGTAAAACATGAATGAGGTGAAGAATAAAGGTATGTTCTACTATTAGCAAAGTAAAGAGTATCTACTTGTAAAGGTGCAGTTTTGGTTTTTTTCAGTTGTGGTTTATTGATTTTCACTCCTCCCCTCCCCCCCCATCTTCTGGAAGTTCTATAATTTCAATAAGATGGCTTTTCGTCCCCCACTGCTATATTGCAGATGAGGAAGTTTCAGTAGGGTTTAATGCTGGAAGTTTAATGCTGGAATGTGGAGTTTAATACTTCCACAGAGCTTTTCTGAACTAAAAACTAGTTAAGGTAAGAATTGCTCTCTTCTACTGTATCTTTTGACTCTGATGTGTATTAGCTGCTTTCTAGAAATGACAGTTAAAGTTAGCCGTGGCACCTATTTTTCTCCTGGTTCTTGATGTGAAATTTTCAAACTTCCACTTGGACAAGAATATACCTCAAAATAGATTTCTGTACATGAAGCTGTACAGAGCTCCTTCTTCCTGGAGGGAAAGAGAAAATGCATAGTAGGTACTGCAGTTTTTCAGTAGATCTTCAGGCATTTGGTATTTCCATCCTTGGTTAATGTCAATGTATTGTTGGCTGCTGTGCACTGAAATAAGCAACCCAGTTGTACACAGTGGTGCTAGATCTTCAAAGATGATGCTAAAAGTCACAATGTTACATATAGTGGTGCAAGAATGGTGTGTGCTGACTTACAGTTTGAGCAGAGATGGATCTGGCACAGCACTTTGTTCAGTTTACAGCTCTCATAATAATCTTAGTGCCTACAGAAGGGTTTTAATTAGTTTAAAGCAGAAATGTACTAAAGCTAAGGTAGTATCAGAAAACAAGTAACACTTAAATAGATTGCAACTCCAATATTGTCCTGTTGGCTTCTTTGCTGACTAGTGGGCAGTGCTGTAGTGGTAGCAGCAGCAGCAACACCAGTGTTTGTGCTGAGTGCTTCTTTCAGGTTTGCTGGACAGAAGCTGTCCTGTGTGTCACTTTGCTGTGTTATAACAACATCAGGAATCAATTTGGTCCCATCTGCAATTGCTAACAGTTGTGATTTGTCTGTGCGTGAATATTAAAATTTCCAAGTAAGTGTGTGAGTAAATATGGTTTGACTATAAAAGAAAGTTATTTATGTGCACGGAATATGAGTGCCTGTTACTGGGTTTGTTTTTATTTTTATTTTCATAAAAAAGCATTATGTTGCATCATCATGGTGTGAATAATGACTATTGCTTCCTTTATTTCTGGTAGGAGAGAGTAGTAGTTACCAAATAATGTCTTTGTATTGTCGTTTTCTCTTCTGGCTAAGTGCAGTCTCTGTTAGTCTATTTGTGAAGATTTTCTTTAATTTTTACAACCAAACCTCTGTTAGAGAAATTTTTCATGGCTCAAGAGCTCAGAGTTCTTTTATACAATGGAGTGCAAGTATGTTTGCCTAGTGATTACAACAAGGCAGATACAATATTTACAAGCTTTAGCAATTCCTGTGCAAATGCAGTCTCTGGAGAAGGGCACAATAACAAAGCAAGCAAACATCACAGTTATCTAAATAATAAGAAGTTAGAGGCATAGGGGTGGTGACTCACAATGTGGATGGAAACCCTGGAGTTTTAGAGTAATTTATGGAGATGCTGAGGAGATGGATTTCACTTAAATACAGTAACTGCTGAAATATTTCCAAGTTAAGAAGTCAACTAGTGGTTAAGTAAATATCCTCTTGACCCCTTTTAACTCTTGTGATGTACCGTTGTTTTAAAGTATTTACTTTGAAATGCTTGAGTCATAAAATGACCCAGGAGAGATGGATTGACCACAGATAGATAGTACAGAGGACCGAGTTGCTTAAAATTTAACCCCCATGCCCATTTTTTATCTAATCTATTGTTCTTTAATTGGATGAATGAGGTTATAAATGGAGGGCTGTGGAGTATTAAGGAAAAAAAAAATTGGTTTCATACAGTACTGCAAAAAGCATTAGGGAGAAAAATTTAGAGAAGAACAGAGATTCCTCCTTGTTTCTATAGAAACCAATAGTGATCAGGAGGGGAGAGGATTTCTTTCAAGTGTACATTTTAGTGAGGCAAGCTCAGCAGCTCAGCACACTGGAGGGCCAGTGTAACATAAAAAAAACCCCAACCCTCTAGTGGCTTGAGACGTGGTGTTCATGGCCCTGTGATACCAGCCTGAGTGAGGATAACACATCACTGAGAGTTTCTGGTTCATACTGCTGTGGGTGAAGGGAGCTCTTTGCACTGTCACATCCCCCAGGGAGCCCAGCCTGGCAGGAGGGCTCCAGGCGGCTGAGCATCACTGAGACAGGAAACTAATGGGAGCTTGCACAAATCCAATGTTTAAAAATGGACAAAAGAGTGGGAAAATACTGAAGTGTGCTGTCCTGTTAACTATGCTAACTGCTTTGAAGCGATAATTTTTGAAGCAATGTTTTTGTCATGTCAGGATCATGGCCACTGAAATACCATGTATCAAAATTGTTTCAGCCAGGACTCAGTGACTTGGCATTTGAATCATGATCTTCCTAGTATACTACATAATTGATAATCTCCTCCACAACAGAGTTATGATCTTAATTTCCTTATATCAACTAAGTGTTGCCATAAAGAGCAGATCAGGGAAACATTTGAGAAACTAATTATAAAGCCAAATATAACTCTTAGTACCCTACCTTTAAAATAATTGTGGGATTCTCCTAAGTGATGTGCAGGTCAAATGCAATGTCAAAAATCAGACAGTTTCAATTTGCTGCAACCTGACAGGTCCAAGAAATGACTGAGGAATATCTAGTAACTGGCAAAGACACTTTTGTTTGACATTTACTTTCGCATGTAAACAATAGAGCACTGTATATTGGCATCTGAATGTATTAGCTGGTGGTGATCCAAACCCTGGGATGATTTTAGATGGTTTTCCTTTCTGTTTATAAATATATAGTCTTGATAACAAGGGAACATTTACTGCAGTCTTGCTCTGCAGTTGTCAGAGATGAATCATTTTGAAACATAAACCTCCTCAGATCTCAAAAATATCAAGAAAAACATAAAACATAAGGGAAAAGGATTATAAAGCACAAATAAAAAAAGGTTCTTGCAAATTCAGAGGCCTGTGGGCTGTAAACACTAGATTATCATTAATGAAACTCTCTGCCAAGTGCCCAAACCACAGTTCAGTAGCAGCTGTTAAACAGGCATTGTTCAAAGCTGGATAATCCCTTGAACATTATACATCGTGGCTCTGTACCTCTTTCTATTAGTAATCAGATAATTGCTTTGCATTTTCGGTTGTACATTTCTCTTTTAAAATTGAGTTTCATTCCTCTTTATGTCAAAAAGCTTTATCTTGCAATAATCACTTAAGCAAAAATCTGACAGAGGTCAACAGGCAGGGCTGCAGTCTCCTTTATTTTCTGAAAATCTGCTGTTATACATTTCAGTCCTGTGGTGTTACTTTGGTTTTAGAATGGTAACACAGAGAAGAATCACCCTCTACAAACCAGGTGCTTGAATTGTGTTGCAGCCTAGTGTTTATGTAGGTTTTTTTTTTTCCTATGGAATGGACTTTTCTGGTAATTTGGATAGTAATTAAAAATACTTGCTGCCTTTCTTTTATGCTTTAAAAATAAGTTTGCAGAGGAGAAGGTAGGGGACTTTCTCATCCTGTTTGTCCAGGAGTTCCGGCTTCATGGGAAGTCTTTCCAGAACATGATTGTGTTTTGTAAAAAGGAATTTGGAAATAATGGCAACTTTTTTTTTCCCCAGTATCAAAATATCCTTAAGTCATAATAGCTCAGAGTGAGCCATAGCCCTGGTAATTATGGGTTCCCTTGAGCTCCATTGGCTATTAAGAGTTGAACTGAGAGAGCAGCTTGTCTTGCACTTCTGCAATTTCTCATAACCCTACAACAAAGCACTATTGATTTTTCTCAGCTGGGCAAGAGGGGAGGAGGGATTGAAGAAGGTCATATGTAAATGTCCTAGATTTGATAAACAGCTAGACAAAATATAGCAGAGTCTAGAACCTCACCTGGGCTAAGTAAATTCATTTGATAAGAGCTGAATTATGCACCTGCCTTTTTCCTTTGGCTTGGCATTGGGGTGTTCAGCCTGACAGCACTTTCTGACACAGGCCATTCACTTTAAAACCACCACATGTTTTGATGGGTACTGGCTTCCCAAGCTGTTGGCATCAACTTTCTTAGTCCAAGATTTGGTTTTGATCCCAAAAATGAAAGCAGATGGAGACATAATTCAGAGAGCAGAAAATGATTCATCCTCAAACCTGCAGGGTTGTAAGGACTGTTTCTGTCTAGTGCTTAAAATTATTTTATATCACATGGCAGAAGCAAAGGTTTGAGAGGTGGTATCACACCTCCCCATGGGCAAGGCATAATGGATATTCTCTACTAACATATCTCTGTACACGTGTGAGAAGAAATTGCCTGGGTTTTTTTTTTTATTAAAAATTGCAACATTTTGTTTTCAAGAGAATCTAATGCTTTCTGTTCATCGCAGAAGCAATATTATTAAATGCCAGTCAGCAGGAAAAATTAGAAAAAGGATGGTCTGAAAGAGAAAAAGAAATGCATTTTCCCCCCCATTTTCCAAAAAATAAATTACCAATGAAACAGCAGCTGTCTTCAGGCAAGGTTTCAGGAGGCAGATTAGATAGCAGAACTGTTTCCTTTTTCTAGCGAGAGGCAGTTTTCATTGAAGACAGGAATTTAGGAGTATTTTTAAGGCAAAAGATCTTGCAGCAAAACTGTAAATTGGGCAGTACTGTGCATGAGGCATCGAACTCGCTGATCATCCCAGCAAAGTAATGCCAATTAAAAAGGCATCCATAACCAACAAAGTACAAATACTCAGCTACTGAAAGGGAGATGTGTGTGAAACAGTACTTATTCTAATGTGTGACTTGGAGAAAATGCTCTGTTGCTTTGATGTAAGATGCACTACTCTGTGCAGTGTACCTGCTGACTATTTTTTTTTTCTAGTATATGCAGTAATTTCTAGGTAATTCTAGAAAAAGATAGCTCTGCAAATATTTTGGATGAATTTACTTAGATTAGGATGTTAACATTTCCAACAAAGCATTTTGACATATTTAAGTTGGTTGTGACTGTTGTAGATGCTTGGATGCATCCATCTGGGGCTTCCTGGGCATCAACTGAAAGATTTTTTTTTTTGCCCTTGATTGCCTTTACAGTTGCATAAAATTCTTGGATTGTCTTTGCACTTGTGTGTTGGTTTGGATTTGCATTTCTTGAGACTGTAGAATGTATCAGAATCTGCTGAACTGCCTCAGGAGTACACCTACCCAGGAAGACCAAGTAGTTTGTGATTAACTCTGCATTTATACAGGTTCCAGTGGGCCCCAATATAGTGGTTGAGGGGGTTTGCAGGTAGCTGTTTGGTATGGAACATCATCTCCCATGCCAATTACAGATTAACTTTAATTTCAGATTTATTGTTGGAGATAATATATGTCAACTACAAAAGTTGTCCTGTGGGTCTGATGCTTTGATTTTAAGTTAGAAGAGCACATCAGTCATAGCCTCAAATTCAGAGAAATGGACAATTTTGAGAAATCTTTGGGCATTGGGCATGTATATGAAAACAGACCACTTCAGTACTCTAATTGCTGGCATTTTGCCTTTCATACAAGTGCAAAAGGAAGATGATGTATGGGAAACTGTGAGGCAAAGAAATGGGACAGGAGTCAGATCCCATAACTAATCCTGTTGTAGTTTTCAGAGAAACAACTGAGTAAAGGCTTGAACCAGTGGTTTTGACCTCACTGCCCCATTCCCTCTTCTCTTTATCTTGCCATATTCTTGGATAAAACATCACTTTTGAGAAGTCTAAAATGCAACTGACCTGGTTACCAGGCAGACAGAGACTTGTAGAGTTTTCTTGTATTCTAGAAGAAAACAGACTCTGAGCATTCACAGTCCCCTTGAGTGGGATCCAGGAATGCCTTCAGCGTTTGACTCCAGATGATGGAAGGCTCGCAGCTTTGAGTAGAGCTGTCAGCTGCCATTGGTGGTTTGGGCAATGTGTTTTGGATGAAATGAAAAGACTGAAAATCTTCATCTCATTTGAGGGGAAAAAGCTCCCACCATTCTTGTCTTTGACCCAATGTGGAGACTTTTGAGCACAGAATCCTGTGTTGTTCAGATAAGATAAGGAAAATACTCTGACTCCCCTGCTACAGACAATTTGCAAAAGTAAATAGCTGTCATTAAATCAGCTTGAATGTACACTTTGGAAATAAAAATGGGGAAAAGCCACAGTAAAATTAAGATACAAAAACAAAATTAAAATCTCTGGAGAAAATTACATCTAAAAGGAAATGGGAGGGTAAAAGGAGTGCTTTTCCACTAATTCACCCCCTTCATTCTGTGTTTAATTTAGTAAAGCAGTCATAAACCTTGCTAAACAGTCAAAAAATTAAATGTTGCTGTATAATTTATGGTGGTTACAGGATACATGAGAGTGCACTTTAATTAGCAAATTGCATGTTTATTTTATTTGCTTAGCATATAATTTAGATTGGATAAATGCGCTTTGACTGGCTATGGCACCTTGGTATCCTCATTCGGTATAATTTTTAATCACATTGTTTTGGAATTTTATTGCAACATTATACAGTTGATATAACAGTGCACAATTAAGCATGCTCCATTCACACCTTGCTCTTGAGGAAATTACTTTTTATCTGTATTTGGATGGAGCACTTTTTATGGCAAGTGAGAACTTGGGAGTAATAAAAGAATGTGCAGAGTGGGTGCTAGAGCTGCAATCTGAATAGTAAATAATAATAGTAATGATGATGCCCTGTTAATGAAATGTATTTGGGAGGAAGTAAAAAAAAAAAAAAAAACCAGCCCCACGAACAAACCCTGGAAATGGGCAACTGGGAATTACTACTGTATGTAATAATATATTAGCTGTATTATAACAATGGCTTGATGTTCCTGCTAAACTGAATAAGGTTAAGGATTGTGGTAGGTACTGTATGTGGCCAGAGGAGAAGAGCTGTTCATCCAGCTAATGTTAGGAAAGGAGGGAGATGTAAGAGAAGGTAAGTGGGGGATACAAGATGTGGGAGGTTATCACACAAAACTCTAATCTCACTTCGGGGCCCTGTTCCTGCACTGCCACTACCCTGTGACAAGTGTTAGGACCAGCTTGTAAAATGTGTACACCACCATAAAGAGACAGTGTGCTGAGAGAGGTGTGCACAGGAGTGGTGTGTAATCCCATGAATCTGAAACTTAAAAATATTTTGTCAGTTTTTGGTTAGTTTACCACTGTTCTTTTGATCATGCTTGGGGCTGCCCAAGTATTGTGAATATCCCAAGCCACAGTGTGTTGGGAAGATTGATGCTGGGCCAGATTATGCTTTCAGTCACACAGGTATGAATCTGGGATAACACCATTGTCTTGCTTCCACTGAGCAGAGGATCTGGCCCACTTTCCTTTTTTCTCTACCTTTGAGTAAGTGTGGCCCCATAATGTGCCCATGCTGCTCCCCAGTGATTGTCACTGATGGTTTGGCTGGGACAGGATGGTGGTGGTGGTATGTACTGCTTCAACACTGACATTCCTTATTCTATTACAGTATGTTTTGATAACGTTATCTGTGAAGAATGTTCCTTGCACTGATTATGGTTATTAAAACATACAGAGATCAACAGATATGGCAAACAGCTGCTTAGTCACAGCTGATGTGAGAAATTTGATTTAATATAAGTTTCACAATTTGTAACTGTATCCTCTAGAAAAACAAGGCGATTAATCCCTACTGCATGCAAGCTAGTTGACTTTGTTTGAAATAGGATTATGTCAGGATGACAGAGACTAGACTTAAAGCACCTTTTTGAAGATTGTTGGAATATAGAAGGAAAAAAGCAAAGAGGAGAGTTTTTCTGTTTTGGGGCTGGTTTGTTTTTTGCTTGAACTGATGTGCTGGAGTGTTTAAATAATATTTATGGGACCTATCATGCAGATGTCATAGCTCTGCAAGAAAATATCTGCGGTATTTAGAGGCGGCAGCGCAGTCCTTTTAAATATCTGTATTGCTCTATAAAGGCAGACAGTGCTTCCCAGCAGTCCTTATGGAATGCAGGGAGAATGGCATGGACCTCTTGAATAATTAATATGGTTTTCAGAGCAGTAGTCATGGAAACCCAGACGGTGTCACATATATGGATTTTAGGAATTAAGCATGTTTTGAATTGCACATTTAGCCAAAAAGCCCATGCTGGAGGTCCTAAAGATCAAAAACGTTTTCTCAGTTTTCTTGTTTACACTGACAAATACATGCATCTCATATATATTTTTTGATTTAAATAGTATTTGGATGCCTAAAAAACGATGTGGTAGTGATCTAAAGGGCTCCTAACTGGCCCAAGTTTCATTTTGGATGTATGGGGTTTTTTTCTTTTGTTTTTGACTTCATCCCAGACCCCTTTAGGTATTAAGATGTAGGTTTTAAACTGTGTACCCAATTGCCATTCACTTAAAGGACTACAGATTTACCATGAAGTTGCTGGGCCCTTTCTATTAGTTCAGCTGTGTGGCTTTTTTATCTGTCTCAAAAAATGTCTCTTCGGGATCAATATCGTCATTACCTTGGGTGTGTATGTGGAAGAAGTCAACCAGGCAGCAGTGAAAAGCTATCATCCAGTCCTCAGTAATATTGTACGTGTAAAGAATAAAAATACCTGGAAGTTATTTATAGACCGTAAACCCTCTGGTTTCATAAACCATTTTATACTATTATTTGTCCAAGTCTACAGAGTCTCTCCCCGAGTTCACGACACACTCAGAAGCCTCTGTTCTTTATTTCTGGCTGTTTGAATTGTGAAATTAATTAGAAATACGCTTAGCAATTTATGCACATGAAAAAGCCATTTGGCCCAGTGAGCCTGCTTTCTTTTTACCTTTTTCATCCTCATTTTGTTTTGTCGCTCTCTTTCAATCTACTCTGTACTAATAAAAATATCATTCTGTTTCATAAACTCATTGAGATTTTGTGGCAGTAATATTACTTGGCAGCATAATATGGCATGTTCATGACTCTCTAAGCAAAATGATTTTTTTAACATTTTGTAATCTGGATTCCTTAATTAGATGCACACTCGCAGCTTTCATTGAAGTCAATGAGAGCTTTATAGCTGTCATTGATATCAGATACTGGCTTTGTATTTCCAAATGTGAAATGATGCCCACAGTTTTGTTTTTTTATTTAAACTGTTAATGAACAGGTACTCTCCCTCTCCTACATCACTGTGCTGTATTTAAAATGTTCCTAATATAAAATGAAATATTTCTGTGAAGTCATTTCAGAGTTATCTCTTTCCTAGCAAGAATAAATTCAGTCACATTGGCCTGTCTTGACAACAAATCTTTAAGTATCCAAGGTGGTTCAAGGTTTTTAAAGTCGTACCCCATCTACAGTAAAACTAACTTACCTCTGTGATGTTTAAAACTGTGGACAGAATTCCAGTTGTGAAGCAGTTATTAGAAAAATCATCTCGCTACCTATGATTTGTATTGCAGCCCTTTGTTGATGCATCTCTGTGTCCTTGTTGCTTTTCCTTTTACTGCAGCCATACACAGAACAAATGGCTTCAGAGAATTTTCTGCACTAAGCTCTAAATACCTTCTCAGTTGCTCTGAGCACTCTTTAGCTGTTCCTTTTCATGTGTACTTCCTCTTCTCTGGCTTATTAAGCTACAGCACTCCCAGCTAAGTTGTCCATCTGTAAGCCTTTAAAAGGATAGATGTTAGTGATGGAAATAGACATAAAATCAAGAGGGCCAACTCGGAAAGATGTGTAAATATCTGCTGCCTATTGGAAACATCTCATAATTACCCAAGGACTTGCAGGACTCAATCCTGGAAATCCCATGCAGTTGATAATCTTCTCCACTGTACTGTTTCTGAAAAGTCACAGGGAGTTTAATTGAAATGCTGAGCATCCTTCAGACTTTTTGAGTGATTAGAGAAGTTAAAGGGGGACAACAATAGGGCGTAGGACTCCAGCTGTATGCAGGACATTTTACAGATGAGTTGAACTGTCATTCCTACAAAAGCAGCTTTGGTCACTTGTCTTCTGTGTGTGTTTGGTTCTCATTTTCTGCTGCCTTTTGGTTAGGATAACATTAGTGATACTTACCTTCCTTCTTCCATTCTGACTGGCATCAGCACCATCCTAATCTTGTTCCCATTCAGGGTTGTTATGCTTCCCTAGTCATCTTAATGAGAACTTTTTTAAAAATCCAGTTGTCATCCGATTGTATTGCAGAAAGTTATTTAGCCGTGACTTAGTTTCCTTCTCACAGAACTATACATGAGTTGTTAAATATAGAGACACATAAACATGATATTAGAGTCTCAAACAATCCAGGCAACTATTGTACCTGCAAGTAATCTACAGAACCATCATTGCTGCCACTTTTCAGGCTTCTGAATGGAAATCACATTCTTACCCTCTGATGGTCTCTGTGGCAAACTCAAATGACTCAGATTGTTTGGATAGTGCCTCTCTAGGTGGATGACAATGCAAGGTGCATGTTACTGTCCTGGTTGCAGTGCCCTATTTCCAACGCTACACCAGCTGCAGGGTTTCACAGTCTGTGGTTTGCCAGGGAAGTGAATGCACCTCTGTTAGCTGTCACATGCCTGCTCACAAGCATTATGTTCTTCCTGACTTCTGCCCCCTATTGATGGAAATCCCTATTCATGTTCTTAAGCTGTCAAATCTCTGAAAACATTATTGGCTTTGAGGCTTTGGGCTTTTTAGATTGACACGTTACAACATTGAGCAAGGAAGATACTTCACAAACCATATTATGCTGAATTTGCATCTTTCTTTACTGGGGCATCTTTAAGTCCAGGCAAGTGTTTTTTGGCACCTGGGACTTTCAAGTCGAGTGCAGTGCCAGGCCCCTGAAAGAGGGCATTGTGAAAAGATGCAGCTGAGGAGTAGTGCTGGAAATTCTCCATGTGGGCTATCAAAATCGCCATCTCCTGGTATTGTCCTGTGGAAGGAGGTGTGGAGCTTAAGTTCTCTGCAGAAAAATGAAGTGACCATGATCACAAGTTTCACTGCTGAATAAAGACTGGGATTAAACTGAGGGAACATGAGTATCAATAAATATGATTTCCACAGAAATTGGTATGTAGATGAATGAAGAGCACTGTTTTTTAGTTTAGCATGTGCATGTAACAGCAGCAGTATTATTCTGTCTCACCTTTGTTAGACCTTTCCACTTTGTAATTTATCAGTTTTCACCAAAAGATCCAACAAGAGTAAAAAATATTTGTGTAAGCCTGTCTGTGTTTTTATCTCTAGAGCCTTGATTCTCAGAGCACTCATGCAGAGTGGGTGGGCTTGGACTATAATTCTTACAGTGGTGCTTACTGCATTTGCTTTATGCTGGAATCCCATTCCTTCAGACATGCAGTGGAGATAATCAGGTAGGACACTGATAGTCCATCCCTTTTCTCCTTCTTTGAAATCCTACGTTTAAGTAGCTGCAGGAATATCAAAATTTAACACATTTATTTTGGACTTAACAGAAGAAAAAATAATGCTTATTTGGTTATCTTGTGTGTTCAGTTCTGTTTTCATCATCTGTCCAGGACTGTGTAAAAGGGGCAGATATGAAGTAAGATTAAAGAGGCTCAAAGCACAGCTGATCTGCCTTTTCATACATTGTCAGTAGAAGAGACTGTGAATGCTGCCGTGGGCTTTAGATCTTGGTTTCATGAGCTCACAGAGCAGATCAGGTGAACCACTGTACCCCATGGAGAGAAAGAAACTAAAATCATGGATCTTTGCCACAAATCTACATGGCAAGTGGCCAGTTAAGAGCCAAACTAGGTTGGTATTAGCTGCAGGGAAGTCTGAAAATGCTCTAATCATACCTTATCCCAGCAGGGCTTTTAGTGCAATGACAGGATGATCATCTTGACAGACTTTGAGAACTTTCTTCTTTAAACACATTTAAAATGGAGGGGGCTTCAAAAAGGAAGGAGGGAGAGGAGAAGACAGAAAAAGCTTTGATTCTGCTGATGTGGCTTCTTTAATTTGCTGTCAGTGATGCCACTGATGTTAATTCTGGCAGGGTTAATTATAAGAAATTAAAAAGCCACTCAGAACAGACTGTACCCTTCGTATTCCAATAAAGAGGCAGCTCTGGCGTGAGAAAATTTCTTCATTAATATACATCCCCAAAGGGCTACTGCATACAGCTTTTTGAATATGAATCATAAACTCCCAGGGACCCTGCAGGAAGCAAGGGAGATAGGATTCAGAGGAGATTGACTGTGTTACTTTTACTGCTTCGGGAGAATGATGCTCGGGCTAGCAGGAAATCACCATGCCAGTGACATTTGGAAAGAAGAATTTATTAATTTGCATGTTGGCATGTTACAAGCTTTGAAATATGGTTTTAAATACGTTCTGTACAGACACCACTGTATCACTGTTTGGTATGTCAGTCTGTAATACATGCAGCTGTTAACATGGAGCTTAGCATAAGCATTGTAATTGTTTACCATTTAGTATTTTTGCAGAAATGGCTTTGGGGCATGCATTTATTTCTCAGGAAAATTTCACTGGTTTCTCACTATATACCCTTAATCTAATACATTACACTAACCAGCAATGTGGATATACTAGATACAATGGAGAAAGCAAAGTGAGAAGAATTCCATGTACAAATTTTGCAGCTCTAAAATGTAAGTTGGAAAAAAGAATGTCTCCCAAAACAATAGTCTATAATTTATATTAGTGTAACTTGGCAAAGCCACATTACCACAGAAATATAAGTGCAAATGGAGTTAGATAAAAGTGAAATACCTCAATGATATTAACTTTCAACAGAAATAAAGCCCCATTGTTAAAAAATTATGCACTTAGGCCATTTGCAGTGTAACTCCCTGATGCTGACAGGGTGTTCTGAAGTGCTGGTTTTTGAAGTCTCTTCCCAGGAAAGGTATTACAGTCTGTAAGTCATTACTACAAAGAAAACAGCTAACTTTAACTTAGAGCACGGAGGTCTAGAAGGAGGTCAGAGAATTAATTTTTCATAAGAAAATATTTTTACAATAGCTAATATATACAGTGAAGCACAGATATACAGTGTGTAATCTTTGATTCCAGAATCTCTGTAGTCTTCAGAAACATTAATTAATTAACCTCAGTGGCAGCTACAGTCCATGAGTATTATTTTGAAACTTGTAAATGGTCATTCAGAGGTCTGATAAAAATCAATTGAGATGGACCTGAAAAAAAATGAAAAGTTACTTAGAGTAATTGAGAGTACTTGAAAACAGCCTCTTAGGAGAAGTTATTTAAGATGATTCTTTCAGGCAGGTTACACAGTATATTACTATAGCAATCAGCAGTGTAACTTTGGGCAGGAACTTTCTGGAATATGATGTCAGGACCTGTGGGAAACCTGTGCACATCTGCAGTCCCAACATGCAGGGATCTGTTTTGACAACTTTTTATGCCAGTTAGCCTTTATCAATAAAAAAAATATTTTTCTTGTTGCTTTGTTAACAAGGAGCTGGAGGTAAAGGTAGACTGTGGCACACGCAAGGCCACAACACAAAGTTACCCCTGTGACTGAGGAACAAAGAAAACCTGATGGTCATTTTCTTTGTTCTAACACTGGAATCCCATTTTCTAGCTATATAATGAAACATCTGCTATCAAAACTAGGGGAAAGATTAGGTATGTGCTATAAAAATGGCATTTCCTTTGCCACTGAAAAATGACTTTAACATTTCCAGGAATAAAGACCTCCTTTGTTTTCTCCCATTCTAATCCCTGTCTCCAATTTCACCTTAGAAGTGTATGTCCCTCCCAAACCCTGAATCCCTGCTGTCACCAGCTGTGCATTTCTTGGCACAAGCCCACTTATCAATGTTAAGAATGAACTTTGAGGCTCATTGAATCATTCATTGTAATCCTCACATAAGAAACATAACATTTCAGCAAGATTTCTAATTACCTTTTGGCTGTTTTTTCATAAGGCCCTCTTGCTGTTGGAATGACTCTCGTGGCATACACAGAAATAACATTAGACTGTAAATCTATCGGCTGGAGCAGAGGTAGGAAGAAAAAATGTAGAAGGGGAGAAGGTAATTTTTATAATTAGTGTAATATATCAACACGCTAGAAAGCTCAAATGGAAGAAGTTGTTAGAAATGGAAATTTGACTGAAAGTGGAAGTTCATCTGTGAGTCTCTTCTTCCCCACTTCCCTTCTGTTACCTTACTCTCCAGAGCAACCCTTCTCACAGCTCCTGGGTGCAATGTTCTTGCAGTCTGAATCTGCAACCCAATACATGGGTTAGCTGCCTCTACCCTCCTGAAGGACAGCTGCTTTAAAATATTCACAGAGTAGTGATGGGCACTCTTCTCAAATGACTCCAAATCACCTTTTCCAAAGCCCTGCAGGGAGTAAAGCAGCAGACCAGTATTGGACTGGTTTATGCAGCTGTGTCTTCAGCACTTCCCATTCAGGTCTGCATAGATAATTGGAAATCCCTGTTTGTTCTGAGCCTTTGCTAATTGGTGACCACTGGACAACAGTTCCCAGCATTAAAGGGAGCAATATCAGCATCTGTGAGCTGGTGAGGATGGTAAAAGTCTAATCAGATGAGATAAGCCCTATGTACTGATAGACATGATACCCATTGGGAATCAATATACAGGCTACTGTGATTGGGAATGGCTGCCATAAGCCCCTTTCAAAATCTTTTGATTTTTAACAGTCTTTCCCAGACACCAGTGTATTATTTCAGCAAAGACCGCTCTGTTTTCAACTGGATTTTTCATCTAAAATGCAGCTCACTCACAACTTGTTACTGTCTAAAGAGAATGCTAACACTGCCACATTTCCTCATTAGCTTTGCATAAGACAGACTCCTGTGTCACAGCTGATGGAGCCTTTATGAGCCTTTTAGCCAAATGACTGATGTTTCCCTCGTTATGTCAGATCTGAGGGCACTGCTGGCATCTTTCTTTATTCGCTGTCTAACACCATCAATCGAGCAGCTGCCATGCACCCATGATCAGGCTGATTATTAAAATGTGCTCAGGAGGCTGCCGACACCAATTTTCTTTCATCTGAAGAGGCCAATATACACTGGCTCAAGTCGACAGTTATGTACATGGAATATTTAGTGCAGCAACCAGCAGGTAAGGCTGAGGCTGATTCCTCACAATCTGCATCTAATCCATGGGGATAATCATTAAGACATAACAGAAACGATGGAGATGTTTTTAGTTTTTTCCCTGTCCTTCTTTAAATAGGGAAGTTGCTCTTCTTTGTTGGGGAGTATTTTCACTAAATTGTAGCCCTGCCTTTATACCTGGATGTTTCTGGTGATGTGAGGTCATAGCCAGTGAAGAGATTGTTGGACTGAAGTCCTAGTAAACATGGACTCTTGTGGGGTTGCTCACCCCTAAGCTTTATAATAGGAGTTTTTCTGTGCTGTCTCTATATTCACTGGGACATCAGTCTCTTCAAAGGGAGACAGCCCTTGCCTTCTTTCTGATGCTAATAGTAAAGAAAGCCCTCTGCAAACAGTATAGTTCAGAGCCATGGGCTGACCCAGCATGTCAGGGATTGATCAGGAGTTCAGGCTCACCTGGAGTTTCCTACCAGCAGCAAACACCAGCTCAGCCACATGTTCAGGTGTGCAGCTGGGAACTCTGCTGTTACCTCCTTTCTGCCTTTGGGGGCTCTAATCTTAAATGTCATCTTCTCCAAATAGTAAGTTCAAATCTTTCTGTCTAATGCACTTGCCATTTTGATATTTAAGGATGACCTGTGAAAGTCGGATCATTTGTTTCTTGGGCTTTGGCTTTTGTTTTTAACCCTGGAGCTGTATATTTTTAAAGGAATATTTTAAGTTTAGTGTAGTTTTGTTTTAATACTGCAATGTGTGACTAAGGTATTGCCAAATGCATGTCATGTATGTATTACAACTAGAGCATAGCACAGGAGAGACAGAGAGACATCTGCAGATGTCTGGGCAAACCAGGCTGCAGAGTGAGGCAGGTTCTGTTGTTGAGTTTTACCAAGAAAAGATGGGGCAGAAGATGCCCTTGTTCTGCCCAATCTTCTAGTATGGGCCCAGTGTTCCCTTCCTTTGCTTTGTCTTCAGAAATAGTTTGTGCCTTTGTGAGACTGATAATTTTCTCCAGTTGCTAAAGTGTTTAGAGAAAATCTATCTACAGTTGGAGCCAAATTCTAGCTGTGCTGCCCCGTCAGTTTCAGTCATATTGTACTCTCTATTCTGGTCCTACAGGAAGTGCAAACCCAATCTGTATCACACTATATAAATATATTTTTCCACTATTCAGTTTTTATTATTCTCAAGATAAAAAAGTATTAAGCTGCCTTTATTCCTTGGGGATGGGAGTCATAATAATCAAAACCACACTTAAACTCTTAGTATTGCTAATTAGCTATATAGCACTGCTGTGCAGTTAACACTTCTATTGTCTGTCTCAAGTCCATACCCAAGAGGTTATTTCTCTTGAAGAAAGCCCTCTCCTTAGGGAGAGATTAGAAAGTACCAGATGCAAGTAACTGAATTATCAAGATGCTGAGAGTGAAGCACCAGTTACTTTGAAACATGGTTTGTTCTTGATGTACTGGTAGGAGGGTTTGCTACGAGACTTGGTGTAGGGACTTGTCATAAAGAAGGCAATCACAAAAAACAAGAATGTTTGATTGTGGTCTTACATCTCCAAACAGTTGTGTCTGTGTTGCCTTTAGGACAGTAATTTTTTGTGGTCAAGTGTGCATCTGTGTGTATGCTTGAGGTGTGTGCTGAAAATTCAAAGACCAGGGTCTTGTGTGATTTTTAAACTCTTATCCTGTGAGTGCTACAGAATCCACACAAATTCTGGTAGCATATTTTATGGTGTTAAGTGAATATGTTTTTCATGGCTCACCTGCTAGTGTAACTAATTAACAGCCATTCTCATTAATTACATTGATCGGGATCATAAAATAATTTCAAATTGCTGAACATGATCAACAGGAGTAAAATGATTTCACTTTAATCCCTTAATGATTTTTTCATGATTAACCAAACAAAATATATGTAGTTATTTGATCCGCTTTTTCCTCTTGGAACTGCAACTTGGGGCAATTACAGTAGACATAAAGTTGGTGCAAACAGAACTACATTTCATCTGGTAGCTAATTAAGCAGTAAGGACAGGGGATGTGTGAATGTTGTGAGAAAATCACCCCCCTGAGGATTTAAAAAGAAAAAAAAAAAACAAACCAAAAATACACAAGGACCTCTGCTCCCCCAGGAATCTGATTATCTTTGTATAACCACATACCCTGCAATTGCCTCCTTGCTAGCAGGAAGTTCTTTAAGATTTTTTTTCCCTGTCTAATTTAGTTTCATATAAAAATCTTGCTGGAGTTTGATCAGAGAACTGGTGGGCTATCAGGGGACTCACCAAATCAGATGTCACAACCGGTAAATACCTGCTCACCAGCTTTTCTCACTAAAATCAGCATTTACTGCCAGTCCTTTGGATGTTCTATAGATCTGTCTTTGACAGTATGAAGCTTTTTTTTTTTGATGTGCAAACAGATAGTGGCCTTTGTTCACATTAGCTTCAGACTGTTGATAGACCCTCAAGAACTCATGCTCTTGAACTGGGATGTTAAATGTTGGTGATTTGGTGTGTATCTATGAGCATAACATTACACATGAATTCAAAAAACATAATGGTTTTTTACATGATTTATTATGCTGTTATTGCTCCTTGTTATCTCAAATTACTGAGACATTAACAGTGTTTTGTAAGGTCACAGGGCGAGGATGGCTTACAGCCATGCTGAGATAGATACCAGCATGTTTTTATATGTAGTAATCCATAGATAATAAACATATGAACATATCATTAAAAAAAAGGATGGCATCATAGTCATGTGCAGATGAGCAGAGTTGTCCAGCTTCAGACATAATGTTCAGGTGTCTCCTAGAGATTAAAGATTAGCTGCTTCTCCCATGGAGAAACATGCCTGGTATCTATCAGTCCAGGCTGTATCTGGAGCAGATGTGGTAGATGCTTTTATGGTCCCTAAGAAAGAGAACTTGAAAGACCAGGTGATGGGCACACCTTATGCTCCAGCTGCCTTCCCCATTATCTCAAACATGGGATCAGCCTGTTGATCATCAGAACAGTGCTGTCAGTGAGTGGGGTGGGTTGCCCTGGCTTGCTCTTGCCCTTGTGTTTTCCAAGGAGAAAAGTCATGTGTGATGGACAGTGTTGCTACTAGACCTGAATGGCCAGGCAAAGTCAGTAATTTGTTCCTGTGAAAATTTTACCAGGCAAATGTTTTGCACTTAAGGCTTGGAGATTTTCTTCCTCATTTGGTAGCCTGTGGTTTGACTTACTGTGGTTTACCCAGCAACAGAACTACAGTAGTGTAGTCTGTCATGATAATGCTTTCTGTGTGGTCATAAAGATCCGAAGTATTTAACCTAGTTTTGCAAGAAATAACTAGATTTAGATCAATCACAGTCATTTTGTAGAAGAGAGAGAGAATATTAACTCGGACTTGAAATGCGATTAATTCCAATTTGCTGTTTTCAAAGATAAGAGATACTCACAATCCTGTTAATTAAAAAAATTGGAGTTTTCCATTTTACTTCATGCACTATTTTTTAATGAAATAAGTTTGTCTTTTTGCTTTTATTATGACTGATGCCTGGTTCAACATGCCACAGGCTTCCTGAAGAAAAAGTAGTGTGTACTTGTTGTGACCCTATGAAACGAAGATAAATGGTTTCATGCAAGATTCATTATGGGCATAAATATACAGTGGATTGTGTCCTTTCCATAAAAACATTCTTAGGTTTCCAATATTGTGTTTTAATGCAGTTTTGTTAACAGGATGACAAATAGTAAAAATTACCTAGGTATTAAAATAGAATCCTGGATTTGTGTGCTCTTCATTCAACTGTCAGCAATTGCTGCTTCTCAAAGAGCACTCTGACTGTGACCTTGCTAAATATTCATTTCATGTCCCCACCACAGCTTGATTAAGTCAGGTGACTCTGTGTGAAGCTGTGCTTGACATGGCTTGCACTGCCATGTGGAAATACTTTTTTGGTCAAGGTTTAGGAATGAGCAAGATCTTGTTAAAAACTAAAGAAGCACAGAATTTGGGAGATTTGCATGATCTAGAAACACTAGTTTCTTATGAGAACTACTGGTACCACATCTTATTTGTAGTGCACAGCAGTTGTCAGGTGGGCATCATATATTAAGAAGAGGAAATGTCAGCTATTAACATACTGTGAGTGGCCTGGGTGGGGATACAAAATGACCTTTAAGCTAAAAACTGCCTAAAAGAGGAGGTGAAATAAAACATAGATTTGCTTTATAAATCGATTTAAAGTTTTTTGAGAGAGCGTCGCATTTGGGTTTTACATCTTGCTTAAGCTGCTAAATGCAGCCACTAATAAAGAGTGATTATGAGACCTTAAAATTTTTTTACTGTGCTATGGTAGTGTATGTGGGAGGAGGAGGGTGCACACGTTTTTCTCTATGTGCCCACGTTGCTCAGTCATTACCTCTGAAGTCCTGTCTGAAAACTACTGTTGCTAACAAGCGGTGCTGTTAATTGACAAATTGAGGGGTAGATTCTGAATGTACAGAAAGTTGGATCAATTGCTCCACAGTACTCACTTGAGTTGTGTTATTTGACATGAGCTTAGTGTCTGATTCTCTATCTTATTTAGAAAATAATTCTTCGAGCAAATGGGCTGTTTTTAAAATTGGATTTTCTAATTATCCTTGTTACTCAAGAAGATGACAGGGTGTAGGAATGTTTATACCTGTAAAGATCCAGGTGTTTTGCTCTTTTGAAGTACACAGCAGTCAGAGTTGATAAATGTCTTGTCTGGAATTTAGCAACACAATGAACCTCTGTATAGATATCCCACATGGTATCAATTGAAGCTCCATTTAAGACCTAATCGTTGGCCCATACAAGCAGAGGAAAGCTTGGCTAGACAGATGGAAAGAGCTGCTTTAAGAAGGGATCAAAAAAGGCATTGCTACTCGGCTGGCCTAAATCCACTAATCTGATGTTATTATTAGCGATAAGGAGCAGCGACCAGGATAAAATCTCATTCTCTGCAAATGTCATTTAAATAGGACTCTGATATTTTCCAGTCAAGTAGAAAGGCTTTAGTCAAATAGTAAGCACTTTATTTGTAAATGCAGGAGGAAAAGAAAAGCTTTAGTTCAGCAAGTTCTTAAGATGTCAGCTTACCAGTATTGATTAATCGTTCAGCAGTGGCAGCTGCTTCTTTATTAAAAGCGTAGCTCTCCATACAAAAGATATCAGATGTAGGAAATGTTTGTTGACAATTTACCTTCTTCTCACAATGTGGCAAAGCTCAGCCTGTTACACATTCCCTCACTCTCTGGCCCTGCAACTCAGATAATAGCCATGAAAGAATGTATTAGTCCATCTGCACGAGGTAGATTGTGGCAGCTGGACTCCACTGGAAATGTTGCTGTGTTCAAAACAGACCTGCAGCCCCTGTTCCCAGCATGAGAAATTAATTCCTGGGGAGTCTGTGTTGCTTAGGAAGAACCTTTGGTTTGGATATGTATGGAAGTGATTGGAGTTTGCACAAAAATATGGCCTGATGAAGCCAGAACAGAGAATTATAGGAATGCCTGAATTTCCTACAATGAGGAATGTAACCTAAGGTTCATTTGTGTTTTGAAACCTTTGATTCCTCCCACTGCTGAAATCAAATGGTTAGTCTACTAATTTGTCACACCACGCAGGAGTTGTGTGTGGACACAGGATTTAGGTAGCTAATGCACAGGCAGATGTTCCAAGATGAGCATTTCCTTCTACCTATTTGAATACATTTCATTTTTTCATTTTATACTTAGGGTACAGCTCTTATTGATGAATTTTGAATGTCTGATCATGTGGACTCTTCATGGAAAAAATGGGGCAATTGGATGTTACCTTGGGTGAAGTGATTCACCTTTGGAGTCCCACCTTTACTGTTTAGTCAAGGGAACCTTGTCACCTTGTTTCTTTACTGTATTTCTAAAAACTAATAAAGTTGAATCCTATTATTATCTGAGAGTGGAGCAGTGGGAGCAAGTATTGCCCAATGTACTAGGAGCACAAGCAAGATTTTCCTATTGCTTATGTTGTCTTTTGTTGTCATTTGTGTAACTAAAGAGAGAGTTGCTTTTCCAAGGGATGAGAAAGGATATTAAGTCTCATCAGCACACATAACGTCTTTTCTTATAATACAAGTAGAGTTAATAACCAAATATTATTCTGGAAATTTGAGTAGTTTCTTTGCTGTACGCCATCCTTGACCAAATCTCCCATTTCCTCTTCTAGCTTCCTTTTTCAGTCTGTCCTCCCCTGTCATGTTCTTCAGAAGTAAAGCAATTTGCTGCCCTCTGAATTTGGCCTCAGCTTTCATGAAGGCAGAGGAATTAATATGGATTAAAAACCCCACAAACTCTTGTTTCACCTTCAGCAAATATATAGCTACAGAAGGAAAAAAGAAAGATGCTTTTTGATCCTTGCAATTATTGAATGCTGAGCACTCCTGTTTGGGGGTTAGTATGCAGGGGGTTTTGTATGTCAAATAGATCTCATGCTAGAGTATGCTTGATGAGAGCATGTCCAGCAGAGTCCATCACATTAAGTGGAGTTGAAACTATTTGGTATCTGAGATATGGCTGGATAAACCAATTAAGGACTTATCCAAATCTTCACTGTTGTGTTCCAGTCCTTGGAACACAATAAATTGATACCTTGTCCTTTTCACTTATGTGATTTTACTTTAGATACCAAGCCAGCTTCTAGTAGATATTAGATATATTGGCTTACTCTTTGAAATCCTGATCTGTAGTTTCCAAGAACTTGTGTTCAGACAAAAACTCAATTTTTTGAATCACAGGTAAAACCTTGAGTAGGTTACCTTAGAGTGGGTGGTGAAAAAATTGTTCTCAGTCTTTGAACCAGTAACTGCAAATTTTCATAGATTCTGTGATACCATTTGTACTTTTAAGATATCAAAAAACTAAGTGTCTGTGTCAAACACTCAAGCAGACCAGATCTCACTTGTCTTCTCTTGTTACTGAGACTGTGATATTCTATTTGTCTCAAATGCCTGTAGGTATAGTTCAGGTTTTAGGTGTTCTGAATTAGTAATTTATGGAGTCATCTCACACTAAATTCACCCATCGACCTTTGTTCATGCTGCCCAACTATTTATGGTTAAGAACTCAAATGGGGAGATCTGGTGGGTAATGTATGGTGCTGTGGTGTGTCAGGCTTTTCTTTTTATTTGGAATTGAAGATTAATTTGTAAATAATAGCATCTTCTATGCTTACTACCTCTATTTACGTACTAACCTGTTGTATAGAGATCAGTTAGTGACTGTACCATAAGTTTTTGTCAAAGATTTATTTTTTAAAAGAAAATATTAATCAAAATGTCAATAAAACTATTGAATATTAATATTATGCTAAATTTAAGTATCATAGAATAGTATCAGCTCCCTAGAATCAACATTACTCCTTACAGTGATTCTTTGAAAGCATATGTAGACTTATGGAAGCCAGGGTTTGATGTAACTTGCTATAGATATGGCTCAATGTTGACGACAGAATTTTCACTTTTATCTCACAAATCCTGTTGCTGCTCTGTTGTTAGTTTCTTTGAGCAGAAACTGGTATTATATCTCTATGCTAGATATATAATACTGCCTGTAGTAGTGGGCAGCCTGATCCTGGAGAGTGTATTTTCACTTTTGATTTGCCATCTCCAGTGAGGATAAAGCTCCATATTCCCCAGGTACAAACCATATTTCACTAATCTCCATTATACTGTTCATGGAATGCTTATTAAAAAATAACCAACCCTAAAACAAAAAAAAAAACCCCAAAACCAACCCAAACAAGCAAAAACTAAAAAGCTCCACCAAAACCCTAAAACTAACATAAAACCTGTCCCCAACAAATACCATCACTCCTGAGAAGAACTCAAGGCTTTATATTTGAAGGGTATAATGTAGAAAATGAACTGATTTGATCAGGGCAGTAGTATTTAAGCCAAATTTCTGGTTTTGATACAGATGGAAGTCCTTTGTCCCTAGCAATAGTTGCCCACAGGTGACTGAGGGAGTTGGTTTAACAAGAATTAGATATATATCAGGTTGAAATCCATTCTCTGCTCCAGATTTCACTCCTGATACAAACTGAGCAGTCATTATTGACAATAGTTAGCTGATTTTCAATGTCCAATAATGAAATGGTGAAGGAAAAAATGCAACAGCAAAAATGTTTTTATTGGCTTGGAAAAATACCTTCTGCTAGAAATGCTGCTTTCTAGTGGGAGGTGCTCCAGTGTCCAGTTTATTTTTTTTTTCGGCTTGGACTGATGTGACAGCACAGAGGGATCCTTTACAACCTGTGCTGATGGATTTAAAGACACAATTGTGTATTATTTTTTAAAACACATCTAGAACATAAGATGGTTTTGGTGTTAGCTCCTAGGGACTCTGGGAATGCAAATTGAGAGCGCTGTATTTATAAAATAAAAATAGGTACTGGTTTGAAGCTGTCTGCTAGAGTAGAAATGAATTTTAAATTACGTGTGCCTGAGGCTTTACCTTACTTGCCGTGGGCAAGGCAGATCCTCTAGCCACAGCACTGTATGCACAACTATGCTACTAACAAAACACTGCTTTGGGAATAACTGAACCTATACATTTTGTAAAGGTTTTCCTCTGGCTGAAAAAATATTACCAGATGCTGCTCTTTTTATTTTTTTTTTCTTCTACCATCCATCCTGCATTTTTCCTCCATCATGTTCAAGTTGATGTAGAGTTAAACACAAGCCCGAGGTTCTGCTCTGGCTGAAAGCACTGCTCTGCTAATGCCATCTATGAATCTGAAGCCATGAGCCAGATTAATGGAAATGAGATGTTTCACTTTTCCACCAGCCCTAAAAGTGATTCCCTGTCTGGCAGAGTGAATGCAGAAGAGACTTGCATTCTATTTAGTGTAATTGTAAAATCCAACTAGACCAGCAGCACTTGAGCATATCAGCTTCCATAATCAGTAGAATCAAAATATCAACCAAGTCTTGCATATTCTATCTTTATTTTTCTTGAAGATCTTTGGTGATGCTTGTATTTTTGAGAGAAGTATTAAAGAGAAGTTTTCTGATTATGTAGGCTTTTTAATTTTTTAATTGATTTCGTTCTGGTTTTACTTACATGCTTTTTCAAGGGAGTATTTTCTTCATTGGAAAGCTGCTGCAGCTGCTGAGGAGAGCTGTTGGCTTGAGTGGGATTGTTCATGTCATTAAGGACAAGTTCAGGCCTCTTTTGTTACTTATGCCTCTTCTTCCTATGAATATAAGATGTCTTTTGGCAGTAGTAGTATGAAATGATGAAACTAACTCTGGAGAGTTTAGTATTTACAAAAACTCAGTAAAATAAAGAACTCTAGAGACTTGATTCCTAAATCCTGAAAGGAAGAATAAAAATATCCCACATCCATGAATGTATGTTGAGCAGAAATGAAACATTCAGATTTTGCTGCTTTTTTTTTTTTTTTTTTTTTTGTGCCTTTAGGGGGCTGTAGTAGAAATGGAATACATAATGTATTGACAGGAGATATATATTCCACTTGTGAGTAAGGCTCTGAATCCTCTTGGCTTCACTGTTTCTGAATCATCATGTCTTTCCTCGGTGGAGAGATAAATATGGCATTCACTTCAACCCATTTAGCCCATTATTCATTTATATAAAGCAGGACCAATTAAGACATTCTTTTGTGTATTTGCACATTCTACATATGGAGCAAAAGGGAGTTAAAAATATCTGTTGCAGCAAATGTGACAGGATGCTCTCTGAATACTGAGCAACTCCTGCAACTCCTCTGAGCGGTAAAATGACATTTGGGAGCTGCTGAAATATACAAATAGAGACTTGTTTGGTTTTGTGTTTGCTCTGTTTCTGATACATAAGATTCATAGTCACCCACTCATTTATCTAAAATGTATCCCTTGCCTCTATCAGAGCTGCCTGCTGCCAAATAGCTGGTGTATGGGCACAGTGCTTCAGCCTGGGACAGAGGCAGAAGTGACCAAGTAGTCTCCAAGCCTGGTGGTGTCCCTTTCCCAGGAGTGATCCATATTAGGTAGCACTGATTTATCAGAACAAATTATTTTATTGGTATTGCTGCTTTCTTTCACAACATGTGTTTTGACTTTTTGTTCAAACTCTGAGCGTTTGAAAGGAGAATGAAGTTAAAATAATTTAAAAAAAAACCCCAAACCCTAAGAAATTCCTGCTATTGCAGACTTAAGGAAATAAGCCAAAATATACATTTTCAATTCCAACAACATTTCAGAATGGTATAAGTCTCTTTTGGCTTAAGTGTTTCTTGGCGCAAAACGCTGATTATATATGTCTCAAGGAGACAATCAGCATGTTCATACAAAAGTCTCAATCCCTAAAACACAATAACATGTGGTTGCCACTAATGATTTGCTGTCGAAATAGATAAGAAAAGTTCTTTTGGATTACGATATGGGGCTTTACATTGCAAAGCTTTGTTTTGCATTAAGAGGTAGTTTGTGGCATTGTGAAGTGATGAAATGGTATGCAGCATAATACGCCTTGAATGGAAAGGAAATACAGTAAGACATAAAGTGATTTGATTGTATTTTTCTAGCAACTCAGTAATATTTAACTATTGCATTGCTGCCTGTATCAAGTCAGTCCAATCCTTTCTGAGGAAGATGTGGTGGAGTCCAAGGCTATTCCCCAAAGCCTTGCACTGGAACCCTGGTCCAGTTGCTGATGGGGAGCTGCTGCTTTTGCAGTAGGGGAAGCAGCAGAGTATCCCGGTGTATTTTGATGGGTCACAATGTAAATGAATAATTCCTGTTGTGTGAACCAGTATAAAAGTCATAGATTCAGTTACATCCCTTTGCCTTTTGTGTCTGCTAGGCTGAGTTTTATGTTTTTCACCTAACATCCTTTCTGAATCTCTGTATTGTGGCTTAGAACTTCAATATCTTTCTCTGTGTGTTTGTGAATGTCCATGCTAACTTCTGCTTGTGCAGTTGTGTTGTGTTCCTATGATGAGTGATGTGGGGTCAGAAGAGTCTATTTTTGAACTCATCTGGTTTTCTCAGCAGCTTGTGCCCCAGAAACTCACCCATAGAGTGTCAAGTTAGGAGTCCACTGAGCAAGGGCCACAGAGGGCAAAGGTAGAGGAGAGCTGTGCTGCTTGGCTGGAGAAGGCTTTGTTTCATCCTTTCTACCCATGCCAAACCCTCCATGCAGTAATGTATCTATAAGAGAGACTTCCAATACCTATCTAAAATCTACAAAAAGGACTGAATCCCCTGCCTTCTCAGTTAAATTGTTAAAATAGTTATTGTTTTGTTATCGTTGAAAATTGATGCTGCAGAAACTGGCTGAAATTTGACTGGCTTCAGCTTCCAAGCACTGGATCTTGTTACACCCTTTTCTGCTAGATTAAATACCCATCTGCTCTCAGTAATCTTTTCCCTGTGTAAGTATTCATAGCCTGTGATCAGGTTGCCTCTTAACCTTCTCCTTTATGAACTAAATAGACTGAGCCGTAGTCTCTCCTTGTAAGGCAAGTTTGTCCAGGCACTCTAACAGCTCTTGTAGCTCTTGTCTGAATTCTTTCCAAGAATTAGAGGAGGTGGGGAATAAACCAGCTAAGCAGGGGAGGCCCACTTTTGTTTGTTTGAGCAATTCGCAATCAGGAATTCTTCATTCTTATTGAGAAGACTGAGAGGTACATCAGGATGAAGAAAAATGAAGTAGTGTGTTTCATTTGGCAAATGGAGAGAAATTCATGACTCTGTCAAGCATTTCTTCTCAAAAAAGCTGTATCTTTTCAATCTTCAGCAGAAATTCAAACTAAGCCTTCTTTTCCTCCTTGGTCATTCACGAAGTGTCCCAGTGTTGACCTCTGGATTAAAACTTACGACCTCTGTTCCTGCTTAATATCTGGGGTAAAGTTTCTGTATTTGCATTGTATAATGCTAAATAAGCATTGAAATAACCACGATAGGTTCCCAAAAGCAGCACTGTGATGTTTGCTTAATTTTAATACTTATTTTAAAATAAAATTATTTTAAATACATGTAATGGACCACTGATCTACTTCTACAAAGCAAGGCATCTGTATGCACAGCTTGGCTGACCTTTACTAACAACTTTTATAGCATTGAGATTCTATTTAGTGTAAACAGCAAAGGTGAATAATTGAACATTTTAGTGAGGTCTTCATAGTGATTGTATTGCCAGTGGTGTATCTGTGATGAGCATTTGGGATTCAGTAGAAATGTGCTGCAAATATGTTCTGCTTTAATGCTGCTCACATTTAAACATGGTACATTGTTAGGATGAAGCTTGAATTATTGAAGAATAAGAACAACTAACCCTCGATAAAATCAGAATACTTAAAGTTTAAGCCTGTCCTTTGTCCTTCAGGTTATATGACCTGAAAATAAAAATATGCAAAAGGATTTAATAAAACATAGGCTACACTGTGTGAGTTCTCTCTCAAGGCTTTTCAAGGAGTAAATGGTTACTATTACCAGAGGTAATGCACTTCATTTGCTTTCCTAAGAAGCTACTTTGATATTAAGAGAAACTCCTGGGCTGGGACTGGAATTTAAACTCCTGTAGGGCCTTTCATCTTGCACCCTGACAGACCAGTGGATCATTTGATTCTGAGGCCAGCTATTACTGGGCATCAGGATGGCATTAAGAATTTTAGTGCTATTTCTCAGATTTGTGTTTTTGAGCTGTTATGTGCTCTGTGATTACTGATGATTTCTTTGTTTGGTATTTCCCATTTTAAAAAGTGCTACATAATTTTTTTTTCTCTCACCAGTTCTCCATTTTAAGAGCAACATCTTTTTGTCCAGTGGTTATGAAACAATGTGTGGTTTCTTTACTGTACCACAGCTGTTGTTGGTTCCCCAGAGTACTTGTCTGAGCAGAGTTTCCCAAGGGAATAGTAGTACATGGGTGCTTTGAGGGTGAAGAGATATCCCTCCCTACACCTTAATAATGATTCTGTGGAAGTACCTATGTAAAGTAGGTCCTATGTATGTGTCTGTATAATTTATATTTGTGTGTTACATTATGCATTTTACTGTGGTTTTGATAAATACTGTTTGTCAGTTTGCAAAGTAAAGTCATTATTCGAATGCACTAGGGCCTGATTTAGTGTTGGCTGAGGTCAGCAGAGAGTTTGCACTTCATTTTTGAAGGGATTTGGTTCTGGTACACAAAGAGGGATAGTTGATCCATGGGAGTGTTGAGCTGTGCTTGGGATGCAAAGAATAGAAACTGCAGGCTGGAATGTGACGCTTGCGTTTAGGTGCCTGGAGTTGAAGATGACCCAAAGGAACTAGAAACAAATATATTCTTTCGGGTTTTTTGCAATTTCAATTTCCATGTTGTATGAGAAAATTGTATCTTGTTTAACTCATTGTAACATCTGTGAACTAATTTTCCTCTACTTGCTTTATGACACTGCAAAAGTTTGAACACAAATGATACCTGTTTGCCTCCTGGGTTTCTCAAGCTCTTACATGGACAATATTTTGGATTATATAGTTCTTATAAATTTCCCTCTCTGTAAGCCCAGTGGTGGGAAGTATAAGCTGGGGGTGTTTAAGAAACTGGTATAGTGTAAAGGCATCTACACATACATAACTACTTTGCAACCTGGCTTAATTTAACCAGAAAAACACCGCTGCAAAGATGTCCTTTTCAATCTTCAGCTCCAGAGGGGGCATCCACAACTTCTCTGGGCACCCTGTTCCAGTGTCTCACCACCCTCACAGTAAAGAACTTCTTTCTTATCTCCAGCCTAAATCTCCCCTCTTCCAATTTGCATTCATTACTCCTAGTCCTTCCATCACATATCTGATTAAAAAGTCCTACCTCAGCCTTTCTGTAGCCCCCTTCAGGTATTGATAATGTGCTATGAGGTCTCCCCTGAGCCTTCTCCTCTGCAGGCTGAACAACCCCAAATCCTTCAGCCTGTCCTCATAAGGGAGGTGCTTCAGCCCTCTTGTACTCTTCATGGTCTTCCTCTGGACCTTCTCCAACACTCAATGTCTTTGTTAGTTACTTAACTGGCAGTAAGTAAGCTCCTATGTTTTACATTCTGTTCGGCTGTGGGAATAATAGTAATATTTCTAGTTCTTAAAAATTATGATGATTACCAACTGCTGATGACTGTTCTGTTTTCCTAGTCTTTTCCCTGGAAAGCACTTTTTCGCTGCCAGAGGTCTCTGTGTGCTTCCCTACAATCCTGCTGCTCTTCCAGTAGGGTTCTGTCAGTGTTTGCTGGATTAGCAGGGTAATTTGCTTTCCTGGCATGTTTTGCTTGTCCATAGGAACAGGCTGCTCAAAAGGAGAGACCTAACCTGGTGCATCAGGATCCACAAACTAGTGACTGTCATTAGTTCTGAGTTCAAACCTTCCGGCACTGAACTGCATGCTCTTCAAGAATAGGAAGATTGATGTTTCTGTTGCTAGTTTAACATGCCAGGCCAGCCTGCTCCCAAACTGAGTTGTAGCGTTATTATCCTTCAGTGACAGATATGTGCAGCGGTGATGATCTTTGACCTGCATAAAATGAGTCAAAGGAACAAAGCAAAACTTCAAAGAACACGAGTGTGCCCAACACTTTCAAGCTTATGAGAACAATATACTGTTAGTGTGAGTATTGCGCAGATTTAATCGTTTCATCTGTACCTTAGCACGTTTTTGTAATTAGAAATCAGACTGTCTTTTTAATTTTAGAACTGGACTTTCTTTCTCTTCCTTTTTCTTTGTTTTTCCCATAAATCAATCTTTTGCTTTGATTTTCCTCTAACATTTTGCGTATTGCCTACTCTGATTTATTAGAAAAATGTATGTTACATGTGCAAGTAGTAAAGAGCTCTTCTGGTCCTGTTTTTGACGGAACAAATCTTTTGAGCCAGCTGCAGTAAAATTTTCCCAATTCAGACTAATGATCAGGAGAGCGATGGCAAATTCCAGAATTTTCTGATTTAGAGAGCCAGCTAACAGCTTTAAAACCCATAACAAATGCATCCTATAATGTACTTTGTTCATTTATTTTGTACCATAAGGATGGCTCTGTTTTAATTATTTATGATAATAAACTTGTGAGTAAAGGCATCCTGCTATATTTTGTAAAGATAATGAAAGCTGAGTGAGGCAGGGCCTCTCCACAGCATCCTGATATTAAACGTGTCTTGCAATCAAAATAGGGAGTTGTTCATATGCTCTATTAGGGATTTTCTTTGCCATTTAAAAGGGACTGAAAGCTTGTTTTCTCCTTCTCTCCTGTCTTTCCTTTCCCCTCAAGATAAAACGGGAGCCTAATGCTGTTTCATGTATCAGAAATTCACACTGTTAAAAAGAAACTCTTAATTAAGGCTCAGTATCTTCTACTTTTTAATGTATGAGTGCTCGTGGAAAGCATTTTAAAGAACCTTTCCAAACATTTTTTGCAAGCTTATAGGGATTATCACTGATTTTGACCACTGGCTGGCTTCCTTTATTATTATGCTATGGGGGAAAAAAAAAGGAGGAGTTTGAAGCACAATTAAAAAGGCCTTTGGAAGTCACCTGTAAAATCCTTATGTGCAAATTATAGCAGCTACAACTCAGTTCATTTTTGGTGGCATGGGTTTTTTTCTCTCACTGGTGATCTTTTTAACCAAAAGCTATTGAAGCTAAAGGCATTTCCTGGGGAATTAATGATCGGATGGGAGGAGTTGATAACCTAAAGTACAAGTGAGGGCCGTCTGTCCCAGCCCATCATTAGTCTCCAGAAAATGTCCTGTACTGAGATTGCTGAGTTACTGAATACTATTTTTACTGGTTATGTTGGTTTGGGATTTTGTTTTATTTATTTATTTTCTGAAGGACGATGAAGACCCATAACAGTTTACTTTTTGCAATTTTAACAATGCACAAATATTTAACTTAGATTTAATCTTTTTACTTAGTAGGTTGACCTACTATGTAGTGCTTATGAACTCAGTAAATAATACTGTACAGAGCCTTTATCAAGGATAAGTGCCTTTTACTAGGCAGTTAGATTACTTTAAAATTAGTTAGTGTTTTATTAATTTGATAATTATTAGCTTTTTGAGTGCTTAAAATTGAAGTCTTTGCTGGAGTTGGTCGTGGTGTTTTTATGACTGGGAAGAAACAAACCTACAAATGGAGAATTAATGGTAACATTCAGTTTAGATTTTAGCCCTTACAACATGATACATGGGGATATGTATTCTGGTAGGCAGTGCAAATAGAGTTGTTGTAATAGGAGCTCCTTACTTTTAAAAAGTGATGTTAATTGAGCTGTAGGCAATGGGGCTCAGACTAGGACTACTACTCCCCTCCTGCTGCTGCTGCCCCTGGTTTATCTTCTGGCCATAAGCCTTTAATCTCTCTGTGCCTCAGTTTCTCAGTTGAGGATGCATGTTGCTAATGGCAATCAAGTGCTCAGGTAGCATATGCATGTTGTTCTGAATTAATAGCTGGCAGAAGAGCCTTTCTTCTCTTGTATTACCCAATTCCTAAATATTAACAATGGAAAAAAGCTGATACATCTGATGAATGACAGGTTTGGTGTGGCAGGCAGTCCCATCTTCTCCCTTTGCCTGATGAGTTCTGTCAGTGTTATGAGATAGAGGCCTGTAAAATGTTAAATCTTCCAGATCAGATCTGTCTACAAAATCCTGCTTAGACTAATGCTCTGATGTGATTGTACTGTAATCCAGTGAATTAGCAGGATGATTTTTAAAAAGTAGACAAACTATATTTTATTTGAAGAAACACTTAAGACAGGATATGTGCACAGCTGAGGAATGTAGGTGGCACAGTTTCCTGAAGATACTTCATCCATAAGGAGTTGACTTGACTGAAACCCTTAAGATCAGTGTTGATAGACCTGCTCTCCATAAGGGCAGGCTGAGATATATGGAGGGACCAAAACTGTTTCTTTTCAGGCACTGAAGCACCAACACAGAGAAAAGAATCCAAGCAGTCACAGAAGCAGATGCTTTTATATTTAGAAAGTCTTTTTCCTGACATGAATTTGGATCTGTCAAGGCCCTTGGTTTTGTCTCTCAGGCTTGTCTTACCCAAAGGTGGGTGTTATGTGGCTATAAAATCCCCTCTGTAGGATTGTTTGCTTGAACAGATGTTACTCTGGCTTTAGAACTGTAATTATTGTGTATTTATGTCTGATTGCTTGAAACTGGTGTTTAAAGCATGGCAGGTTTTGGGGTAATACAGAAATGTGTGTGTTGAATTACATACAGGTTGTTAAGTTCATATGAGGAGTATAATCCACAGTGTTAAAATCAGAGAATCCTTCCTAGACCAACAGTAATATGCACATTATTTTTTTTAGGCTGTGGCAATGCAAGACTTTCAAGTGGAAAATTGTTAATTTACTATAATGAATTGAAATGTGAAAAAACAAATATTTAGTTAATTGCCTCATAAATCTGTCTGTTACTATCTGTGGAATTAAATTGATAAACAGTTCTTTAAAATTAACTTCCACATGGCAATGTGCAGATTTTATTTTATTTTATTCAAACCCCATTAGGTATCTGTATGAAAGAAAACATAAATTTGTATTTCTGTCACATTAAAGAGCTTGTGTGACAAAACACGCATTTCCTACCATGGGTACTGAGTTTTTAATACATTTGGCATAATGAACATAAATTAGTTCTTTTCAAAGTCAATACCAGCTGAAAAGTGGATGTACATCATAATTTCATGATTGTATCATGTCATTTTACTGTCAATACAGCTTAACTCAGAGTCCTTTTGCTATTGGGGTCAGAGGACCATAGACATGACCCTTGAAGATCACATGTGGTTTTGGGTTGTTGCCAGCATTGAAAGTGCTTCAAGGGGCTGAGGAGAAGATGGGCTCTCTCAGGGGAACTATGAAGATTATTTCTGGTTACTGCCAGGATGGCAGTTCCTGGTGAGAAGAGGAGGTCAGTGTTTTATGTTACTGGGCCAGTATTGCCTCCACCTCTATGAATTTTCCCAGTTTCAAGGCTTCTACAGTGGCATTCGCAGGCCGTTAGTATGAAAAGAGGTGGGAAGCTGAGTGCTCTTGTACTTTAATCACCTAGTGACATTATGCCCTGCGGAGTATCAGTTTGTCAAAGTAAGTGGGGCACTACACAAAATTAAATCATTTGATACACTCCATCCTTCCAGCAAATGTAATAAGAACATCCTTTTTGACCTCTCCCAGTGACATTCAGCAGGAGGAGATGTGTCTCACGGTGTATGACCCAGTGTTCTGGAAATGCACGTAAAGATAATTCCTTCTTGCTACATGGTATTGTTTGCTAGTCTTAAATTTCAGTTTGATGGTTTTCATCTCAGTGTTTAGGGATGAATGAATGGTGCAAGGTGCAGCTGGTCTTGCAGTGAAGTTTAACATCTGAGAGCTGGGACTCCTCAGTTTTCTTAACTCCGCCACCTCTTCTTGAATGACCATCATCAGCTCACTTGAACTTTCATTCCCTCAATTCTGTGACAGTAGTTGCTCCTTCCCTGAGGTGTAATCAGGTGTGACTTGCTATGATTCGGAAAGTGCTTTGAGGGGAAGCCAGCTAAAGGGATAAAATATTATTGATAACAGTGACCTGTAAGACTTCCAAGGAAGGAGGTTGCAAGCGTGCTTTAATTTAGCTTTAATAATACTTTAAGAATCAAAAGAATAAATGTAATGTTTAATATTTAAACAAAACTGCATTCACTTTCTTCTCATGTTGAATATTAAAGCAGGATGGAAGCTAGTTTACATATTTTTACACTAGACTATTATTAAACACTGAAATTTGCAGGAGTTGGCCAGAATCCAATGAATGTGACTCAATTTACATTGCATTTTAATATTTGTCTGTTACATAGTATAATATTTCTATTAGACTAATGGCTGATGGTAGGGAATTTATAAAGGATGCACTTTCATTAAATGACACATTGTGTTCATGTTATGAAAATAAGAGATACTCATTTGCTGATTGACAGCATAAGGAACCCAGGTAGAAAGGATTTGGAGTGTAAATAAGTATTATTCAGGATGCAGTAATCTGTGTGTCTGGTCTAGTGCTGTGAGATGTGTATTTGAGACCTACTGGAAACCAACAAGCACAGGAACTTCCTATCAGTTTGGCTATAATAAATGTAGGTGTTCCCCAAAAATGCAGCTGAATTCTCTATCAGCATATTCAGTAAAGTACAAATGGTCTTTTAAAATCAGGTTTTCAGATCTAAATGGCTGCCAAACCTAGCCTGAGGTAAGGTGGTAATTTTCAGATGAGTTGGGAAACTCCTTGCCACAGATATTCTGAGAGCATTCTTTGGGTAAAATTCAAGGGATAGTAAATACAAAGATACAAGGTCCTTTGTACTTAAAATACAACCTAATGTGCCAAAAATTTCCTGGGGAGATGCTAATATTTTTGGGAGTGCTTTGCTCTGTTCCTAGAGACTTTACTAGGCATTTACTTTGGCTGTTGTCAGATGCAGGATGAGCTAAACAGCTTTGGTCTTAACTTTCTTCTGGGAACTTGGCCTTTAATGGCTACATTTTCTTAATTGTGGCATTTCTTTCATTCATGAGGTCAGCTGTACATTTGAGATTTCAAACACATTCAAAATATAGGTGGGCTTGCACCTAATTGCTGTTTGGCTCTGAAAACTGTGGTACTGGGATAATTGTTTGCATCACCTTAAAATGTCCAACAATTTCAAACATGAGCTTGTAGATTTGGCTACTCTGAGTAAGACTTTGCTCTGTGACATGGTCTCTGATCTGCTGGCTGGTGTATGTGTGTGCCTCAGTACACACTGTGGGACAGAGGTAAATTTGATAATTCCTCAGTTGGTTGAGATGTCAAATGTACAATCTATAATGTCATTAAAAATACTCCCAAAACCAGAAACTAAAAATAGTGCTTTAGCTTGAAGTTATACTGGCCTGTGAGATACACTGGGAAACTTATTTGTTGTGTCTATTGATTTATTTATTTTTAAATTTAGTTCCTCAGGGTGTTTAAGTGTTTTTTTACTTTAAATATTGAATTTGCACCTGTCAGACAGAGAATCTTTGCATTCAGTATCAGTTGTAAGCAGCAGCCATAGAAGCTCTGTAGCTCTGGCATGTGCCATTTGTACTTAAGACTCTTGGCATTGGATAGAATTTTCCTGTTAGCTTGAGAGAACATAACAGAAAAGCCAGTTCATATCAGTAAGTTGCCACTTCTTGGATCTGGTTGTGTTCTAAGAACTGTCTTTTTTGTCATTATTAAATGGCTGGGTCTCATCCCACCCTCACTGGATTCACTGGGAAAATTGCCAGTAGCATCAGTTGAAACAGAGCTGTGCCCTTAGAGAGGATGTAAACCTCAGTAGTGCTGATGAACTTTGTGCTATTTCAGTTCAGTTACTTTGTTATACTTCATACTTTGTTTATAAAGGAGGAATAAATATTACATGTTTACTGAAGACATAAGCAGTATTTATTATATATTTTCTTCCTTGCTAGAAGCCAGTGCTAATGGTAAACTATTGTCCTGCTGACTATGAATCGATTTAGGAAAAAATAAGTTAAAAAAATTATTCTTTCTGAAGCTGTAACAGGAACCTTTTGTTGTGAGGCTTTTTAAGGTCTACAGGAAGAAAGCTTAAAATTTGAAGTTTGAAATATTCTAGGCTCTTTCCCAGCTGATGACAATTAAGTCTCATAAAGCTACAGAATTATTATTTCCTGCACTTTGCTGGTGGCCAAGGCGGATAGTACATTCCACAGTAGCACTGATGCATGGTTACTTGAACTTGCAATGAGAACACCTTGCATTTATTTCATCATCTCTGTCCTTTCCAGTAGATATTGCTACAACAAATCGTGTGATTATACAGAGCTTCCACTGAGAGAGGAATAATTTATGAAGAAATATTAAGGAGATAATTTCTCTAGCCAAAAAGTGTACTAAATATCAATTACATTATTTTAGGGTTGCAACAGTACTTTTTTCTGCACTGGGATCTCCCAGACAGTCTGTACGTGTGCACTGCACACAGTGACCTTCGTGCACTCCTTCCATCTAAAATTGATGAATGAAATAGTCATCCTACTGAATTCTTAATTTTCCTGTGGTGGTATTCTTCAGCACACTTTAAAGTTTAAGAACGTGTTGTTAAAGAGCTACACTGCATGTGAAAATGCTCAAGGGACTAGAGATGCCTGTTAGTAAATGAATGCATTTATTAGAGCTGTAGGAGTAGTGCAGAAGCACTTCAGTGATAAAATACTCAAGCAGTTGAGTCTGCTGATTCATCTGACTCCAAAAAGCTGTGTTAATCAATGATTGTTTTGTAACTTTTTTAAAAGGCTGGATTTATTTCTGTTAGCTGTCTGTTGCATATCGCTGCCAATATTTCGAGTAAATACAAATGTGTGGTTTTCCACTTTTAAGCATTCTACAGGGGCCCAGGAAAGATCTGAGTAGCAATATAAAAGAAAAATTTAAATGTAAATATGAAAAAAGTAAAGACAGGAGAGTTCTAAAAATGGCTTTCAGTTCAGATATAAGAATGCAATCTGTACCTATGAAGTAAAATAAGTTGAAGATTTGGTATTTCCATATATCAAATACATTTTAATGCTTGAAAATTGTACATGTAAAAAATTTAACTTGAGTATTTTTAAGATATCTTTTGTAATTTGAGGTATACAGGTGAGAGAGAAATAGACTGTTACAAGCCTTGTCAGATCTTTAATGGCATCAATTTCTCGTTATACCTTGGGACTAATACATATACAAATAGACACTTTGTAGCAGCACTATGTTGTGTTTGCTACTGAAGAACAATGCACAGAGTGCCACTAAACACAACGATATTCATTTGTCCCACATTAATACATGCAATGATGGTGCAGAATAGACTATAGTATATGTTTTTGCCACAGTATGGACTTAGTGGCTTTATTCCCACCACTGAGTTTGAAGAAACTTCAAATCCCAGGAGAGATCAACAGAACTAAAAGAAAAAAAAAAGGAAGAAAATGTCATATCATGTTAAACTCATAACAGCAATGAAACTCAGAATTTAGCTTGAATATTCTTCCCTATTTAACACCTTTGTGGTAAACAGTTTCCCCTTACAATCACAGCACATTCCCTATCTAATAAAGCTTCCTAATCCACCTCTGTTGTCCTCAGTGTAATTCTCTTTGTGTCAAAAGATCTCATAAATTTCATATTTATCTAAGTTTGCTACAGTTGTAGCTACAATACTGAATTCTAGGTGTTTCAGGGAAGTTGGCATCAAAGCCTTAATGTGCATTTGTTTAGCAAAAGAAAGTTTACAACAGAAATAACCCCATAATGTTTTCTTAACTGGTTCTTTTATTTATATATAAAAAAATTACTCTTAGAACATCAGTCACAAAACATCAGTATTTCTAATCGCTATCTGCCTTCTCATGTCCTTTTTGGAGCTGTGGATTTTTCTCATTAGTTTTTCCCCCCCCCTCTTTTCCTTCAGTTTTGCTTTTGTTTCTTATACTGCAAATTTGAACTGACAAGATGACTGTAATAGGACTCCAAAACATACCTTGAACACACATTGTTAACCAAATTACAATCGCTGATGTCATTTACATGTGTTGCCTTTCAAACGATGAACACATTAATTTAATTTGCTTTTTAAACATCCATAACAGTGTCCTCAAGCACTTCAATAAAACAGAAACAGTTAATTATTGCCAAATAAGGATATCCAAATGTAGTGGTCTGCAGCTTGAATTTAATATACCTGACAACACTTCTCTGTCAAAGAGAAAATTGTGTAAATTGCCAGTAATTATAATTTTTAATAAATAAATCTTATCTGGACTCTTTCTCTCTCTTTCCCACCCCTCTGCAATACTGTTCCAACAATCCTACTTTCAGCGGGACCGTTTCTATTACAGAGTGATTGAGCTCTGATTTACACATCAATTACCCAACTTCATGGAGATTTTCATGCTCCCCTAGCTGACATCAATGAAGCATAACTGCGTAAGCACTTTATTTCATCCCAGTTTTTGATAACTCAGACTGATAACTAATCATATTGAAAGACAATGTGCTATGATACAGGAAACAATAAATGCTCCCCTTTGAAACCTCATCTGTTCTTTATACACTTACTATTCAGGAGCTTATCTCTGTCATCCATTCCCCCAGAATTGTTCTTCCCAAGTTCACGTTAGGGAAAGGTTTGGAGCTGCATAATACCAAAAAGAGGAGAAAATTGACTGGAAATAACCTTCTGCTATGTACTTTGGAGGGGGCATATCTAAAAAGAATGAGGAATATGACAAATATAAGCCAAACCCCTAGCCTTCTAGCTTAAATTTCCATAAATTGCCAAGGGATCTCCTGGGTGTTATTTTGTTCAGGGGCTTTAATCTTCTGTATCCTCTATCAAATGTGCTACAGGAATGGTATTGTTTTTAATGCAAATTGTTAAAGAGATTTAGCTCATGTGGATAGATAACCAGTGACCATCTTAAGTGTTTCTCTACTGAACTGTTGAACATCAAAGACAGAATATTCTATATTTTAAAATAAATCATTTATCTTGAAGTGCAGTGTTAAGATATTTTCTGTGCTGGATACTTTCAGTAAATATTCATGCTATGAAGAAGAACACAGCATTGAAGTTAATGTAAAATATGAAAGATAAGGCAAAGTTGTAAAGTTATTCTGTTGTGGCTTGGTTGGTCTCTGTCAAGTAGTAGAGTTACTAGGACAAAAATACAAGTGCAATGGTGATAATCAGAGAGAGAAATTTTGCTGCTTTAAATGTGGTGCCACTAGTGTTTATCATTAAAGGAAGCAAAGGTTTCAGATGAGCAGGGAACATTTGTTAAATTTGCCATATTTCTGCTCAAAGATCAGGTTTTGAAATCTTCTCATTTACTGAATAGACCTTAAGACCTCACAATGAAGCTGCTTTTGTCTTTTTTTTTCCTCTCATTTGGAATAAATGCACTGAGATACCAGAGTTTATATTGGCAGAATCTGAATGTGCCGAGGAAGCCTGTTCTCCTTCCCTTACACAATGTTTTGTTACTCTCCTTTTCCATGAAATCAATGGAGTTATGGTGAAGTAAACTGGTAATTGTGTAGAGGTGAATTCCCATTGTAATGTATATGCTAGAAATAGTTCTTTACTTCCTAGTTTGATTACCAGGTGAAATGCTTTTTGCTTACATTTTCACTCACACTGAAAAAGAACTGCCCTGATGTGCAAAAGCAAGGATGCATTTTAAACATGAGAATATTCTCATTGACCCAAGCTGGATTTTTCATGTAAGAAACATGTTCATGAGTGATTAAAAAAAAAAACAAAAAACAAACTATTCAACATGCTTAATTCCTTTGCAGATTTATGAGGCAGTGACTACTCCAATTTTGTCTGACTTCTGTCTTCTGCTCTGTCTCCTTTCTTTCAGACTCTTCCTTTCCTTGGATAGAATTCTGCTCTTTGGGAGACTAATTCTGTTAGCACATATTTGAAAAGAAATGCCAGATACTGGGTCTCAGCCTTTAGCTGCTGGTTTTATTTCTTCAGCTTTCCTTTAACTCTTCCCTCAAACCTCTTGCTCTGTTGTGGTCTGTCCTAGAAGATTCTTTCCTTTCCCTCCTGATTTCATGTACTATTTCTTCACACTTTCTCTACAGTTCATTGCACTGGCCTTTCCAATGTCTTGATTTTTCTTTTGATTTTCCTTCTTGTGGTCACTGCAGACTTCCATCTCAAAGAGCCAGATGCACATTTTTAGCTTCCAATCCAAAACCTATTTGTGTGCCTGTTATCTTTTTGCCTTGATATGGCCATCTCCTGCCTCAGCCACCTTCTCCCCTTCTCCTTTTTGTGCTGGATGTAGATACTGTCCTAGACTTTTGTGGGTGGGAGCAGCAGTATGAAGGGACATGGAGCATGTTGCTCCATGGATCTTGCTTACACTATTGGATTCCTACAAGGCTCAGCGCTGTTCATTAGGCTGCTCGTAGCTGAGAAGAATGACAAATGGCTGTGTGCTAGTCTGATCTTAAAGGATTAAGTATCAAATGTATTTGCAGCCTGCCTCAAAGTTAAACACACCAAAGCAATAATGCGGTTATGGTTATTATTCTTGCCACATGCAGCATGCTGCTAATTTGTAGATCAGTGGTCTCATGTGCTCTTGTGGCATTCCTAGTGCTCACTATTCCTCATCTTCCCAGGTTTATATACAGGCTTCCTCATTAAAATTCAATTTTTCACCTAATAAGTGGTAACAGAACAATGAAGTTCATGTGTTTAAACTGTGTTGTCATGTAATAGCTGTGTTGAGGAAGCTCACCCTCTTGGATACAGTGCACATTGTAGCCCACAGCTGTTGTATTCTAAATCTCTTTTAAAATGTTTGTGAGAGTCTGCTTTTGTGATTTGCTACTCTCCTGGCTTTAGAGGAAGTATTTCTTGTACTAATGAGACAGAATGAACTCTGGTGTTCCTTGTGGTATCTGACTATGGTTTTCACTGGCACCTTCACCGCTAATCACATATATGTATTTCACAGAACATTAGTTAAGCTAAATATTAAACATAAGTCCCAGAGATTGCATCGTGGCTGCATTAAGAGTTTCTAGAGAGCATCCCATTATGTTCTCAATGCACTGCAGCCTTAAGATCTAATCGGCATCCCTCTTTGAATTACGAGGAACCTAAAAAAGTTGTTATCCTAATCTATGTATGATCTTATAATATTTGACTTTATATAGCCACAATCAGTGCCCTGTCAAGTATTCCCATAGCAAAAGTACATTTACAGAGAAAGAGGCCAAGTAATTGACCTGACAGGATGAGCAACCACTTCCTTTTGAATAGGTGCTTTGTACACTTAAAGCTGTCATGTGACACTGGGTAAAAAGTTCAAGATGAACCTTTAATTTTTATTGTATTCTCACAAAAGAGTGTATGGGAGAGAAATTTGGATTGGTGCAAATGTAGCAGTTCTCTTAAGGCTTTGCTTTTATTGTAAAATAGATGCTCACAGTTTGGTAGTATGTAAATTGCCTTGGGGCCTGAAATACACCTTTGTGCTCACCCCTTGGGTGCATGGAATAAGTACGTTCCACAAACAGATGTGTTACAAGAGAAACTCTTCAGTATGTTATGTTGGAAATACTGTCCTAGATGAAGTTAATGTGTTTTAAAAGCAATTATTCCATTTTGAATTCTGTTTAGAGTTTGTGGTTTTGTGATTTGTCACAAGACATATCTAAGTAGTCATAGGAACTGTGCTGCTTTTTCTCAGATAGATGAAACGATGTCTCATTCAGTACTTTCCATGCTTGAGACCATAGCCAGCTTTTAGTGATGGATCCTCACACAAAGGATGAGATCAGTTCTGTGCTCTAATCTGCAACCTGTGTGTCCAGTGGCCAGATTCAGTTTTATTTGAATGGGGCACACATTTCACCCTGAAACTTCAGGCTAAGGCTGCCATTGGGAAGCTGTGAGCTTGAATGAATAATTCTTTCTGAAGTGAGTGCTGGTGCAGTACCTGGGTTAGGGAGGACTGCTCCCATAAGCAAAGATAACTCATGCAGGATATAAATCTTGCTTATAAATTCTATCTGCTGCCAGTGGGACTGGGTTTACAACTTCATAATGATCTGATCTTGCTCTAAGAGTCAGACAATCCATGGGCCAAACTGAATACGGTCTGTTTCTGCTGCTCCTGGGCTGTGAGTTTTAATCTTGATTTAGGACATGAAAAGAAACTTGTGGCCTCCTTCACCTTTTAGTGACCAAGCTGCTTGTGATTTGCAGTACTGTGTCAGCAATATGATCACATATACTACAGTAAAGTGACTGTTGCTTACAACAATTTCCCTTCTGTATCCTCAGGAAACCAGCAAATAGTGCTATAGCTCCTGCAAAATACCAAGAATGATTATAACAGTGTTCTGAGCTTGAGGTTGGTGGCAGTGATGTTGCTACATCAAAAAGTGTTATAAATAAATAAATAAAATGTGACATCTTTTAACCTTCTAACCTGTGCAAGAAAACATGGATGAATATCATTGAGCTCAGCCTATGTAGGTGGCTTTACCTTCTCTTCACAAGCCTTATTCAATCTGAGCTTGAGTCATCCTGAATTGCTAAAACCTATTAATATTTTGTATTTTTTATTTGGGTGTTTCACTGTGACATTAGCTTTTCTTTCCTTTCTTGTACAAAAACAAGTATATGAGTGTAAAGATACAAGGAGTCATCAGGCAACAGACATATGCTTTCCTCTGCTCTCTGCAGGGCTTGCAGGTTCAAACACAACCTGCCTGAATCATAAGAACTTTAATTGAGTAGATAAAGAGGTCCTCATAATTATAAACTGCAGTAGGTATAACAAGAGGCTAAATACATAGCTGTGGTTTTAATTAGCTGGTGCTTCAAATTAGTAATTGTGGTTTCACTCAGAAATCAGTGACTTTATACGCTGTTAAAGCCTCATCACTGTGCAGTTCATTCCTCATTATATCTCTCGGTGTGAAGCTTTCAATACAACATCATGCTGAGCTAAAAAGGCAAAAGTTGTAGATATTTGGTTATCTTCCAAGTGCAGTGGAGCTCTGTGGAGATTTAATTCATTCTTGCTAGAGAAAGGAGAATTAACTGGGTTTTGTTATATAAAATATGTATGTTTGTATGTATGCATTTGTACACAAGGATGTGTGCATGCATGGCCAGAATCTGTCAGGGAAACACTGCTTAGAGCAGATAACATCACTGCATACACTGAATCTGCTATTCAAATTGTTGTCTGGAATTTGGTAGCTAATTAACTGACACAAAGCAGAGCCAAAAGCCTTATAACAAATCAAATAGGAGTTGAAAGCACAGAAGTGTCCCTTAATGCTTGTCACATGAGAGGTTGTCACTACAAGTTGAAGCATGCATCTCTTCCTTTCCTCTTAGCTATTTCCCCCCCCCTCCTTCAGGCTTTTAATTATATCTTTTCCCTTGGAGGAGCAGGAGGTAGTTTGCAAAGCCAAGACACCGAAGCATTTCAATGCTATTGAGGGGAGAAGTGAATGTGGTCTCTCAGCTTGTCATCTAGATCTGGCAGGTGCACAAAGTAAGCTGACAAACACAGAAGTGCTGCTCCCCATTGCTACACTGAAGCACCAGATTCTTTCCTGTTCGTGTGTGTGTGTATTATTGTCTGATATGAGAATCAACTGTACTGAGGTCCCTTTTGGGAGCCTGCTGTAAAACCACTTTTTAAAACCCACTTGCCACTCCCAGTGAGGCTTTACATAAATTTTAACAAGTTCGTGGCACAGAATTAGCTGATTACAGTCACATGAGGCTTAACTAGAGCATTGGGATGGCTGGAGACAGATATAAGGCAGTTAAATGGAGTTGAAGATCACAGAATTGGAAGGGACCTTCAAAGGTTATCTAGTACAACCCCCTTGCAGTGTGCAGGGACATCTTGCATGGATCAGGTTGCTCAGTCTCATCAAGCCTGGCCTTGAACGCATCAATGGATGGGGCCTTCACCATCACTCTGGGCAACCTGTTCCAGTGCCTTGCCCCCCTCATGGTGTAGAACATCTTCCTAATGTCTTAATGTTGATGTTTTTCCTTGACCCTCTCTTTTGCTTTCCCTGCCCAGACACTTTCATTGTGGTCACACAAACCTGCATTTGTGTCTCTGACTGGATGTACTTTATAGACTGTTCATACAAACATAGAATCATAGAATAGTTTGGGTTGGAAGGGACCTTAAAGATCGAGTTCCAACCCCCCTGCCATAGGCAGGGACACCTCCCACTAGACCAGGCTGCCCAGTGCCCTGTCCAGCCTAGTCTTGAACACCTCCAGAGATGGGGCATCCACAACCTCCCTAGGCAACCTGTCAGAATGTATCCTGCTCTTCTGCATAACTCTCTTAATTTGAAAAGAATAGTTTTTCTCTCTTTTTGCTGCAGAAATGTACTGACTATCCTACTACCCAATTTCATGTATAGTAGGATTCAAATCTTACATTTGGGAAAATTATTCAGTGGCTGAATTGTTCCCAGGAGTTACATTGTTTCTGACGTTTTGCTGCTCTTACAGATACTAGTGAACATGGCATTAAATAATGGGGAAAATAATGTGTTGTCTTTTTTTTGTCTTTCTCTTCTTCAGTCACTATGAGCAAGACCGGAGTGCACTTAAGAGGAAGGAATGGGAGAGAAGAAACCAGGAAGTCCAGCAAGATGAAGATCTCTTTGCTTCAGGTTTCAACCTCTTTGGGGAACCTTACAAGGTAGATTGGATTGTTATGCTTTACCTTCTCAGAATGTATTTTACCTGAATACATTTTATAAATACAAGTAAATAATCTCATCAACTGTAAGAAATAAAAGTATTAGATCTACTTTGGTACTTGTACTCTTGAATACACTGATTATCCAAATTTATTTTCATTTTATATCCAAAATTGTCCAGCATATGGCAGCAGTGCAAACTGAATGTTCTGCCCAACACTGCGTACTAGCATTGGCAGAATTTTGGTTAAAGTCTAGCACAAGATTTCTTACTCTGAACACACAGACTTGCAAAAGAGATAGGTGCAGGTGATACCTTTACAAGTGGGTTTGTGCATAAAAAGCCAGCACTCAGACCTATTATTTTTAAGAAGAAAATATACCTGAGCTGTTAAAAGCAATGTCCTCTCTGTAGATGAATCCATAAGCTTTCTTGTGCAATCAGAACTATCCAAAGTCTTTTGGGAGCCTGTCTGAATCTTTGGGGAGCATAACAGGAGTATAAAAGGGAATTATGACAAGTCTTATTCTCTCTAAGGAGCTTTGCTGCCTGAGATTTTCATCACCAAGGGATGTCACCCTTTATGATTTTTGCTGCTTTGATTTTTCAATAAGACATTCCCTGAAGCATTCATTAGAATTTAAATTTCTATATCTCTTTCTCCTCCCTATCAGTGACATCCATTGAAAGGCCACCACTTCATCATTCCATTTTACATTGTTAGCAGCTGTAGAATGCACAGGGACTCTTTGAAAATCATCTGAAAAGGAGGAGGAAAGACTGGCATTATTACCAAATGGTGTTTAATAATTATAGTCTGGGAGACTGTGACAAATACGCTTGACTCCTAGCTGTATGTTGGTTCAGTCTAACTAAGGAGCAACAGGCTCAGAGTGAACTTGTGAGCTGGAAAACCTTTGGCTCATGTACAAGAGGGTGAAGGGGCCATGAAAAGTTTTTCTAAAGGTGGTTTTGAAACCCACAAGTGCAAGATAAACAACATGCAGAACAAAATAGCAGAGTTAAAATGAAGACATCTACCTTTTTTGATGTATTGACTAGTAGTCAACTACTTCACCCTATAAATATTATCAGAGTGGTCCCCCTTTGAGCTCTTCTGGTGTTGCATCTGAGTGGCACAGCAGGTGATTCTCTTTCTTGAGCAGGGATGCTTATCTGAAACAAAGAAATCTTTCCTAATCAAGGCAGACAGATCCCTTACCCAATACAGATCCTCTGTAAGTGGCTGATAGCATGCTGAATTAATACTATGAAACATTATCAGTTCCTTTAACTACTCAACATTATTGTAAATACTGTGTAGATAATCCCTGTAGACTTAACCTGTTGACCAAGTCTGAGGCTACGACTGGATCCAAAAGGAGTTTAGAAAACGAGGAGGTCATCTCTCAACGTCATAACTGAATGGGAGAGTCTTCCTTACTCTTTGCATTTCTTCTTCCTGTGTGAATCATTCAGTTTTCCTTTTAAAGATTTTTCATACAGTAATTAATAAGATGAACCTTGCCATCAAACTTAGTGAACTTTGTCAAACCACTGCTGAACTGTATTAAATGCCATCAAACTTATTGTGCAATGCCCTTGAACAACATGATGACATCCAGCATTTTTGGGATAGTTCTGGACTGAGGGCTGTGTTGCTGTTGCAGACCTTGCCTTCAAACTCTAGTGCAACCTGCTAATACATGATTTCACAGATGAAATCAGAGAAAGAGACTGCAGTGTGATGACAACTGGCATTTGAAAAAGAAATTTCATAGTTGTTCTGAACAAAGCTGCAGTTTTATTACTGAATTGTTGATACCTTTTAATGTTTGAAAATAGTGAAGAGTTTCACAGGCAAGTATTTTAGAGAAAACAGTAGGAGTATTAGTTTTCCAAAAACTTGATTCAGGAAAGTTCAACTTGAGAAAGAGAGCCCCAATGGCAACATTTTCACTGGGGAGACTTTGGTGAATGTTAAATTCTTTATTTTTTTCAGGTAATGCCTGCCTATGCTATTCAAGCTTAACATAAAAAATAGCTTCTAATCCATGGAGGGTTAGTTTAACTATGAGGAATGAGAAAGTGAATGAATTATGAAACCTCAAGTTTCATACAAAATTTCACAAAACCCTTTTAAATTGGGCCTGTAAGTTTGAGTGCATTAGTTCTTTTCTTTGTAGAACTATAATGCAATGGTAGTAAATTAGTCTTCCAGTAGGATTCTATTTCAGTTCTTTTAGAGAAGAAAATGTAGGAAGGTGTATGTTTCCTAAATTAACAAGAGCCTAGAATGAGGGGGAAGGCTACTAGCCATGAGTCTCAAACCAGATGTATAATTTATGCCTTGGAATGCTCAGAAAATGCTTCATTTCCTTGATAGCAGCAAAACTGTGATTCAACATCTGTTCAGAAAATAAGATGTGCAGAGGTTTTATTTAAGAAATCAATCAATTATCCAGAACGTGAAGGTGGAAATGTCCCCAGTCTGGAAGTAACAAAATGCATCCAGGAATTATGATTGAATTCTGAATCTGTCTTGCTGGTATCCAGGCTTGTCTTGAATTTGTTGAGGAAATAAAATGAAGACAATAATGTTGAGCTTTGTGTCTTAAATGCCAGTAGTACACTGCTCTATACACCTGAGCTCATTCATGTCTTAGTTGTGTGTGCTCTAGTTTTATGTAAGCAAAACCCAAATTGCCATTCCCTTCCTCAGTGATTTTTTTGCTTTGTTATCTGATCCAAAGATCATTGAAAGCAATAATAATCCTTCCATTGACTGCAGCAGCTATTGGCTGTGAGCTTTAATGCACTTAAAATGTGGCAGGGAAGTTGAAGTTAATTTAATCTCCACGCTTTTGAGGAAATATATTTTTTTTATTAATGTTCCCAGTAAATGACTACAAATATTAATGCCTAACATTTAGGTGGTGTCTTTTATCCCCAGGATGTGAACACTCTGCAAAAAATAGAGTTTATATCAAGCAAAATTATATTCATCATTGCTACATGTAAAAAAACCATAAATTGAGAGAATCAGCTATCTCCAACACAGAAATGATTGGAAAGCTCCAAATTCCAATTAAAATATTGATTCTGGCTGTGAGGGTCTAGGTAAGAGCCATACGACGTGATGTGGAAGTGTTACAGTGATGATATGATGTCAGTATTATTTTTTATTTTAATGTCTGCTTTTTTGGAAGTAAGCTAAATGCACCTTGGAAGTGTAGCTGAACCAGAGGTGAAGGTTAGTGGGCAGGTTTTATTCTGTATTTGATTGTTTCCCTTGTTCCCATGTACTATCCCATAAGGAGTTAAAGTGTTTGGGGAAGGAGGAAACAGAACAAGTATGTAAGTGTTTAGACTTCACATCGTAATTCCTGCTGGGCCCTTAAGCACAATGGAATCTCCTTGTTTGAAATTTGGGGGTTGAACAGAGAGAGCCTGATTTTGGCTGCTGCCCAAACAGGTCATTGTGCAGTTGAAGGAGACTGCTCGTATACAAAGAGCTTATTCTTGTTTTAGCTAGAGTATAATTTTTGCCACTAAAATGACCAACCTAGGGACTTAGTGAATAAAAGTGATTCGTGATTCTCCACAACTGGGATTATTAACTGTGTCAGTTAGGAGCACTGGCAAAATGTATATAGATGAGAACCACATTGAACACTTAATTTTTAAATCACTGCCTGAGTGCAGTGGCAATATATGTTACAATCCCTGAGAATGAGCAAAAGGAAATTTGCATTTATTATCTTTTTTTCAACATTTCTTATGGAATGTGCAGTACTAAGGGGAAAAAATATCTTCCTGCAATATTCTTCTCATCTCCTGACTGGTTCAGCAGTGGGTAATATAAGCAGATATTTCAGGAGAAATCCATGCATGGATTTTTTTCATCACTCAAACTTCTACTTAATACTGGAGGAAAACGGGATCAGTAGCATGGCAGGATCCCTCATTGAGAATGAACTGTGACATTGTCTAACCAAGCACTGGCTCATAGAGTTGCCTTTTCCCAGCTTTATGACTTGATGTTAAGGTGTCTTGGGCTGTGGCACTACTTGCTTTACTGAGTGAAAAAAAACAGACCTAAAGATAACTAGAAGTGTACTTGACTGTATCTTGGAGTATATTATGTATGCTACAACTTTATCATTTAATTCCAGACTGGAGAATTTTGCCAACTGCTTGAATAGGAACTACAGTTTTGCTTTGTTGTCATCCTTTGTGTCTTGTTAAGTAATAAACATGAGAAATAACAGGTTCTAGTTCTCTTCTGGCCATTTCAATGGAACATAAAGGTCAATAAGAAGGCTGGTACTTTTGGTCTCTATGGGGCAAGTTAGAACAGGAAGAGAGAGGAAATTAGCTGCCTATTAATGATAGCTTCCAGCTTATTTGTCCAGTTTTTTTACAAGTCAGAGGAAAAAGAACAAACAAATCCACTTCATGCTTCAAAAGAAAAAGTATAATAGCAGTGAAACACAGATGAGTCAGTATTTATTTAATAATTGCTGGAATTCAAAGAAAAGCATGATTCACAAATACAACTAACCCACAGACAACAGAAGGATCCCCATACTTAAGAATGTGACAATCATGTCTATTTATATTCTCAAAGGCATTATTTTTGAATGGTCTCTTATTTGAAGGTACCGTAGCATTTGAGTGGGTAAATATTTTTTTTCTGTTCAGCATTCAAATAGCAGATACCTCAGGTCAAACTAAACCCTCCATAGGAAAGTAATTGGACTGAAGAGTTTGGTGCTATGTGTTTATAACACAATACCCAGCTTCTATTTGTGACAGGACGATGGGTCAAGGGGCTGATAGAGCAATAACATACTTAAATAAACTGTGTGATTGCAATTCAAATGCTCAGTAGCCAGTAATTGCACATTCATGTCTTGCACTATATGAACAGAAGAAGCCAAACATCTCTGACATAAAACCAGCTTATTTTGCTCCTAACATCCATAGCTGATGCAATTTAAACACTTCTCTGAGAGCATATTTAAGAAAATGGGAAGCAGAGTACAAGCGTTATCCATGCAAGCCTGTTTTGAGAGATTCTTTGAACACAGTTATTGATAGGTTTTTCTCACATAACATATGCAAAATGTAATTGAAATTAAATTAAATGTCAGCATGACACCATTAAACAGCTAACATTTGCCATCTTGTAAGATGACTATTCTGAGCAGTAACTTGTAATCAGGAATTTACTCACTCTCTTCCTTTATTTATTTTTTATATTTTAGACAAATAAAGGTGATGCCCTTGCAAACCGTGTCCAGAATACATTGGGAAATTATGATGAGATGAAGGACCTGTTAACCAACCATTCCAACCAGAGCCACCTTGTAGGAATTCCAAAGAATTCTGTCCCACAGACACCCATTGACAAAAATGAGCAGAACTTTTTCCCAGAGCCTAGAAACAGGATGATCCCATCTCATCAGATCAGTGGCCACTCATCAACATCAATGCCTCCACCTTCTTCGTTGTCATCTAATTCTACTTTGCTACACAGTCACCAGAGCAGCAGGAAGTCAAGGACAGACTGGTCACGTGGTGGTCACAACTCTAGTGGGGCTCAGCCAAGCCAATCCAGTAGCCAGCAGAGTCGGACAAAACATAGCTCTTCTCATGACCAGCAGCAAAGCAGATATGAAGACCTCTATAACTGTCAGAGTGAGCAGCATAAGAGTGGAGGAACTGAAGAAGCAAATTCCATGGCAGCATCTTCACATTCGAGGAGGCATACTCATTCAAAGTCAGCAGCTGGAGAACATACTTACAAAGAAAACAGTCATTCCAAGTCACCCACGGAGCTTGAGTTTGTGGGTCATGGTTCTGGATCTCCACTTCCTTCTACATCTTTGCTATCTGCAACCAGTGGTCTTTCAAGCCAGAATTTCCCACCAGGACTTCACTGTAAAAACAGCATGGTCCAGCAGAAGCCAACAGCCTATGTCAGGCCAATGGATGGTCAGGACCAGGTACCCAATGACTCACCTGAACTGAAACCTCCGATAGAAATTGAGAGTGGATATGGAAATCAGTCCTTTGGAACACTGCTGGAAGGAAAAGTGAACACACCTAGTTCAAAGAATAAAGTACCAAAGCTCAACATTCCTCCTGTTACTGAAGTAAGTAATTTAAAATATCTTCTTTCTCATACCACTTGAGTATTTCATGCACTGAATATTTTCCCCTGGAAATATGCAGTTCCATTTCCTGGAATTACGGCCCAAAACATTCCTATTTTTTCTAGAATGTGCAAGACTAGTTATGGCAGAGTTTGTTGTGATAGTCCCAGTAGCGAAATTTAATGAAGTTTTAAAAGCAGAGTTTGGAATGCTAACACTGCTTGTCTCTGAGTAATATTAAAAGGCTAGATCTCTGTTGGGTGTAGTATATTTATACTAGCTAAAATTCTGCACAGAGTTCTTGAATATCTCAGTTCATCTGCAGTTTTCACTCTTGCACTTTTTCAGTTAGCAGCTAGTTTGATGGAAGGATTGTTGCTTTAAACCCTAAGGAAAAATGACAGTGCTGGAACTTCAGTGGTACTAAATAGTTCTGCCAGCAAGGAGTTTATTTGCAGACTTTGCTAAATTCCTATTACTTCTAATGGAATTAATGTGGCTTAAATTCCAAGTAATGCTTATGAAAATCTGTCCTATTAAAGCTTTTATGCATTTTGAAGAGATCTTAATATCAGGATTCATTCCCAGTCTCTGCCACCAGCACTTTAAGCAGCTGAATTTTGTGTTGCTGGTTGGTACAGTGGTCATGTAAGGAATTATTTTGTTGGTTCACATTCATGTCCATTCCAAGCACAGATGTATAATAAGGCTACCAATTGAACTACTTATACTCTATACTTTTTCTTTAATTCTGAGTTTCTCTAAAGCAGGAACCTTTGCAAGGTAGGTTTACAGTGCATGCATGAGCAAAACTGCAATATGGATTTTTCATACCTTTCTGGTTTGCCCAAAATATGTCCCTCCTTGGTAATATTTTTATACAAGGAATGAGGAGCGATGCATTCTTAAACCACTCCATTTGTAAAAGGTCAGCTTTTTCTATTGGAATAATTGTTTCAAGCCAATAATTTGCTTGACTATTTAAAAACTTGATGTTATTTATTAACATTCCAGGCAGCAACAAAGACTGATGTGTTTTGCAGTAGGGCTTGGAATAATTTTCTGGGAACTGCATCTGAAAACAGTAAAAGGCCTATTTATATCAAGTGGAAGCTGAAGGTTGCTTGCAGATGGTGTTTTATTAGAAAATGTATTTGTTAATAAACGTAGCTTTGTACAAGATTACTTTACAGATGTTTCTGTTTATTTTTACCTTAGGTTAAAAATCTGCCAATGTCGATGTCTTCATAGCCTGTTGCGATTTGTCGCTAGTGTTGTTTGGCAAGTAAATAATTGCATACAGAGGAAATAGTGATGTTAAAAAAGCAAATACATTTTTTCACTCTTGCCATCTATTAACACCACGAGTCAATAGAGATACTTTAAAGTGCAGCATTAACATGAAGTATTTTCAGAAATAGAATGTACCTCTTGCATCTTGTATCAGCTATTTAGTGTGCATTTTCTCTTTAGTTTTTGAGTGAAATCCTGGTACTGTTGCAATCCATTGAGTTATTAGCAACAGTTTTTGGGCACAGGATTTCACCCTCAGTCTTTTTGCATAATTCTGAAAACCTCTAATGTGAACTGTTATTTTTGGAAAGATTCCTAATCACACAGATGAAAAATTACAGGGTGAAATTTGTTGCTATAGCTGCTTTAGTTTATAGCCCATGGTGTGAAAAATATAGGTGTATAATTAATTTCATTTATGATCAAATGAATGGTAAAATCTAGGCACTTTAGAAATGAATGCAGATAATAATCTTAAACCAGTCATCTTTCTAAGAGCAAACAATAATCTGAAGAGGGAAAGAAGATTCAGAACTGTGTTAGGGTGACAAATAACTTTCCTTTCTCATACAGAACACATGACAATAGCCAGACTGGTGGATCTTACTCAGGCAAATCTCCTGAGCTTGGAGGCTTGGATTTTTTTTTCTCCTGTGTCAGGACTGTGAACTTGGGCCCTTTGTGTTTTTCCACAGATGTGTATCCTGAATTTGATTTACCCTGCGTTAGGCAATAAAACTCCTTCCAATCCAACATTGTAGATAACTGGTTTAGTTTAAGCTTAATCAGAAGTGACAGTGCACACCTGTGAAATCCATAACCTTTTCAGAATGACTGCAGCGAGTGGCTCTGTTGTAATCTTTATACAATTGATGTGGAGGCTTATGATGCTTCAGTGGTGCTTATCAATTTATGAACCTTCCCTGGCCACCTCAAACCATAGTGATCTTCTTGGAACAGTTTTACTCCTGCTCTATGGGGTTCCATCCTAACACTGTTCCAGGTGTTGACAGTGATCTTCCAGCTAGAGTAAGAGATCTACTTTTTTGAGAGCATTTCACTGTAATTTTTTCTGCAGCTCTCTTCTGTCTTTGAGTCCATTTTTTTCTGGATTGGTGAGTATACATGTAGAGGTTGCACACCAAACATTTTTTAGTGATTTACCTCAAAGTTTTGCATGCTCTTGAGATGAGGTATTCTATGAAGAAATGAAATTCCTAGCTGATGGCTCTGCAATAATGACATCTCTCAAGAAGTGCAAAGGTGGAAAAGGAAAAAAGACAGTTTTTGCTGTCGTAGGGAAGATGAGAGGAATAAGTACCCAAATATTTGAACAAGCAGATTTAAAAGATGAGTTCAGACTGGTGTAGAAATATGGTCTCATTTATCATGGCTTAATGGAATAAGATGTTGAGTGCCCTGGAAGCATTCTGCCATGTGTAAGGAAGTGATCAATTTTGTAACATAATTTGTGTCACTTGAGGTGTTGCTCTAAGAATCTTTGCTCATTTGCTGGGCACAATTCTGCCCTCAGAGATGCCCATCCATCTTTCACCTCCTCTGGAATGGACAACATTGTTAATGCTTTGCTGCTGGCATGTCTCCACTCTGCAATGGATTGTGGTTTAGTGATTCCTGTAGAGATTCATGACAAGTTTATACAGACTTACCAGTCTCGGTCAGGATGTAGTTTTAGCAGACCACATGCACCCATGGACTATCCTTGCCTCTGAATACGTGTTCCCATGTGATTTCCAGACCTTGACTCACCCACACACAGCTAGTTCAGACCTTTCAGTACTGAGAGTGGCCATTTCTCATAGACACAGAGGAACAGGAGAGCCTCTGGAGACTTTTAGTTACATCCTGCAAAGATGTCTTCATGAATTTGTGATCCTTTTGATTTCTTTTACCTTTCTCCTTTATTTTACTTATCAATATAATTTTTAAGGGTAAAGGTAAACATTTTTAGTGCAGAAATGCACCAGGTATCATAACATAGAATTAATAATTGGCCCTGGAGCCAAAACTGACAGAAAAATGCATAGAAAGCCTTAAGGTGTAAAACACTATTTGCTGGTCCTCTCTTATTAGCTTTCATCTCTGAAGTCTGTATTCATATGCATAGTTAAATACATATACATATAAATTTTGAGCTTACAGCATTTGGAAAATTGTGGCAATACTGAGACTTTGCAAAGAGCTTTTGCATTAAGTAAAATTCCACCTGCTTAAGTGGGACCATTGCAGGTAATTGTTACTCTCCATTCAGAGCTTTGCACTTAAATCTTGTGCATCACTTCAAAAAAAGTAGAAGTAGTTGCAGACCACAATAGGAGTTTATCCTCTCTGCGCCATTAAAATCCAGAATCTTCATACATGTCTATATACTTAAACCCATAGGAATCAGATGCTCCCAAATAGTTTCAAAATTGGATACTCAGCAGGAGATAACTGAAAGAAAGCCTGTACTTTTCAGATTCACCTCAAACCCAAATTACTGAGACACTGAGTAGAGTAGAAGGTTGTTACGGTCTGTGGGAACGTCAGAAGATGCTTTCCTAGAAAACCTGGTGTGCAGTTCTCCAAAGCAATGCATGGATTTCCAATAAATGTTTAGGGGTGGGAAATCAAGGGCAATTGAGATAATGTTTGATTCTCAAGGTAGTTTTCATATCTGGCTGCAAAATTGGGCTCACGCTCCTACAAAGTAGCAAATGCTCATGTACAAAATTTTCCCAAAAATACAAAGCTAGGAACAAATCCAAAAGGTCTACAACATCTATGTCACCACCCACTTAAGTAATAAAAAATAGAGAACTTTTATTTTCACTTTACTTGGAGGAAAACATTTTGACGGGTTCAGTATAGTGTGAAGTGATAAGCTTCTGTTACGTGTTTCAAATCATTCTGTTATCGCTGCGTGTATTGATTAGCTCAGTGCTTTCTCAGCTAGCTATAAAAAAGGCTGCTCTCTTTCTGCATTAAAGAGCAGGAAAAATTGACAGATAGATAACCATATTGATTGAACCTAAATAGCAAATGCAAGAGGTTTAGATATGACTTACAAAACTCTTTTATAGGAACCAAGGCCAGTTTAATATTGTCTTTTTTTTAATTAAATGGAAAGTAGATGTCTTTAATTAACCACCCCCACAATCCTTTGATATACACACTACTCTATTTGCCAACTATAATCCATTACCATAGCTGTGGGCACATCACTTTTTTCAGATGCAAGCTTTAACTTTCTCCCAGACTTTGAGCTCTGAAGAAGAATGGGCTGAATCACGCATTAAGCTGAAATCCCTTTGCTTGTTTCATATTTCAAAAGTCTGAGGCCAAAAACAAACCCAAAGAGCAATATTTCTTGCAGCATTACAGGTTACAGCCATGTGTTTCCCATTTGTAAATACTGTGAGAAGTAATGTTCTTGTGATACTTCTAAATGAAGACCATATGACACCACTCGACTGAAGACCTCGCCTTGTGGCCTTTCTAAGGCTACTGTCCGAATGCTTGGACAATTGCTAGCAAAAGCTCTTCTGCAGGGATAGGAAGAGGACAGCCTGCCAAAAAAACATAAATAAGGATATTTAGGGCCTGATTTTGAACACTGTGACTAGTGTAAACTTTGTATTTCACATTAGACAGCAGAACAGGGCACATAAAATCAGTTGAATAGGTGTGGTAAGAACTGGCCACACCTATTTGAGCAATAAGGAAGGATTTGGTAGTTTCTTACCCATTGTAAATTTGTTGGTGGGATTTTGAATTTGCTTTTTAAGTTACTCCTAATCTTTTCTTACTGAGAGGCAGAAAAAAATGTCAGTGGAAATTGGAATACCTCTGTTTGCAGAGGCAGTCTCATGGTGTCTTGAAAACTGAGGGATTTTTTTAAACCATTTTGAAATTCCTAGTTCCAAAGTTGCTGCTTGTAACTGGCTTGTTACTAGCCCAAGTTAAGTGTAAGCAATACTGTTATTCAAATAGTGACATATTGGATGTCACAGAGTAAAATGACCTCAAAGACTTTGGGGAGAGCAGTAGTAGAATTGTTTCACTTGAGCAAAAATGCAGAGGCATCATTTAACAGCTGCAGGGGGACTGTAGGATGTAGTCATAGCTCTGACAATAGGTTTGGAGTATGGGGCAGTCACTCTGGTACTTTTCAAACTCATTATAGACAATCTGTAGTGGTGTTTTAATCAAATAGAAAGCATAAATCTTTCAGTCCTGTTCCTCATTTTGATGTGTAGTCCCCAGTGCTTTGATGCATCTGATGAGGAAAAGGAAAAGGAGTAATAATATTTACTCTTCACCCACAGAAGTATCTTATGCAAAAGCATTATTATAGCATCTTTTTCATGGTTAGAAGTACATCTTTTTTCTGCTTCCTTAAATTAATGTAAGGAAAGCATCACAAACCGTATCAGGACTGTTAAGTATTGGGATATCTTCATGGTGGATAATCATGTACTTTTTCAGTAATAACCAGCATCTTGTTTCCATTGATCTGGTATGCAAATGTATAAGGAAAGATGCTTTTAGATCTTGATAGTCTGCTTCTTTCAGCTAACAGGAGTGCTTCTCTAGGACCTGACCAGCAGGAGTGACCAAGTTGCAGTGTTTGCTCTATTTGTTGATACTTTTGTGGAATATTTCTGCTTTATTAAATGTATTCTTTATGAAATGCAAAACAAAGAATTCTCACATAAGGAAAGATAAGAAAATGCCATTGTCAGTTATTTGAATTTTTTAAAATGTGTGTTTCCACTGTGAGCTGTGATCAGCCTTCCAGTCAGCAGGATGTATACTTCTTGCTGGAAACAGGACTGCAAGGTATTTGAATGCCAGCATTTGGCCTTCTGTGCTAGAATGAACAGCTTTTGTAGACTTTACTGTCAGCTACTTTAAATATTGTTTTATCTGGTGCAAACCTTTAAACTAATCCAGTGTGGAAAAACCCCTACGTAGATGTTCTCTTTCATGTTATAACTTCAGGATTTTTTCCCCCAAAATTCTTCTTTTCTTTGTAGAGAGAACAGGAATAAAGGTTTTTAATAGTCTGAGAACACAGGAGCATGCACACATTTTTGCAAGGACTATGATGGTTGTTATGAAATATCACTGAGATTGAACCTGGAGCTTTTCAATGTGAGCTCCACTTCTTGAACAAGAACAGGGACTCTTGCTAGTAGCTACAATAGACTTTCTCCCAGGACCACTCACTTAGTGAATATTATTAATATGTTGCATACGTAGAAATTAATGTTCAATACATAGAAAGTGGCATAAAGAAAATAGAAGAGAATCCATGAACATGAATGCTCTAATCCTGATGAAAAAGGTATTCAAGTAGAAAACTGGACTTTATCTGGTAGGCATAGATTGGTAAGGAACAACTGGAATGCTCTCTTGCAAATAGCAGAAATCTGTGCAGCTGCATGGTGCAGAAAGTGTGATTAGATGTTATAGAAGTAATGGGAAACCAAGCACAAACCACTGTTCAGAGGCTGCTAGCAGCTGAGGCTGAAATACAGCTTGTGAAAGGTAAAGGAGCAGAGAGAGTACCATATATTTACTGAAGATTTATAAAGAATATTGTGGCAAGTAAGATAAGGCCTAGGGAAGGAGTAAGAAGACAAGGTTAGTTATGCAACAGAGGTGTGAAGGACTCAAAGATGGAGGCTTAGTTGTGACAAGAACATTCAGTGAATCTTTGCGACAACTCAGAGTAGGAACATATTGACCATGAAGTAGATGGAAGGATAGTAGTGAGGAGAGGGAAAGAAATAGTCATGGGAGAAAGTACTAGATGTAGTCAGCTTTCTGGTGGGAATCACAAGAGCAGAAGTGCCTAACTGTTCTTCAGTTTGTCAGGATCCATCATGTGAAAAGCTGTGTCTAATGTGCAAGCAATTAATCCAGAAGGCAGCTGACTCCTGCTCTGTGTTTTTGCATTTTTACATGTATAAGATGCTTACATGCAAACCTCTGGGTATTTCTCACTCTTAGTTCATTGACATGCAGAATTACACTAATTTTAAATCATTAGAGCAATACCATATGAATAATTTTTATAACATACCATCAAAGTGTGGAAATCAGAGGATGGTCTTCTATATGAGCATTTCCTGCTTTATGACCAGAACCACCCCATTATAAGCTAGTTGTCTCTGACTGAAGTATGGAAAAACATTTAGGAGCTGCAGGTGAAAACATCATATGGGAATACTTTAATAAAAAAGTAGAGTGAAAGAAAGTCAAACATATAACTTGGCAACTCTCCATGAACTGCAGATATAGGTTAAAGTTATTTAGTTGGCAGGCAATTGCTGGTGTACTAGCAATGTTGGGGGGAAAAAATGTAATTTCTCTATTTTGGCTTGTGCAGTAAAGAAATTCCTCCCACATAAATATGTTCATTTCACCTTCTGGGAAGTAAAGAAAGGAAACTGTAGCTGCAGTCTGTTATTTAATCTTCCTGAAATTAGCATTTGGGGCTCAGGAAGATTGAAAGATTTAATGCCTATGCCTTCCTCAAAAGAAAGAAATGACACAACGCATATGTTTTAGCACTGGTTAGACTGTTAAATGGAATTAATCAAAATCCATGTTAAAATATTTCCATGTGTTAATTAGCAACGGTTTAGAATATAAAAATACATATTGGCTAGGGAATAAATTAGTGAAGAAATATCAGATTTGGTTTGTGGGCTTTTAATTGCAACATAATACACTGTGTGTTTTACAAAGGTAAATGCAAATACACTCCCATGAAATGCAATGGCAATGTGCATTTAAAAACTGTGTAATAAAACAATCTAAGACAGGCTTTTGTTGTGGCAGAGTGAATAATACCATTTCCCGTTTTAAAAGAAACATTAAATTGTTCCCTCATATAATAAAGCAAGATAAAAACAGTTTTAAAATGCCGAGAGTTTCATCTCAGGCCAAAGGAAGTTTTAAAATTTCTCCTTTGAAAATCATGATGATGTAGCAATTGCCAATGCCAGATCTCCTGTTGCGAGTAGAAGAATTCACAGTTGCCTTTCTGCTCCTGCTGGGTCACTGCAAAGTTTGCTTCCCATTCCCTCATGCTGAGTCTTGCAAGCAGCAAAACAGCATAAATTTAGTTAAGTATGTAAATGAGAGCAGACAAATGGGTATGTTCATATTCCTAAATTAATACACACAAGGGAAGTGGAGTTATCTACAGTGGTGCCGTAGATATTTAGCTACTAAATGAGGGTAGAGACTATGGTCAACCCAGTGAGTAGGCAGGATCCATTTTTTTTCCTAGGTAGAGAATTATCATTGTTTCTCCACCACAAAGGACTGTAGGAACTCCCTCTAAGAGATTTTCTGAAGATGCTTCCCAGGGTTGGTTTCCCATGATGATTTTGTGGATGTCCAGTGCAAGGAGTTTAAAAAGGAGGTATGTGTTGATTTTGGTGTTCAATTAACCATTTGTACAACAATACTGACCATAAAGAATAGGTTTGGGCCACAGAGAAAGGAAGAGATGAGGTACATATAGATTAACTCACCTTTCTAGGCTAATGAGCCTAGTTTGGCTTGGATTTGCAAAGATCTCTGAGAGGAGTCAGTGATCATAGGTGTAAGCCTAAACCCCCATTAATACTGCCAATTAGTACTGCCAGTCTAAATATATTTCAGTTAATGCACGCTGTTTTCCCTTGCACGCTTCCTCAGAATGATTTCCCATTGATATATGCCCCAGATGTGTAAACTCACTGGGTTATATTTCACTGAGCTGTAAACTGTGACACTTAAATCCACAAGACAAGCTGGCAATTACTTCTGCTGTTTGTAAATATCCAGGCAACAATTTACATTTGCCAGTGTTTTAAATATAAACATTGAGGTAATTCATTCTTAAATATACACTGACATGTACCTTTGTAAACTTAGATATCTGTAAAGATCCTCAAGTCACTTGGGAGTCCTGACTGGCATTTCTGGTCAGTAACCTACATCTGTGGGATTTAATCCTTTTTGATTCCAAGAAACCCTAACTTCCATGCAATCAGAAACTAAAAACATCTTTACATCTTTTTAAAGATGTAAATTATATCTTTTTAATTTCTACTAGCATGTGTTAGGATGCTTGAATATGCTTAGTTGTGAACCTCTCTTTAAATCCAGGACTAGATTTCTTAATCAGCTTTCTTGTGAAGTAGAACTTCACAGTGTATTTTGCATTGGGAAGACAGATTGGAATGTCTTCCCTTCCTGCCAACACACCTAGTTAGACATTGACATGAAATATGGCTTGAATCGACATAGGGAAATATTAGTAAGCAATTTGTATTTGAAGTGATTATCCTTGCAACCACATCGTTTGATGCACAATGACATGATCACAAAGATCACCTTTTAATATGGCTTCGTGGTTTGCAGATACAAGTCTAAAAATTAGGGATTTCCAGCTTTGTCAATATTTGTGAAGGGAAAACTTTACCATTGAAGATTCTTGAGGTCTGTGAATTCACAAAAAAACAGTGAGGGGACATGCACTGTCTGTGCCAATGGCTGACATTTCATTCTCATAAATTATTTCTTCCACCATCAGTGAGAAAATGACTGTGCAGAGTGGAATGGAGTCAAGGCTGCATTCAAAAATTTTATGATGTGAATATGAAGAACTAAGTTTCAATCCCACTAAATTTGTATTAAAACTGGTATTGCTTTTCCCCTTTGGTGTGGTGATAAACTAGCTATTCCTTAAAACATGAAACCCCCTATTTGCTGTACTTTTGGGAAACACAACATGCAGACTGAGGAACAGCCCCCTCTCTAAGGGCTGTGGGGGTGATTGTGCAATGAACCTGGTTTAGACCTGGTTTAGATGTAGGTTTACTGTGAAAGTGGTCCCACTAATTTGACATAGGGACCAAGATTTTCAGATTCTGAATAGAGGCAGCAAAATTAGGCCACAAATGAACATTCTGAATAAGACTTATTTCAGACCAGCAGCAAGAACAAAATTTAGCAGGGATTTAGGTAATTATTGCTCTTCAGAGGAGAAGAAAAATTAAAATTTGCAAATGCTGTTTTCGTAAACACATTTAAGCAAGATGTAACTGCACCTGCATTTCATCAAGAAATTTGTTTGCTGCAGTTTTTAATATGCCTTGATATACTGAATATATTTGGTTTATTTTGATAATAATGTTTTTTCTGCTTTTTTCTGTAATCTACTTAAAGTCCCTAGTCCTGGGTATCAATCAGATCATGTGAGAGATGGCCTGTTTACTTATGATTCTCATCCCTCTTTTTTAGGACCAGTGTTTTAGCCATAATAAAGACTTCAGATAAGCATGCAGATTTCAGATGTTTAGCGAAATCAGGGATATCATATTCCATTTCTTTAGGTTGAAGGTAAAATGATATGGCCTGCAGGGATGCCCATAATGTACTCCAGGCACTGTCTGGTGTACAGGAGAAGTCAGAGTAGTCCCATGCAGCCCCTTCTCTTGCCTCCTCTCCCCCAGGACACCCACTGTGTCCACTGGCCTCTTGGCACCAGCTCTTACTCTCTACAGATTGACTCCTACTGTGATGGGCTTCTTCCTAATGTGCATACAACTCAATTCTCTGACCCTAGGACAGGTAGTGACTTGGGATAAAATTAACTGTCCTCGTGTCATAGAAAGGGTGACTGACTTCTGTAGCTTGCCTGTAAGAACTGTAAACACTTATATGAGTGGGTGGCAGGAGTGGAGATCATCTTCTCCTCTCCATGGGCTGCACAGATAGATAGGCTAAATCTATCTGTCACAGAAGGCAAAGTATCTTTAAGTGATGGAAGCACTTCTGTAACTAAGCATGTTCAAAGGGAGATGACGATTTTTTCAGCCTGAGCATGGGAGATTTCCCATAACAAATCTTGCATGCAGTTTCAGAATTGGAAGCCCAGAACAATTCTTCATGTTCTTGGATGCTCCAGTCATTTTGGTTTCTAGGGTGAGGCACATGTCAGGTCACTGAAGGACAGAGGGGAACAGAGGCATGAACAGAGAGAGGGATTTTCCCTTTCGTTAACCACAACAAATATGTTTGTTCAAGAACAAATAGCTGGAACCAAAAGACATGCAGTTCTGATGCTGAAGAAAGGGCTATTTATGTCAGATACATAGGAAATGTTCACATTGTAGGGATTGTCCTTTAACAAGGCCAAGTTTACTTGAGGTCCTCACTATGTAAAGGCCCTGTATTTTATTCTTCTTCCTGGTAGCTAACATGGGGCACTGCATGGTGTGTAAAGATGTGATTGCAGTCAGCTGGGCTTTAAACTATTTTAATATAGCATAGTGCTTTACTGCAAGCTGCCTTGGACTTTGGTGCTGTCAGAAATCCTTATTGAGTGGGATTTTCAGGTTTAAAGTCAACAGCCAGAGGCAGAAAGAAGAGATGCTATCTCTGTGGCATGCCCTTAATAAAAAGTTTGCTTGAACATAACTCCCTTCTGATAGCAAACCTGTGTATAATGGTGAGAGTATTTACTTGGTGCTCTCCAGGATTACCTGTGGTATTTTGTTGTAATGGTTTAGAACTAGGAAAGTCTGGAGAGAGACCAAGCCTTTGGCAGGGAAGCATAGCAGGAGTATTTCTATGGCTGTTCTGTGCAGAGAGGTGGCACAGGGGCAGCTGGGCATAGAAAATGTTTGCTTTCACCAGTGGACATGGAGCCCAGAATCAAGGCAGCTCTGCAAGTAAAAATGTGGCTTTTTGAGCCTCAATCAAGAGCAGCTGGAACTGGCAGAAGATCCAGTTGGAGGCTGTGACAGACTATGGGAGAAATCTGAAACATGCTGAGGATGTGTTAGTGAATTTCCTAACTGCTACAGCCTCTACCAGGGCCATTTCTTCTTTGTGAGGTTCATGTGCATTTCATCTTAATTCCCTTTCTGTGGGTACTTAGTTCTTCAGAGTTCTGTAAGTAAAGTTGACTTCTAGACTGTATTTGCAAGCTTGAGCTTTTGTGGACTTCATAGATTACTATTTTTTTTGTTTTTCCTTTGTGGGTATATGTACAATTATAGATAAGCAGTACACAGACAGTCTACTTGGATCTAAATCCACACTTGGAATGCAGAGGCTGAAAAGGCTTTCCCTGGCACAGTGCTGTGGTGTCACAATAGATCACACATGACAGAAGTGGAAAGGAATTACATATTGTGTGCTGCCTCCTCTCCTGTGACATAAAGCCACGTGGAGATCTTCACTGTGTCTGGTTTCTGATTTTGGCCCTGAATACAGGCAAATATATAGGCACTAACAATTGTCATTTCTGGTCCTCCCTCCAAAAGTAAGACCCAAGGGAACTGGTTTTCAGCTGAAAGCTCTCTGTTCTCTTCAGAGCCTAAATTTACTGGCATTGCTTGTTTGTCTCTTGCTGAGTGGGATCATACAATTGCTTCTGAAATTCCTCTTTGTTCCCACAGCTACTTTCACACTTAATCCCTCTCAAAATGAAGCAAGAACAACTTTGCCCACTGTGCTGGTGTCCCGTGGCTCTCAGTACTGATTGTTTCTCCTGCTGTGGGGAAGGGTGTGGGTCAGTGGTGTGGGAGCTGGAGAAGGGAAAGACAAGAAAAGTTTGACTTGTTGCCCACAACGTAGGGAGCAGAACTGAGAGCCTCAGGAGCTGAATGAGACACTCCAAGCCCTAGATAAAAAAAAAGAAAAGTAAAGGCATAAGCATGTACTTCAGTGGATATGACTGACAGGACTTTTTAATAGGATATATGATGGCAGGACTAGGAGTAACAGATGCAAATTGGAGGAGGGTAGATTCAGGCTAGATATAAGAAATTCTTTATGGTGAGTGTGGTGAAACACTGCAACAGGTTGCCCTTAGACATTGTGGATGTCCCCTCTCTGGAGGTGTTTAAGGCCAGACTGGACAAAGCACCGAGCAACTTGATCTAGTGGGAGATGTCCCTGCCTATGGCAGGGAGTTTGGAATTAGATGGTCTTTAAGGTCCCTTCCAATCCAAACTATTATATGAAAGATAAAGGCCTGAGAAGGGGAAAATTGGAAGGCAGGAATTCAGGTGCAGATGCTGGACTCTAGCATCCTTGAGGAGGCAACATTAGAAGTGCTCATCTGGACAAATGGAAAGCATGGAAGATATTCTCAGCTGTCACATCCTGTGACCTGTTTGCACTATTTACAGGGAGTAGCAGTGACAACAATAGTGTGTTTACAGAGCAAATCACAAATCCGTATGCTCTAAGGATAGGTAAGCTGTGCATGAGCCTTCTGCCCAAATATAGTTTCCATTATATACCATCAGATGCATGTTGGAAATAGCTGTGGCTGTGATAGCAGCACAACCTGCTCTCTGTTGTCACGAAAAAGCCAGAACATTGACAGCTTGGTACCTAAGAAACAATCTAATATCCCCTGTTTAGGAAGCTTTGAGTTAGCAAGCTGCTCTTATGTCTTGATGTGATGGTAGTATATACATATACAAGGTGCAAACCAAAGCTTCTACATTGGTGTATGTGCATAAAAGAAGGTATTCAAATATATTCTCTCACCATTTTTCACATATTTCATTTTTCATGTGATGATGCCTGGACTTTGTATATGGATTATTGTAATCCTACATCCTTGTAGTAAAGTCTCACCTTGGATTGAATGTCACATTGGGCAAAGAATGTAGCAAATATCTTGGAACAGTTTTCCTTTGTGAATGATTGCTTTCATTCTGCAATGAGGAAAGTGCTGAAAAAAAAAAGCCACAGGACTGCATTTACTGCAGCACTGTGTCTGAGCTAATAAACTGTGCTGAGAGCTTCAGCAGGCTTACACTTTTTTTTTTCCCCATCCTGAAACCCAGGTTGAGATAACTCAGGTCTGCCTGCAATAGACAGCACAAATATTCCTTGAAACAGTTCCAAAAGTTTCTCAGCCTGCATAGCTACTACAGTAAGGGCTTGTGTTTGTGCATAGCACTATGTGCCCTATAGGATGTGTGTACAGCCATTTGATAATCAAGCAAAATGTGCACACAGCTCTACTGAGCTCTAAAAAAACAAATAAAGGAAAAACCTACACTGGCATTTTTGCATGTATCTGTTACACAAGTCTCCTTAGGGATTACCTCTGACACTGAGCTCTTGAAGTTGCAGCATCTTGTGTGAAGTGGCAGCAGAACAAGTGCTGTGCTCCCTCCACAGCAGCTTTAGAGTGATCCCTTCCACTGACAGTGTCTGCAGCATTTTGTCAGGGTGCTCTGAACCATTCCAAAACTGAGGGATAGAAAGTGGAGTAATGGAGACTGCTGGAGGGGAAAAAATATTCTCCACAGCACATCAGTCTTGCACATTTGTCTTTATAATTAGAAGAGATACAAGAAATAACTTCAGCATCTGATGTTTAAGCTTTTGAGTTTATTTAGTAAAAAGAAAATAATCAATGCATTTTTTTTTCCTGGAGCATGAAGTCCTGGAGATATTTAATATTTTCAAAGTAAAATTTTTTGCTTGATGAAAAATATTCTCCATTTTTCAGTACTCTCATACATCTATACTTTTAGTATGCTAAACATGGGGACTCAGATATGAACTTACTCTCCTGAAAGGGTTTTATTTTCTTAAGGACTGAATTCCAAATCCAGTGTTGCTTATAGAAGACTTGTCACTGACTTCAGTGGTGTTTGGATCAAGACCTGTAAAAACAAATTTAGAAAGAACCACTCTGAAAGTAGCATGTACAGATGACGACTGCATTATAGATTGGACTGGACTGAATGTTTGTGCTCTCCTTTTATGTAGCACTTCAAAACACCACAACTCTTCCTGAAACAAGCTCTTGGGAAAATAAATGGAGAAGTTTCCAAATACTATAGCTGCTTCAGTATTCATACATAATAAACCCAGCTTCTGTAAATAACTCATTTTATCTGTCAAACATTGTAGGCACATATGCCACATTAACTGTCACTGGGGTCGTAAATAAACAATGTATGTGTCTACACGTTACTTATGTCTGGGGGGAAATGAACAAGTACACAAGAAAAACAGTAAGGAATGTAATTTAATTGTAAAATAAAATGTTGGTGTTGCTATTGCTAATTATTTTAAATACATCTGAACTTAAAAGTTTAGTTCATAATTCAATACAAGATGCAGAAGGGTAATGCTCAAACAAAACTGAGTTAATAATGCATCAATTATGTATTTCTTAAATGCATTTCTACTCCCAGTCATTCTAGAACAACTCGAAGCACATTTTGACTTTTTATTATTAACACAACAACAGAAAACAACCCCCTCAGTCTGTGCTGTCTGACTTGTTTGTGATTGCATTTAGACACCAGAGATAGTAGGAAACATCTAATGAGATGCCAAATAGCAGGAGTTTGCCTTTGACCTATACAGTGTCTTTCTTGTTGAGATGTATTCTGTGCACTGTTAATTTTGTTTTTTGTAGGAAGCATTGTCATTTAAAAGACCGGTTTCCAAGCCTTAGAAAATTTGCTTCTTGTTGTATGCCTGAAAATAAACTAATCCAACACCAGCAAACTCACAGATTCACTTCAACCCCTTCTAAATTCCTTGCATGTTTCAAAGGGGAAAAAATGTAGGAATAGGGTTAACAGCCTTGATATATGGTCAAGTAGAATTAAGTTCTGACTGAGAATAATTCATAGTAGATCTTATGTGGTTGGAGGATATTATTAATCAAAGAATTATTATTATTTACTGTCTGTGCTGGCTACTAATACTGAAAGAAAGACAATGTTTTAAAACAAAACATGAGCTTTTATACAGTATATTTATTGTCTAAAGTACACCTTTTATATTAATAGTCTTCTAGCTGAGCTAATGAGCCAGAATATTAAGATTTAAGACATTAATGCCATTAATGTAATAGCTAATGATGATGAAATCCAATCGTTAGATGTTTCCATGGATCTCTTGGTGACTTATGAATGGACATAATCTGACCCTGTGTGTTTTGCCAAAACAGGAAAATACCACAATAAAGAACTCTAAGATATATTTAATCTTCATGTGATTAAGTCACAATGTAGGAACGTCTGCTCGGCATGCACAGAGCAAGAACCCATTGTGTGCCTCCATGTGATTTTCCTTTGACATTGTTAAATCTCTGCTAAATTGTTTTCTGCTGTGCACAATGTGGAAGGTGGCATGCTAGAGATTCTCTAGCAGCTATAAGGAGCTCTTGTTGCAGGGTTTAAACAGCACAGCTATGAGAGTTTCAGTGCAGACACCTCTTGTTAACAGCCCTTCCATAGGTGCTTAAGTTCAAATTAACTGTTCTAAAACTCAAATTAGAGTCAAATCTGATGTGAGCCAATTTACTCTGCACAACAATCATGGGCAATGAAAAGTGTTCTGCAAGATTGCTGTTTAAATCGGATCACTATAGCTCCCTCAGTGGGAAAGAACTATGGAATAACAATGGCCAGCGGCTAAATGTAATTTAATTATTGGGTTTACATATTGGTTAGTTCTTGCATTGTTTAAAATGAAACATTTTCCAGCCAGGTGTACAATGTCTGGCTAGTGTTAGAAATCATTATAAAAAGCTGAAGCAATAATAGACTGATGATCTAACACATTTAAATGAGGCAAGGTCTGATTGTTGAATGTTGAAGGGTGGCGAGTTCATTTCCATGGAGGGCTGACATTTTGTCCTTTTTGTATATTGCATTGTTAGTGGTATAATGCACACAATGATGATGAAAAGCCTGGAGACTGAGTCTGAAAACAGAGCTTCCTTAGGGTTGAAATATCTGCTGTTTCACATGGCAGTTTTTCTGGTTCAAATCACACGGTAAATTTGAAACCCTCCATTTAATATTTACAAACCAAAAGAGAAGAGAATAAATAAGATTTCAGTCTGTCTTTATCTTTCAGCTGTCTGTTAGACTTCCTCATAACTGAAAGATACTGCGGGGTTACTGAGTGTAAGGTGTAGGGCGTTGTTTTACTAGTACTGCACTTTTTTCCCCAAAACTCTTTCTTTTATATCATAACAGCAAAATTCCATATCATGTTGTTGTTTGATGTGAAATTGTTTGATAGGGTGTGATGACACATTCATATTATGTTAGCAGCGTAATTTAACTGCTCCATTTTTTTAAACCATTTTCAAAAGTGCCTGAAATGTGTGCATTGTAAAATAGGGTCATTATAGCTATGGTCGAATTGGCATTTAAGTAATAAACCCCCTGTAGAGGGCTAGATGTTAATGCAAATCTTTTATCATTATAAATATGAATCACTCAGCAACAATATGGAGTGACTTCAGTAAATGGACACTGAAACCTGATTTATTGGATGCTGATCCAGTGGCTCTCAAAACCACTGACATCATGCCACCAAAATACATGCCAGGGATGGTACAAGTCTGGAATATAGTTTGTTGGTTTTATGATGGAGGGATGCTACTTGTGGATCAGCTGCCTCTGTAGGTCAGGAGGGTTTGAAGGGAAGGAGGCTGAAAAGGCCTTCAGTATTTGCCTGTATTTCAAACAGGTACCAAATGCTATCATATTGTGTCCCTCTGTGCCATCATGGGTCAGCCTCTGTGCTTCCTTGAGAGAAGCACTAAAGTCTCCCAGTAAAATTGGTCCAGCCCTCTGCACTCTGTTTTAGAAGTGTGTTTTTCATATTGCATTGAGAATTGTCTGTGTGTGCCAGAGCTGCTTGTCTCTTTCTTTTCCTGCCCTTCCTATCCAAGGAAATTACTTCAGCTGTGCTTCTCTGAGAGATAGAAGACATTCCCATGGGAAAGTGAGAGCACCTCCTGTTGCAAAGAGAAAGCTAAATGCTGATCTCAGATTTGGAGGTTAGTGGACACCTGAGGAGTCTTTTCAGGTGTAGTACTGTGAGAGCAGAACCTCATGTACATCTTCCTGAGGCAAGAGATTGAAGGAGTAGTTTCCTTGGCTTCAGAGACGAAGTCCTTGTTCAAGGTGCTTCATTGAATGCATTGAGTTTGATCAGAATTTAGTATTTTGGATGTCCATCTTTTGTTAGAAGCTTAGGAGTGATGCCAGTATGGGTGGAGAGCTGAAGACAAGCTCACAGAAGATGTGACTGTGAGGCTGGAGTGGAGAAAGGGGGTGGCAGAGGATCCTGCTGACAAAGGCTCATGAATCACAAAGATCAATAGACGTTGGTATGAGTGCTCCCTTCATTAAGAAGCAGTATCACAGTTAAGCCTTTCGGTATACAGTTGACATTGTCACTGAGGATATAGGGCTCCCTTTCTGCTGAGTGTTGCTAATTCCACCAGCTAGTAAACTCACAAAAGCATGTATTTACTGATGAACTTTATACCTGTACTTTTTGTCATTTAAGTGTGGTGTTTTGTAATATGTGTTATATTCTTCTGGCTTCTGTAGTCTGACCCTTTGAAATTGGACATGGCAAGACTCATGGGCCAGATTAGCAGTTTCCACAGCAGAGGTCATGTCTTTCCATTGGCTTAATGATTTTATGCATCTTGGAAAAGGGTAGATTTAGGCTGGATATAAGAAAGAAGTTCTTTACTGTGTAGGTGGTGAGACACTGGAACAGGTTGCTCAGAGAGGGTGTGGATGCCCCCTCCCTGGAGGTGTTTAAGGCCAGGCTGGATGAGACACTGAACCACATGGTCTAGTGGGAAGTGTCCTTGCCCATGGCAGGGGGGTTGAAACTAGATGACCTTTAAGGCCCCTTCCAACCCAACCCATTCTATTATTCTAACTTTGTCAAATGATGGTGTTATCTCCAGTAGAAAATCCACCAGTAAATGGGACATTTTACTGTGTTTAATTTAATATTACTCAGTATGTTGAAATTAAGGAGAGCATTTATGAATGAACCATGAATAAGCAAGGCTCATTCCCTACTGTATGTCCATTTCATATTGAAATGGTACAGTTTGGTCTGTTTGTGCGCTCTGTGATTTATAGCAATATTAACTTCAAAATATTTAGTTTTTGTTATTAGGCTCTTGTAGTGGAAGCACAGACCCTAGGTGGGTATCAGGTGAAAATGAAAATGGCGTTTCTCAATTTCAGTTAATGTGGTTTAAATTTAGAATAGTACTATATGGCATTTTAAATGTTTTTTCATGCAATAGGCACAGAAGTTGTATCTGCCTGCATGGTCCATTTGCTTTTTAGGTCAGATTTGACACATCCATGTGTTATTTTGGGAGTGTAATCATTCAACTTGTTGCCAATTTCAGGGAATTGTTTTATACTCAGGTCCTTGTGAATTGAATTAAATGGCTAAAAGATTAATTTGTGGTAGAAAAATATAAAAATAGATTGAGGGGTATTATGTGTCTAATTAACCAATATGAATTAGAGAGATGGTTCTTTGTTATATTTCTTTCTGGAACACCAAATGTTCCAAGCCCTTAATTTTAGATAGTCTTAAATTTAAAGACACTGAAATTAGTGAAGTCTTTCTTATGCTTATGGAGATATCCCTGACCTCTTAGGTATTTGCAACTTGTGAGTCAATATTACTGAATCTGGAAATTAAAATGAAGTAATTCCCCATGTTGAAAAGGAACAGAGTATTTCCAAAATTATAATATTATAGTATGTATATGTAAAATCTATAGGTGTTCTTGATGAATAACAATGCACTCTGACAGCAAAGAATCAACACAGAAAAATTAGGTCACAGCAGCTTGCTTGTTCTTTACACTGTCATGGTTGATTGGTTATTCTCATCACCCTTTGTTTAAAATCATTTCAGAATTAATTGGTGTTCATTAACGCAAGTCTTTGTAGCAGAATTGCAGAAACAGTCATTAATGTAGCTAATAAACATAAAAAAGAAAAAAGGATCCTATTACCAGGTCCCTACAGGCTGTTAACTAACATTTTGAATAAGAATACATAAACATAAATTAAACATTTTTACAAACTGCTAAGGATGTGGGAATTTAGCACGGTGGTCTGTAGTAATGCTTTGAACCAATTTGTTATATTATGTCGATTTTTTAAAGCTTCTCTTATAGTGATAGCAGCCCTCATTAGATCACACTTTCACTGCAGGTTTCTTAACAGGTCTCTACCTCTGCTGGCTACTGCTTATCAGGCTCTGATCCTTCTCCCCTGAGTTCAGTGAGTGTTTTTCTTGAGGAGCATAGAGGTTCTAGGTTCCTTTTCTGATGTTTTGTGAAAAACAGAGCCAATTCAAAAGCCAGAACTTGTAGTTGAGGGCCCAACAGCAGCTACTGGCTGGTGCAAGCACTATGTGTTTCACTTGTGTGGGTAGTGCAAGTTGGTCACTGACTTTATCTGCATCCTCTGCAATTTGATTTTTATGTTACCTTGAGTTAAACAAGCTGAGTAAAATGCACCCTTAAATGTGCTGTATGCTAATTTGAGGATTTCCCTTCATTGGACTGTTGCCTTGATTTGAAAATAAGCTATTTAGAAGGCACTGCTGTATCTCTTAAACTACTCCCCCTCAGACATTTTTCCTAATGGATCTGCCAAGGTTAATGGTGGTTACTGGTTGAGTACAAGACACGTGGGAGAATTCTTCTCTACTTTGTACCCCGACAAATGAGGAAGGAGCGGGGGAGATGTGATGGTGCATGAGCAGCTCTGGGTCTGGAGCATGATTCTGCCTGACCCTTCACAGGTCTGTGGGATGAAGCAGGTCTGTGCTCTCCAGTGCTGAGTCCAGAGTTGAACTATTTGAGGAGAACAGGTTCATTCTTGTGTGCACAGGTATTTGCTAGCCAAAATAGGGTGAGATGATGTTTTTACTGCCTGCCTCTACATGGGAGGGTGAAGTAATACGAGGATTGGTGTAAGAAGGGGCTGACCTCCACGATCAATATGATCTGCCAGAATCCGTTTATTTGAGAGCATGAGACAAGCTTATATACAGTGATGGCTACTTATCAATGTTACTAACATACTGATTGGTTACAGGTTACCTTCTTGCATTAATGTCAGACCCTCCTCTTAGAGTTCTTCTGCCAACACACAAGGCCGTTGTTTACCTTGCCCATTCTTGACTCCTACTTGGTTCCCATCGCATAGAGGACTCTTTCCCAAAACAATGGATTCACAAACAAGCTCCAAGGCCTCAGGTGGCTTGATAGGATTTTTCTCAGGCTCTGAGCTGATCAGTTGTTAACCCTTTATGGCCTGTGCCCATACTGCAACAGGAGGGAACTGTGGTCATTCAAGGGGTGATAAAAGCAACTGCAGTATTGGTCGTGAAGCAGAAGCTTCCAGTGCAAGTTGTATCTGGCTCTTAGGGAATTTATTGCAGCCACGCAGTACACCCTTGTGCTACCCATCCCTTCAGCTGCAGCCTGTAGAGAGGTGGCCAGGCCATCCCCATCACCCAGCCTCTGCACCTTCACAAGGCTGGCAGAGCTGCTTGCTGGGCACCCCTCTGCCCCCCCGACAGTGTGTAGGACACCTGAGTCCCCAATCTGTGGGCATGATGAGGTACCTACACAGCCAAGTGAGCATGGCCTGGGAACAGGCGAGTGAAAATGCCAAATTATTTATCCTGAAATGTTGTAGATTTTGAAATGGAGCCCTAGTGAGGGATGTTAACCCTACAATTTAGTTTCCTGTCATCTTTGCTACAGCTTAACTGAATATAAAGAGGGTAATTTGCAAACTAACTATCTAGTGTACTTAGTTGGTACATTTTGAGGGCGTTGTTCTATCTAGCCAGGATTGGCTGATGCATTTTTAACTTTGAGTAAATGCAGAGTCTCCAGTCAATGCCTAGCATACACAGCAAGTTACAGAAACATCTCAAAGACAAAATCAACTGGACAAATATGTTGCATTGTATGTCTGACCCCAGATACAGGCTGTCTGTGTGCTTTCTGACATGCAGAGAAACATGATGGCTTGTCAGTGATCCATATAGGTTACTTTTTATAGCATACAATTTCAAAGAATTCAAGCTTTAAGTAGGGTACAGTTGGTAAAGAAACAAAAAGAATTGTATTTACCCCTACAATTAAAATACAATAACAGAAAGACTAAAAATTGCTTTAGTTTAACTTTTGTTTATTGACTAGAACGTATAAATGGCTTCAGGCACTACTAGACAATAAAAAAAATGTGGCTCACTCTTGGGTCTTTTATCCATTTTAATTTATTTTGATGCTGCATGCAGTTTCTGAATATCTTTTGTGGGTTGTAATAAAATAGCCGCAGTGCAATTTTGCATGTATGTCAAGCGGTGCGTGACCTGATATGCAAATTTAATACCAAGGTGCCAAAACTGAATTCATAATGTTTCACATCTACAGAGCTGTTTAAGGCAGTTTAGAAATCAATGAATATGTAATATGAAGGTGATAAGACCTAAATAAAAACCCTATTTATCTACTATGAAAAGTATTTATACACAGAATATTTAGCACAAGCAGAAAATGGACAGAGTTTCCAATTATATGGTTTGCATAAACAAATGTTGAACCATGTGCTTAGAATAGATAATAACATAGCTAGTTCCTCTGCGTTGTACCAAAGAAATGTTTACAGATGTCTCTCTCTTAGTGTATGTATAAAATGAAACACTAAACTGAAGTGGCTTTTGAAGAAAACCTCTTTGAGGTCTCATTTATTTTTAATTTACAGTATATGGGGTGCTTCATTATAGGTTTCTGTTACCGGTTTTCAGGTTATTAAAGATCAGTGAAATAAGATACACTTTTGTGAAGTCTTGTAGTTTATGGTGAAATAAGGGACATAAATTTAACTGGTAATAAATGAGAATCAAATGTTTTCCATCTGCTTACCTTTCAAAGCAGAGAAGATCTAATTCTGGAAGCATTTTGGCTTTTGCAATCTTTTCCTGAATTGATGAACTGATTGTTTCTATTGTTTTGTCCAAAAAGTTAATCTAATAACATCTCAGAAGTTTACCAAATGATACCTGTGAATTAAATTGGCCTTTCACTCAGCATACTTACGTGTGGAGATGGACTGGGAATCCAAGTCTTGATTGATGGCAATCAATCCCAGCTACACCACTGAAAGCACATACTGTCTCCCTGTGGAGGAAGAGTGTTTGATTGGATGGCTGTGTTGTTTTACAGCACCCTGCCAGTCAGCACAGACAGACATTTATATCTCTTGGCTTGAAGTAAGTTGCTAGGGTAATGACTACCAATGTGTTGAGCAATCAAGAAAAATGTAGGGGTGCAGCAGGTTTTGAAAAATGTCCATCATGCCATATGCCTGCTGCTGCTATTTGGAAGAGATTTTACGTCTACCTTGCTAGAGGCCAAGGTCCATCATAGGCAAAGTCAGAGTGTTAGACTGACAGATGAAATAATGACTTGAAATAGATGCTAATTAATCTTTGTTCTTGCGTAAGGAATTAGAGAAAGCTCAAATGCTTTTTTTCACACCTGACTCAAGCCACCTCGGGTGTACATTTCTGTTGTTGGTCAACAGCCTGTTGACTTCATGACTTGAATGTCAACAAAATTTTAAAGTCCACAATAAATTTAAACCCCTTCTTTGTCCGATCAGGTACAGATAAGCAGAAATGGGAGGTGGATAACAGTGAAGAAGATCTTAGGTTTTGTCCCTTGTGTGGCTAGTACCCCGTGAAATTGCTGCCTCCCTCTGAGAAATGAATGATGGGATCATTTTTTTGTTTCTGCATGAGAGATTGTCTACATCTCTTCAGCAAGTGCTAGATTAATTTTTTTTTCAAGTTTTCTTTGGCTTTTGCCACTATTTATTAATAAAATATTGTATGAAAAAATAGTAGCCAGCATACTGTGAGTGTTGTACTTTCCTGGGCCTGTTACATGCAAAAGCTTGAAGCTAATTCTCTGTATCAAATATGCTCAGCTGAGAGGATGGCACCGTATTGCTTGGAGGTGAGGACATCTGAGTTTTCACTTGCTCAGAGATGCCTGGTAAGAGGTTTGTTTTAAAAGGATCCATATGGATCCTTCCATATGGAAATGGGAAGATCATAGAATCATAGAATAGTTTGGGTTGGAAGGGACCTTAAAGATGTCTGAGGTTCTCTTCACAAATTTCTTTGCAATGTCTTCATGTTCCTGAGGAATGCTGAGCTTCCACAGGAGAAACTTTCAGTGAAGGACTGCATTTGGATCAACGCTGTAACTGTTCTGTAGGTAGATTTCTGTTCCTTCTCTGCTGGGACATGTGTGCAGGCATAACTCTGCACACTTTGATTGTTCAGGCATAACCACCAAAGGGACTGAAAGGATAAAACTTAAGAACTAATATAATAAAGAAATGAACTGGAATATATGTGGTTTAATAAATAATTATGAAAATGGAATATGTTGGATGCTTTCCAAGGTGAAACCAAGCATATGGCATTCTCAGAAAGGAATACTTCTCATTCTGAAATGTTTTTCTGGAATATAATACCGCGGTATTTAAAAATTTATCTTTAAAATTTATAGGCATTATGATTATTATTTTGATCTTAGCTATTTTTTTTCCCTTTATGACTTAGAGGCATTTTTTCTTTTCTGAAAAGCAAAGTTTTCCATGTAATGCAAATTCTGTTTCCTAACCAAGTCACATAGTTAGAGTAAGTACTTGGGGTTATTTTTCTTCAGAATCATCATTTCGCTCTCCAGCCTCTTTCTCTGAACATGGAGGAGAATGGCAGGAAGAGGTACTAGATAGGGCAGGAGACAGTCATTTTGTGCAGATACTGGGTTCTCACCAAAGTCTCGGGGCTGCAGTAGAAACTTGAGCTTTAGTTTGTTCCTGGATTTAGTTTTGATGTTAGATGAAAACTCCATCCTCACACAAAACCAGGGTGGTTTTGCATTGAGCTGAGGTATTTTACCTTTCTTTATGTAAACCTTAAAGCAGCTGTATTATGTGTAGCTTTGAATTTTTTGTAATTTTTGGACAAGTTTGCACCTGCAGTGCACTAATTGATTACACTGGATATAGCAATGATTGGTCGGTGCCTTTAAAAATAAAAGGGAAGTCTTAGTTGATCAGTGAGAACTGGGACCTTATTCTTTGACACTAGGCTTCCCTTGGAATTTCTTCTTGAGCAGAAAGGTGTAAAGCACCTTGATACTCAGGCTGCCACAAAGGCTCGAGCCACCAGTTCAGGGAAGCCCATACTCATGAAATGTATCTTTAAGTTTGTTTTATCATCCCTGGTTGTTGTTTTCTGCTTCCTTATTCAGCAGTTATCTAAACTAAGAATTAGGGGGCTCATCTCCTTTGGAAAATGTTGCTAAAACTGGAAGTAATTTTGTGTTACAGATTTGTTTTAGTAACAGTTTTGCTACTTTGGAGAACATCCATCCAGAAAGAAGGCATTCAGTACTTAAAAATCTAATATTCTTGGCAGCTTAAATGTCTTTATTTGTGATTTTTCTGTCCATGTCTTTTAATCAGTGTCATGCCGTGAAATCTGACATTTTTGCCATGACCAACCCATGAAATCTGTCATTGCTGTTGCTGTGATTTGCATGGGGCTTGCTTTATGATTAGCAAGCAAAATTCACAAGTGTGTGTTTCATTTGCACAGATCTTTGCTCTCCGCACAATGTACAGCCTCTTAGTCTGACTCCCAACCTAGACTGTATTCCAAGACTTAATATTTCTGATATTAAGGAATAGTTATTTCAAGTAATAGTTATGCCCCTTTCTGATAGTGGTTATGAGATCAGGCAGCATGGTGCTGTGAGCAGAGCTTACCTTAAATGCCTGGGTTCATCACCTTTGTTTTGCAACTTGCTCTTATTTATTCCGTTGGGCAGATAGGGAAGCAGTCCAAGCTTTCTTCAGAAAGGAGCTCAGACCCTTTAAGAGTGTCTCACTCAGCAAAGGAGATTACTATAACAGGCTCAGCTGAGGGTTGAATCCCCAATTTGGAGTGTGAAATCTGTAGGAGAAAGTGAGGCTCTTAGTATTTGATACACAGTAATTATATAGTGAATTATAGTGCCATATAGTGAATTACATTTTATGACATTGAAACACTGTCTTCTGAATTTTTTGGCCCAGCAAAAGATGGAATGTTTAGTATAACAATGAGATGATATTTTGACAGTTATTTAAAAAAAAACAAAACAGGTTTGGCTTTATTTTAAGTGTGTGGTCAGAAGGAATTAATTTGCTCTTACTGGAAGAATACTTATCATAAAGGGTTCATGTGATATCCATGTGCTTGTCACGTGTTCTTTTTTATACATGTTCCTCTAATTCCATTTCAATGCCACTTTAATTTAGCATTAGTTAATGGACTCCACATAGAGTTGGCTTGTTTTTTATCAGAATTCTCCAACTAAATTTCTGGTGTGTAAAACTGCCAAGCTGGAGAGAAAATCACTAAATATTAATAGCAGTACCTTGAAAAATTAACAGAATTATCTTCCTTTTTGTCTCTTGATTCTCTTCTACTGCTTCACAAATTAATAAGCAAACAATAAGAGATTAGCCATATAAAATGAAGTAACATTGTTGGGAAAGAATGTGCAATCCAGGCAACAGTGACCCTTGGGCAGCATGGTACAACAGGAGTGAACTCAGTTGTCAGTTCAGCAGAGGAAAGGGGCTTATATTAAGAGCCCACCTCTGTGTACTTGCTGTAGCTGATGGAAACAAGCCCTTGCTGAGGCTGAATAAGGAACCTAACTGCCCAAATTATATGTTCAATTTCTGGAGACACCTGCTTGTCTTGGATCTGAATTTTAAGGTGGATGGTGGGAATATCTCCCACTATGTGAAATGCACAGAGGTCCACAGGAGTTATGCAGTTTAATATAGTTGGAATCTAGCCTTCATCCAGGCACTGAGAACCTGAAATAGTTGAGAAGTTTTTTCATTGCCTTCTCCAGGGTTTGGTTTCGGTTGGATGTAGTGTAAGACAGCCCTACACAAGCCAAGGTAGAAAAGATCCATTATAATATCCAGTCAGTATGAGAAAATACTTTAGTGACTAAATTGGCTCCAGTTGTTTAGTATCTATTATTTATTATCCCATAAAAAGTCTTTATCCAGTAAGGCTGGAGCTGAATTTTCATAGGGCGTTTTAAACAAAAGTGGCTTCATGTCAAATTTATGCTGGAAAGGTCAACATTAGTTTACATCAAAGGTTTGGGTTGTTGAGAAACAATAACATAAGGTCATAATTTCAGCTTGTTTGAAGAGCTGCAATGAGCTGTTTGCCAGAGATTCGATCTCTGGTAAACAGGCCCCTCTAGGCTCACTTGGAAAGGCTTGCAAATGCCCTGATACTCTTCGCCCATTAGCTTCAGGATGAAAAGCAAGCCTGAAAGCTGACAGCATTTATATACAGAATTTGGTTCTTATTTAATTTTAATTATTTTTTAAGAAAAAGAAGATCTTTAGAGTGAAATCACTTTAGGAGAAACCCTAGAAATGAAAGAAAGTGGAAAGAAGGGGAGTAGGTAAGAGGAAAGGGTCATGGTGTTTAGACCCCAGCTTAATCTAGTTTTACAAGTGCGTGGTGCAACTGAAACTTGCAATAAAAGTTGTTTATCCTAAGAGGCCTTTAAAAAAATACATTATAAACTTCAGGCTGGAACCCCCTTCCATCTGGTTGAGAAAGGGTCAGAATTGAAAGTTTCCCTTCATAAGGAAGGAGGAAGCCCTTCCTTATCCCAGTGAGGGCTCCCTAAAGTGCCAGACCAGTACATCCTCCCAAAGCTGGAAGGAATGCAGTCTTTTCTACAGGCAGCTGATGGCTGGCTGTTGCAGGCTGGTGTACCCTGCCCTCCCCTTGTTTCAGAGGATGAGGTACATGTGCTTTGCTGCAGGTTTGCCTCTGTGATACCGATGCTCATAGGTTGGTGGAACCAGTGACCTGAGTCCTCAGGCAGAAGAGTGTGAAGGCACTGCCCTTCCTTTAAACAGACAAGATCTCTTTCTGTCCTCTGAAGAATAACTTTTCCCTCCCCACTGATTACTTTTCAAAACACACCTTTCAATTGCTTGGAAACTGTTGAAATGTTAAAAGGACCATGTCTAGCGCAAATACTGCAGCTGTTTGGGCTTTAGGAATCCATGTGCACATTTGGTTATTGGAGTGATGTAATTTCCATGCTTTCACACACATGGAAACTATAACATCTCATTACAGATGGAGGAGTCCAATGATTAACATACAAAAGAGGGGTTGTCTAATTCCATGCAGTTTAAGAGCCACCTTGAAAAAAGAAAGCAAGAACAATAGATTTGCCATGCTGTCTTTAACTCTGAGTGAACTTTGTCAGCTTCATTTATTGGGGTGGGATATTGAACCTCTGGGATTTGTCGAGTCCCTTAGGATCAAGTGACAGACATTATATTGGGAGTATCCAGTAATTACCCAAATCCTTTGAGTAGTGTTACTCACAGTTCTGATTTCTACTCTAACATTGCTAGTGGTACTAATTTTTAAGTTTCTTCACAGACTTCTATTCATTACCCCTCAGTGATGTGCTAATTAGAGAAGCCAAATGCTACAAATGAGTCTGTGTTTGCAGTTTTTCAAGGTCTGGAGTCTAATCATTTTCCCCACCGCTATAAAGATGTCATGAGGTAATGTGTAAAGTTATGCTGTGGGAAACCAAACAGAGAGAGAGGGAGATAAAGCATTCAAGGGTGTCTGATTTAACTCCTCCAAATACAGTTGTGGTCGTGCACTCTGTGTTGGAATGGCTGGTGTGTGCATGGTGCTCTGCAGCTTTTCCCTTGTATCAATGTGTTTTTCCTCCTAAGAAAGAGACATGCTTTAATAGTCATAAACATTCATTTAATCATTTGAGTCTGGAAAGGGGCACCTCCAGAAAGGCTCCACACAAATGTCTGTTCTTCAGAACAGGCAATAAATAAAGTCTGCTGTTAGTCTGCCAAAAACTAAGATCCACCTAACTAGACAAAAATCTGTGGATAGGGACCTACCCAAAGAAAATACATGGACTCAGTCTCTCTTCCTCCAAAATCCTTTCCACAACAAAGCAAAATTTATCTGGTTTGTTTTACAAGCATGCACTACAAAGCAGAGATGCTTTTCTTGCAAGCCTGGCACTAGTGTTTTGAAGCAGCTGAGTGCAGTATGGCAGCTCTGTGCCATGTGATAGTTACATCAGGCTTGGGAAAGCACAGGATAAGGAAATTCTGCTATCTGAAATAATATTTAAATCCTCTCAGTGTGCTTCATCCCACCAGATTTTAGTCACTGAAAATGTGAAGCATTTCATCCACAATTATTTTGTCTTCTATAGTCAGGTGAGAAGCATAGATGAGAGATGTAACTGCCCCATCATTCTAGCTTGAACCTACAATTTAGTGTAAACTGACCTTGTACTATATCTTCCAGTAAGGTTGCAAACTTTCAGGTGTGTTTACTCATGAGAAGTGTTGTCTTCCTCCAACATATGCATTTATTTATCTGTACTGCATGAAGAAGAGTAGCTGGATCAGGTCCCCAGAAGGCTAGCACCAGCACTTTATAGAATTTATCTGTGGTTAACCTAATGGCACAGAGCAGCTCTTTTAGCAGAGAAATCGTCTAATGCCTCAACACAGAATTGGAGACTTCCCATTTAATGCATATGGAGGCATTTACCCTGTGCTAGAGTATCAAACCTCATGTGCAGTAAAGACAAAGGGTAAAAGTATTTGCACATCCACTTGAGGATTTGATAGAACCATCCCGAGGAAAGTCATACTGCTTTTCATGAGCATAGTGGCAAAATTACTCTCTTCAGCAGCTTAGGGTTGAAAACTCTCCTCTTAAATGCCCTTTTTTGTGTGTTCTTTGATGCTTTATAGAAGGGTTCAAAATCTGTTCACTAACACTATTTGACTAGATCTATGATGATGTATGCCAGAACATGTCAAAATAATTGTGTGGTGACTATTCTGGGTTAAGGAGAATCATATTTAATGTTACTAATTTTCACATTATTTCACCCATAAAAATCTTTCTAGCAGCAAAAGTTTTATTGCACTGTATTTCAGAGTCTCTAATTTATTCATGGGATAAATGTTTCATGTAATGAATTTTCTAGTAAATGTACTCTGAAACTCACGCAGAAGCCAGGACCACTGTGAAACTGTGCAGAGTTGTGCTAAAAGAGATGGATTTCCCCTGTTGGAAAGTTTGGAAGGCAAATCCTCTAGCTTTCTGCCCTTATAGCCATAATTTCTTCCTTTATGAAGGTTTTAGTTTCAAGAATATTATTGTAAAAATGCTACTGCCACTGCCACATAATATGAAAGTTAGATTTTGAGTTGGATTATATATGCAGTCCTGTGCACTAACAGAATATTTTTAAACTCTCTTTTTCTTGATTGTGAGGTTTACCCACACTTTCAATGGTTACACCAAATTGTCTTTGTTCCTTTTTTGTATCTTGCTTCTTGCAGATAGGGAGCAAGAGGTCTTGAAAGCTTGCATTAGTTTTATTGAAATAGTATAATTCAATTGAAGAGATGTAGAGTGCTTGGAGAAGAGGCAAAGAAGAGCTTTGTTGAGACTGAGTCTATTCAGTTTTGTTCATGTCCTGCTTTTTCTGTGATAAAAATGGCACCTGTATGAAGTAGCAGGTACTGAGCAGCACTTAGATTGTTAGGGCATCACCAAAATCAATATATTAGTGAATTTGGTTTTCTCCCTGGGTCAGTATAAAGTCATTTGGCTCTAAACTGCCTCTTGCTGCATACACCAGGTACCAAGCCCAGTATGTCTAGCAATCTAAAAATCTCACATCCTATAGCCAAGAAGTAAATAATTAATGTTTCTCAAATGACACCCTTTGGCACCAGATAAAATTCTTTATGCCTCCCAGCTGTTACTAAAAAGGCAACTCTAACCATGTTGTGCTGCATTGGTTAAAATTTAGTGGATAAAACTGGTCTTGAATAATAAAATTATGTAAGGGGGAGGGGAGGCACTTACCTTCAAACTGAATAAGTTTCAGGGACAAATCCATGGACAATTAATTAGTTATTATCAACTTCACCAAAGCAGATCTACTCTGCTGCCATATATAGAACCACTATGGTCATTAGCTCTAGTTACTTTCTATGCTTTTCATTGGCCAGTCTGGCCTGAACCACACCAAATGCATGTGATTCTATTAGAAAATACTGAAGTGGAACTAATTTTTAAGTTCTGCATGTTTAAGAAGGACCTAAACAATAAAAATGAGGGGTTGGATCCTAAACTGGAGTTAATCGATGTCATTGGTACTACTTCAGTTTATCAACAAGTCAACAGTCCACTGTTCCTAATTAATTACAGTGCTGTGCTGCACCATCTTGAATATGGTGAAGGCTAACATTTAACAATAATGGGGGAAAAAAGAAGCACTGCCTCTCTGTGGTGCATTTATTGGAGATGTGTAATCTGCATGGCCATAGTCTCCCCATGTCATTTCTTTAAGGATGATGCTTAAATAAATTGCCCATTCCAGTGCTCTGGGGTATGGAAATCTAAGGATGTGAATCTCTGAGTGATCAGATGCATAGGAGCAGGTATTAAACTGCTCCAATCTAATTGATATATTCTGCCATCAGTTCTGACCCAGGTAATAGCATGGCTAAAACAATTTCGAGTGGGTCGAAACATCCCTGGAGTACTTACTGCCGTGATATAAAAATCTTGAAGCAATGTGTCTTAAGTCCTGTAAATCATGTTAGACTTAATGAAACCTTCTGCAAGAGCATTCCCTATCTATAATGCATTCAGCTACAGTCTGTTGACATTTTTTGTCTGGTTTTAAGAATTATGTAAACTTTTGATAATGTGCTATATCTGGTAGGATTGAAAATCCGGGTTGCCTTTTAACGGTTCATTTTTGTAAAGACGTAAATAATTGCAAAGGAAATTCTTGAGATCCAATGTATTTCATCCTAATGTTTTGATCTCTTTTGCCCAAAGGAATTTTTCCTTATGAAAACTTTGGAAGCAGAGATGTTTCTGTTGTGTACATAATGTCTGTTTCAGCTTGTTTGATACCATTGAGTCAGATCAACTTCACACTCATGTTGTTTCAGTACATAAAATTTATCTGCCTTATATTTACCAGTGAGCTATAAATGTTGTCCTTTGGAAGGGAAGTTGCTAGATAATTACAAGAGAAAGATAACAGGTGAAACTACAGACACATAGGCACACATCCTCCAGTCCATATGCACACATAAATCCTTCTGACATTAATGAGACCAACATGCATGTAGCAAAAAGCAAACAAGACCCTACAATAAAAGTTATGCAATGTGCAGCACTTGAAATGCTATAGCAGACTCTATTTTCAAATATTTTCTTATCATTATTACCATGCTTAATATATACAAAGATCTTAATCTCATATAAATTAAGGCTATGTGATCTATTTTTCTAATTTATCCTTCCATACTGTTTTTTTATTGGGAGAAGCTTACTGCTGGAAGAAAAGCAAATTCTGCTGTGTTACCCCAGAATATACCTGGAATAGAAGAATTCAGCAATTACAGGGAATTAGGTTTTATTCTTTGTTTCAGAGCAATGTGGCTGAAAGCCGTGCTCCCCTCTAATGCACACTTCTATCTAGCATATTCAGATAGGCAGGGCAATTTCAAATGCTTATTTTAGAAAGGAGCAGGACCTGAGGGACCCTAAAAAGAGCCTGAGTTTCACAGAAAACATTAAGCAGTTTTGAAATTCAAGGTAGACTCCCTCTAATTAAACCACACAGACCGATAATCATTTTGGAAAATATGATCTGTAATGCAGAAATTCCTAGTCTTCAGTTGCAACCAACCATTTGTCAAACTGGATGTTGTCACCAGCAAGCACTTTAAAAAATATGAAATAAAAGAGACAGACAAAGGTTCTTTCTCAAAAAAACCCACTAGACTTGCATAGTTATCATGACATTTAAAAAAGTAATAAGGTCTTGTTTGCTTTCTGGTTTCCAAATGAATAAGGGTAACATTCAGAAGCTTTTCTCTGAGAGTGTGTAGGTTGAAAAGCTCTTAAATAAATTGAAACTAAGTTTTTCATGTGAATAAATGATGTAGTAGCTTAGGTTTTAGAAGAAAAACCAAATGTCTCAGAAGCCTGTAAATCTGGTATGCTAGCACTATTCTAATATTTTTTTAAATTATTATTTAACAAAATAATGCTGTCTTAAAAATGGGAAGGTCCTTACTCCCATAGTCAGCCTGATAGCAGATACTGTTTGATTCCATAAATAAGATGCTTTGTTTCTTAAAGGATCTGAGAATGCATCTTTTCTTCTGTGATCATCTTAATTTTAGAAAATGTAATGTTATTTCACCATGTAACCAAAATCTGTTGTATGCTAGGCTGGTATGGGTGGTAGGAACTGGTATGGATGTCCAGCATGTACTTCAGAGGGCAAGGTATAGAAAGAAGCTGTCATTTAATGGAAACAAACATTTTTAATATAAAGTTTTCCAGTACTATAAATACTGAGCTTCATAAAAAAAGAACCCCTACTTAGTTCTTTAGCATCTTGCTGAATTGTCATTTTAAACCCTTTTGAAACATTAAACTAGTAGCCCACATAACTCTGACTTCTTGTCAGGAGAAGTTTTTCTCTTGAGTTCTGCTCAAGCACTTTAAAAATAGGTCCCTGGCTTTGCCTCATTAAGTCTGGAAGGGTCAGAAGAGGGAAGGAGGAGCAGCAGAGCCATGTGCTGTAATGTGAGAGGGAGCACACCCCTGGTACCTGCAAACCTTGTCTGATAAGACTGTAAGAAATGCTGACAGCTCTGCATCTTATCTCATCTTCTCTCATCCTTGGGCAGGACAAGAGCTGTCTTTCAGCCTGTGTCTCTCCTTAGATGCCACCCTGCAGCACTCTGGCACACACAATGAGTTCTGTATGTAATGGTGCTTGTTTGGCATCATGGGGGCATCAGCATAGGGTCTTCTGCCTTCAATCCTTGCCCAGCTGTGACTCTTGCAGCAAAACAACCTTAATTTGGAAAAAAAAGTACAGTTTGTTTTAATAGTATGTGAAAATGCTTAGAAAGAGAGGAGCTTAGGATAGTCCACATGCATTTCCACCTCACCACGGGGCTTATTATCCCCTTGGAGCAATCTAGGCTGTCCTAATTCCTTTAGTCACCTTCTGTGTATGTAACATTTGATACAGAAATCGGATTCCCTGGAGCCCTTCCTACTCTGAAGAGAAAACCTCCTTCTAAGCAGCAGTGGGTTTATGTTCCTGGCCATTCTGGGTGAAACCTGTCAAGTATGCTTACAAGAGAGAAAACTGCTGGCTCTCAGCACATCAGTGCACTGCACTGCCATGGCTGACCCTGAGCATTTTCCATTCTTTGCTTCTCCTGTGTGTGACTTCACCTTATGCACCTTGGATCGGTGTGATTGTGCTGTAACAATTGCAGTTGAACAACGTGGTCAACTTAGCCTTTATATTTGCTTTCAGTTTAGATACTCAATAGGCATTCCTGTATGATCAGGTTTTTTGTATATCTGGACAGACCCTCCAGTGAAATAATAGAATCATAGAGTTGGGAACTTCAAAGGCCATCTAGTCCAGCCCCCTGCACTGAGCAGGGACATCCTGAACTAGATCAGGTTGCTCAGAGCCTCAGCAAACCTGGCCTTTAATGTTTCCAGGGATGGGGTCTCCACAACCCCAGAGGGCAGCCTGGGCCAGTGCCTCACTGCTGATGCTGAATGCTTTTGAAATTTTGACCTAGAGACACACAAGTCCTAGAATAGAAGTACTCCATGATATAGTGTTAATGTAATGAGTAGTTTCTTTTTCTGTCCAGAGCACCAGGTTACACCATGAGCACTGGAATTATTACATTCCGTAGCACTGCTAATGTGGCACCAGGTTAGCCACTGAGTGTTAGGGTTTCTGGCTCAAATTCAATACAGTCAGATGTGAGAAGTGGTAATAACCATGGTAGAATACATATCTGTAAACAGCGAGACTTTCTGGATGAATTCCACCTTTTCTAGACCTTTGTCAGTCAATGCTAAGATTATTCTCTAGGCATTTATTGTCAAAAGCTACTGTACACATTAATTAATTTAGGGATTTACAAATCTTCCAGTCACTCCTTTATTAATGCTGGTACTTATCCCTAGAACAACCTTTCTACCTCATCTGCTCCATGTCCATGCCAGACTTACAACAGGGAATCCTGATGGACTTTATTCAGCATTGGTGGGACAACCAAATTCTCATTCCCCATAGATGCTGAAAAATTATTTAAATGCTTTGTTACCAGGGGTAGTAGATGTCCAACACAGAGGAATGCTGTGCTCTCTTCCCTCATTTGGGACTTCCTATGGAATGCAAGTACCAACTGAATGGATAAATCCTCCTTAAAGCCCATTTCAAAGGAAGTCTGTCACACTCAGACACTGTAAAATCAAATGTCCTTATTCCAGCCCTCCCTGTGTACAACCCATCCACATCTCCATCCTCTTCTTGCCTTATGATATCCATTTTTGTCTTTCCTGTTACATCACAGCCACCACACTGTATTAATCATCTGGTCACTATCACAGTACACTTAATAAATGAACAAGATCTAATACAAAAATCCTTCAGAACCATATGACTCAATACTATTTTATGCCTAACTCTTTATTTTATTTCACAGATGTGTTGCAAATGCTCATGAGTGTTCTGTAGTGGATGAAATACTTTTAACAAAGATAGTATAAAATATATGTAATCTACATAAAGCTATTTTAAATAGGGATGTTCCTTTCTGTTTGATGGGGTATTGTACATCCTGTCTTCATTGTAAGAAGAAAGAAAAGTGCTATTTTTGAGTGCAAAAAAAGACAAACCTCACTAAGTTATAAGTCTAGTTTTACATGTGGCTCTAGGGTTAGGAGTTGTTCTCAGGGCAGTCCATGTCAGAGTTGGGATGGGCACAATCATAGCCACAATATTCCCTTTTAACTGAACCACCCTGTTTTCAGGGGCAAAATGAATCACCTTCATGAGAGCGAATTCAGGTCTTCTGGGAGCCTCTGGCTCCTGACTGAGCCCCTGTTTTGTCTGCTTTCCTCTTCCCTGATACAGCATTACCTTCTCATGTATGTTTTGTACCTCGTTCCTGGGTATTTCTTTGCTCTGCAATGCTCCTATGCCCAGACGAGGTTGCCATCCCCAGAGCTGAACCCTGGGCTTTGACAGATGGATCTGCTGTCCTGTTCACCTTGCAGTTGGGCTCTGCAACCTCTTTCTGACCTCTTTTCTTTCCACAGTGCCCCAGTTGTTCATGCTCACTCTGTCTGACACCCTTGAAGCAGGTCTGCACAGCTCAGGGCAATCCCTTCTGCCCCAGGAGCCAGCAGAGAGGTTAGCTGCTCTCTAGTTGTCTGAGCCTGTGTACCCCATGGCTCCAGTAAGCTCATTCATACAGGTGATACTAGAAGGTATCTCTCCCTAGTCTTTCATTGTGCTCACAGAGATACTACAAGTGCTTTTCAATATTAATTCCCACTTGCCACAACTTGCAGTTTCATCTCAAAATGGGTGTAGAAAGAAGCCTGAGAAGGCAGAGGTTTTGGTCTGAAATAGATACACAGAGAAGGCCCCAAACGTCTCCAAGTACCACCATGCCTTGTGTAGATGTGTTCTGTGGGCTGTGACACATCACCTGTGCTCTGGGGAAATAAAACTGTTCATGAGAAGGTGCTTGGGAGAGGGAAGTAATAGGGTTTGCTGAGCAGGATGTTGATAGGGTTATAATAGGTGATTAAAAAAACCAACCCCTAATAATCCCCTTTATTGAATCACAGAAAAGTATTTAATTTTCAAGAAAGAGGATGGTCATTTAAGTGAGACTCACAAATTTTCACTGCCTGAAGTTTGCCCAGGATGTAATTTGTTAAAACAGACATGAATTTTTAGCTTTCATATTGCAGTTTGTTCACCCTAAAACATTCTGTGGTACGCATTAGCTTTCTAAATTGAAATAGTAATGACCCTTGTATGACTGTGAAAGATTAAGCTCTGGGCTTTGAACACATCAGATTCTTAAAAACGCTAGTGAGTAGGTATAGTATTATGTGTTAAAGAGAAAGAGGTTGAACTTTACATCTGGTGCAGCTACCATAAAGCTCCTGGAAAATGTAAACCAAATTACCCAAGTACTAGAAAATTGCATTTGAAAATAATAATGGTTTTATTTAGTTTTATCAGATGGGCTGACAGCTGGGGAAGACTCAGTCTGTTGCTGAACCCCCAAATCAGCAAGTTTTGTCTCTTGACACACACAAACAGGCGTGGGAGAAGTTGCTCATTTAAGACCAGTAAACAGCCACTGCTGTGAATTTCTAATCCTTTCATTAAGTCTCTCTATGTTCACTTTCCTTTTTTTTAATTTGCTATCTCCTAAATTATAATAATTGAAAACACATTAGGACCAAGAAGGGGAATGAAAAAAGCTAAGCAGACAATCACCTTGTAAACATCTTGTGATGGTGATGGCTATTAAACAGGAACGTTCAGTACCAACTGAGGCACAGGCGAGCTTATCCAAGCAAATCAATGCAAGTTAATCTTTCAGTGTCAGATGGCTGAGTTTTGGACTAGTGATGAATGCCTTGACTGGAAAGATGAAATGCTGGAATGCCAGGCACTGCTCTGACAGCTACAGATGGTGCCAATTACTGCCAGTAGAGCCTGTCCTGCTGTGAGCCCAAGATGTCTGATTTGTGGTCACAGAAAAATGAAAAAGAGGTTTCCCAGCTGGGCTGTCACCTGTCCTATATTCCTCCGTAGCAAAAATGGTATTTTTGTTCTAAAATCAAATTTCTTTGTATATTTATGCTAATGATCCCACCATGCTAATTACTGGGCATATGCCTTGGAAAGATGCAGATACTGTCAGAAAATATGATTTTCCTTTCCCCTTTATTAAAATAAACTTCAGAAATTGTATGAAAGTTAGAATAAAATGCAGTGTTGAAATAAAGGGGATGGAGGTGAAAGGAGGAGGAAGAAGTAATTCAATAGCTCAGGCAGACATTCTGTGCTTAATTTTTCTCCATGCAGTTGAAAGGGATTTGCAGGCTGTAAATCAGCACAGAATCTAGCCCATGGTCTCCAGTCTTACCGTACCAAGCTTGAATGTTAATATAAGCCTTCATTTTTCCTTTGTGTGTTTGAGCCCTTTTGTGTTTGTTTTTCATGTGCCGTCTTATTCCACCACTGCCCAAGCTATACAAATTGTCATTTATTGCACTTTCACGTTATTTCCTGCCTCTGTGATATTTAAAAGGATTAGCCTAGACATCTGTGGTCTGTAATTGGCTTTTTCCATGAAAGGGGATCAGCTGTAATAACTTAAGCAACCCAGACTTATTTTACTTGTGATACTTGAAAGCCTTCTGGACAGAGAGCACCTTTGCTGCAATGATTTAACACCAGGTTACTCCGTGTGTAAATGCACCTTCAGCCAGCCCTTTGCCATTGAATCCACTGTGATTTTATCCACCTGCAAATAGTCCATGTGTTTTAATTAAAATACATTTTGAAGTAACTGGTTCCAGGTTTGGCTTGCTTCAGTATTGTGTGGTGGCAGGGGACCTGATAGAATACTCAAATACTGAAATATATGTCTATCCTGCTTTTATTTATAATCAGATTAACAATAGCATAGTAATTATCCTTATTGGAGTATGAAATACAAATCTGCCTCTTTTTCCTCTGTTCTTGGAATTTTACCACAATTTATCTAACTGTTAAGAGCTAGTAGATGGGGCAGATGACTTATTTCCATTTTAGACTCTGCCTTTGCTAATCAACTTATTTTTTGATCATCTTCAAAGACAAATATTTAGCAAATTTTAGAATTCATTTAGCAATAGTAGTAAATCAGTGGACAAACTGTACTATAAAAATAACTGTTACAGCGGCTGGGGAGGGGAATGGGCCAAAATACCTTTAGGATCTGGCATGAATCACAGAGTATTTGGTGTTTGCAGATAACTGTTCAGTTGCCAGTTGTAATTCCACCATATAACTTAGGAGAACAGACTCTATGAGCTCCTGATAGCAGTGAATGATAAATGGTAAGCTTTCAAGAGATCATTTTTTAAGGTATTTGGGAATTAAACGGTCATGATAAAATGAAAGATGGGAAGAAAGTGCAACTTCTCTTTAATTTTTATCTCTTTGCCTTTTGTCAGGTCATGAGGAAGGGTGAGACAACTAGGAAGTTTGGGAAGACTTTCAGTATGGCCATAAATTGCTGCAGCTTTCATGTGACTGAGAGTGCCACTAGGTTGCAATATTTTATTTGCTACCAAGTTCTCTTTGCCCTTCCTGTTATTTATCTGCTAAAACCAAATATACAGGTTTTGCTGTCAAAGATCATAGTTTCTTGTATAGCCTTAACTTAACACCAGTTAAGTCACTTGCTGTTCCCTTATTCTATGCAGGCAGCATGTACTTAAAGGCATTATCATTAATATAAATGCAAAGAGTTTGCTGGACTAGTAGCAGGAAGAACCCCATGAAAAGCCAATAGCAGAGCAGGTGGGATCCATAGGCTCATTCTCAAGTAACGCTATTCTCAACTACAGCTATGGGGATTATAGTTTTGATAACATAAAGTAAAATAGTTTTGCAAACTCCTTTTTATTGGCAAAGTGAAGGTGGTAAAATAGAGACACCATGTCTGAGGCTTAATTCTGCAGCAACTCAATGTGCAAAGGCAGGGCTGTTGGACCTGGCAGGGCAGTGGCCATTGGAGGATGCCCAGAGCCATGGGCACGTTGCACCTTGGGGTGAGCTCAGGGCAGCTTCCACCAGACTGTTGTCAGAGAGTGCCACGAGGCTGCAAGCTCCTGTCTGTGGCCAGGTTTTCTTTCTCCTACTCCTCATTATGTAACAGTGAAACTCAGATATCCTGGTTTTGCTGCCAAGGGTCTCCGCTTCTTCTAGAGAAATATTTCGGTTGTCTTCTGAACCACTTTTTCATTTCCTGACTGCTGGGAGAAGGAGGATAAAACAAGTGAAAGCCACAGCAGTGGGCCCCCCGAGTACAGTGTTTTTGGGGGTAGATACACTGTTTTGTGTAACATTAAACCTGGGGAGATACTTAACCACTTTGCCTCAGTTCAGCATGTCTAATACTTGGCACAAATCAGCGTATTCGTGTTTCATTCAGCTTGGCTCCCAGCCAACGTAGAGACTCTATTTCATTTTTGAATTTCACTTGGCAGATCCTTGAAAGTCACTGGAGAACTTTGCCTGGGTAATAAAAAAGCAACTTTTTTATTGAAAACTAATTATTTTTTCAGCTCCATGTGCCAGCTGTTTAAAAATGTTGTGGTCACGTTAGTTCATACTTTAATTACGGAGTTCCAGAAAAATGCAGATCCTATTGTGAAATGTTCCTCACAGCAGTACGAAGCCACTTATTTTCAGCTGCATACAAACTCTTAAAATATACAGCTATTTATTTTTTCTATAATTAAGTATCAATTAAGTCTAAATGCACAAATACCAGGATAAAGCATCTGCCTTTTTTTGTGGGGGAAATTGTGAATTGAAGACTAGAAGAGCAAGCTTCATGTGTATGTGTAAGGATGCAGGCACTACTCCATGAGGTTTTTAGAAATGCTCAGGACTTTCTCAACCACTTGGAACCCCAGGCTCAAAGTATTTTTGAAATTCCTTCTGTTTCTAAGAAGGATGCCTTTAGGTGTGCCTATGCATCCTTAGGCACCTAAGTGGTTTTGAAAAGGTGTGACAAGAGTCTGGCGTTTTGTCATGGATTCTGCTAGCTCCAGTCACAGCTCTTGGCTTGGGAGTAGTGGTGACACAGGCCACTGTGCCTGAGGTTTAGGTCTCAGGAAGAGAACAAGGGGAGGAATATCAGCAGGGAGGACAAGGGCTACATGAAGCAAAGAAGGAGGTCTTTTCTCCTTTGTGGTGAGAATCACAGGGATGGTGGGAGCTGGGTCCTCAATGCAGCTGCAGCTTCTCCTTCTGCATTCACCCTTCCTGTGCGACCCCACTTCCTCTGCGGAAGAAGCGTTTCTTCCAACACGCTGTGTCGCATGAGACTTCATCTTTCATTGTGCCAGCTTTTTCAGAGCATTTGGCCTGCCAGATGCTGCTTCAAATTAAGGATGAGTCTGAGCCAAAAGCTTGGGTTCAAACACCTTCAGAGTTTGCAAAAGTTTGCATCTCAATTTTATGGCTTTGCTCTATCCCTGCTTCATTTCAGTCTTACCTACTTATAGTTTTTATATTTTCCTGCAATCAGAAGCTGCAAAGAAACATAATGGGGACAGGGTGGGTGGATGTTCCATGGGAGAATAGTAAAACTTTGCCTGGCTGGAGGCACAGTCGCTTTCCTTGGTCAATTTATAGAATGTATAAAAGGGATTATTCAATGGACAAGAGCAGTCCTGCCATCCCTACCTTTTTTACACTCTATTTTTGGTCATGCCTTTCATATAAAAATAGAGTACCTTTTGCCTATTATATTTGATTCATTCCCATTAAAGCTAATGTGTTGCATATATATACGAGTAGAATTTTTATATGAGTATATAAACACCAAGGGAAAATGGCAAAACAGATGGTGAGTTATAAAGCCATTTCAAGGTATTGCTGGACACACAATACCAGGCAGGTGTGTCTTTTCTCTCTAGCTTCTTTAATTACTCTTTGAGTTTGTTTAGATTGCATCTGACATAATTTTTCCTCTCATTGTTTTGAAGTAGATCACAGATCTACTTTACCTAAATTCCATCATTTTAAGTGTAATCATGTAGTAGTAGAATATGTTACCAATATCTGCTTATATTAAGTTATATCTAATTTGTGTATTTAGAGACAACTGCAGCTGTTATAAGTAGCCTGTCCAGGAAATACACAAAATAAAATGGAGATATCAAATCATTCTGAACACATGAATTTCAAAATTATTTCGTTGACCACACAATGTGTCAAAATAATTCAGTGGAGGATGACTTAAAAAACATAAAAACTCAAACCAGAGTGGCTGTTTTGATACTGTGTGATTTGACATTTTCTCCCAGGAAACAGTGAAAGCCAAGTGAACCAGTTTAAGGTGAAGAGGAAAGAAACAAAAAGTACATTTTAATGAGACATTTACGAATTGTTCAGCACAGAGAGAGGCACATTCTGCCAGCACTTTGTCACTGTAAATATTGCAGATGTCGTTCCTCTGAGTTTGTCCTAGAGCATTATTAGAACAAAATATACAAACATACAGCCAAATCTTTTTATGTTGATATTAATGCCTTTGACTCAATCAGGCTTGAGGAGGGAATCCAGATCTGTCCCACAATCAAATAGTCTTTAGGGCCCAAGAGTAATTGCTACAACAATTAATTCAGTGCAGACACCAGGACTAGTGTGGTGTAGGCATTTCTGGCTGTAGCAAGGGAGCACCTGCAATACAGATTAAAAAAACCCTAAATCCTGGTGGAGCCTTACCCAATGTTAGGTACTAACTCTGGATCCCTCATGTGGCATGGCCGACCCTGGCTCACTGGCTGAGAGGTGGCTGGAGGACAGCCTGCCAGGACCAGACATACCTTCAGAAGCTCCTGCTGTGCCTCTTGCCCCTGGGACTGGCTGCTCTTGCAGTCACACAGCTGGCTCCTGATCTTGTGCGAAAGGAAGTTTTCATCTTTGCTTGTCAACTGTCCCTGACCTGACACCATAGGCAGGCAAATCCTGCCAAGCACTGGGTTTTGGGCAAGATGTGTGGCTGCTGGTGGGCTCTACTTGGCCAACTGTAGCAAGGGGCTTCACTACTAGAGGGACTGAGGAACCAAATAAGGAACTTGCATGGAAACTGGCAGAAGGAAGCCATAAAGAGGGGAAGGGTCCTTTTTTTGCTGGGGAACAGATCTTCAGCTTCCCACTCAGCAAATGAGCTCTGTGCCTTGCGCACACCCCACATGAGCGACTTAACTAGTTTATTTCTCCATCATTCCATACTTCAGTACCAGATCATTTACCATTTAACTGTTTTTATTGTTCCTGTCACTGTGAAGGTATCAGTCCCCTTTACCTATTTATTTCATGATTCTGCTGCTTCAGCTGGATTCAAGTGATGTTGACATGTGCAGGTGAGGCATATGCAGGCAACCAAAAGCAGAGGACCTGCTGGTTTTGTCTCTGCTGGTGGCTTGGCCATGCACATTTGGCGTGACTTAGTGTTGTTGAATTTGGTAGAGGGAAGCACCCTTTCTTTGAGATAAGCTTCCACCTGAATTTTTGATTCATGCCCTGTGGTGTATGTCACCAGCAGTGTCACCAGCTTCCCCCACGATAGGGGGGGAAGCTCCAGCTGAGTATTACCTGAGTGAGAAGGGTCCTTAAGAGAAAAACATAATAGTTTTGTTGTATTCTTCCTTATCAGACACTGATGGTTTCAGTGAGAGCTATCAACAGCAGAGCATTCCTGCATGTTTCAAAAGCTCTATTTCCCTCTTCAGCTTTTGCCAGGAAGCACAGTTATTTTCCTTCAAGCTATATTTAAAAAATGCAGTTGAGCAAAAAGTTCATATTTTCTTAAGACTCGATCATTCTTTACAAATTACTAATGTTTAATTTTTTTGGCTGCTGAGCTTTTTTGGAAAGCTGCCTCCTTCTTAATGTATCAGTGTGTATGTATGTGCTCTCTACCACCAGTGAATGTAATTAATGTTTGAAAATTGTTGCTTTCCCTCTTGCAAGCATAAAGAAATGTTTTAATTTGACAGTATGGCTGAAAAAATACTAATTCGTTTTGGGACAGACCCTCACCTCATTCCATGGAGACAAACACAAATAGGAAGCCAAACGTTTCCAGAGTTTCCAGCATGATTAAATATAAGATTGGAACCTGTATTTACAAAACATCCATTTCCATTATAATTATGCATTTATAGTATTAGGGGTTTCCAGTAGTATAGCTTGATAAAATACTCATGGTACAATTGACTATTAGGAAAGAAAACTAAAATTAAGACCAACTTTTGACAAGCATTAGCTTCTTTTTTTTAAGACATTTTGATATGCCCATGAAAAAAAAATTGTGCTCTTTTTATAGTACAATGGACTGAAGTAGAAAGACTGTGTGAGTGCAAATAGAGAAAAATACAAATTTTATTAATAAGATAAGATGGGCTGCTTTTAGGATTCAAGGTAGTCATAAAAGATCTATCTGGACTGATGTGACTGCTTTATATTTTTGTCATGCTTTTGTAACATTAGAGATCATTAGGAGCTGTCTCCAGGGTAAGGGACCTGTGTCTAAAATCAGTTTGGGCCCATTATCTTTAGTAAGAGACTGTCTATACCCTAGGCATCCTGGATCCTCTATTTACTGGGGGAGGAAGCACATTATGTAATGGATATTAATACAGTGGGACCCCAGGTTTCTAGAGCTCATTAATCTGAATGACTCGGAGAGCTGAGCGTCAGTCTGTTACTACCTCTGCTGTGCTGGCTGCTCTGGGGGGTTTTTGTGTTCCCTGCCCTCCCTTCAGATACTGTTTCTTCTGTTTTGTCTCATCCTGAAACACTCTATTTGCCATGAAAAACCTTTAGTACACAGCAGAAAGGATGTGAACTGGCACAAGCCAGTGCCACGGGATGAACTTTGGTGACAGCGTCCCCAGGTTTTGTTGTTAATGAGGTTCCTTTGCTGTCACATAGAGGAGAGGCTGAAGCTGATAAAGGCACACGCCTTCCTGATGTGACCAGCCAAGGAGCTTCTTAAGGTGTTGAATTTTAGGTTAGCAGCAGCCTCATTTGTTAGGTGTTCATGGGGCCTTTGCAGTGAGCTGTCCTTAAACAGATTATTTTAAAGCTCTTCTTCTAAACACAGTGGTAGGGTTGGAACAGTGTGGCAAACAGACATTTCTGAAGTAAAATATGGCTGAGATGCTAGCAGAATGTAAAATTGATGTTTTTAAGATGTTATTTTAAGAATCCACGTAGCATCTAAGACTTTTTACCACCTTCAAAATATACATTAGGCATGCAAACTAACAAAAGCTAGAGCCAATTGCTAAATGTCTGACTTTTTGACTATCTGCTAGAAATTCTGTGGCTTTCAGGCAGTTGGTAATACATAGTGTTTTCAGCCCCTAAAGAAAAGCAGAAGACATTATCAAGTAAAATACTTAGTAGTCCCTGGTTCACCAATCAAAATCTGTAAGAATTGGCACAGTGTTATAGAATCAACATTTAAAAAACATTAAATTCAAAAGAATTTTTTTAACAGCCTAAATATATTTCTTTATGTGCCTCTAGACAATTTTTAATAGCTGTGGAAATAGAGCTTTAAATATCATGATGTCTTTAAAAACTACAGATTACATCATCTGACACGTTGCATGAAGGTGTAGATAACATTAAACATACAAGGTTTATAATGACTATACAAATACTTACAAATGATACAAGTTGAGATCACACAGAAATTATATTTATATGCACTAGATCAATGTTATCACTAGTCCCAAAAATTACCTTAAACCAAGTTAAATAGTTATTTGCCAGAAGTACAATAAATAACTCCTGTGTTTATCTGTTTCAAAGATCTTTTCTGAGGTCATCTGGGCAGATGTCTGTGGTTTCTCTTGTAATTTGATGACTACATCTCCATAGGCACAGTCCTGGGAAGTCTTCAGTCCCCTTCTGACAGGTGCTGAGGAACTGCAGGATTAGTGAGGACTCAGTAAACTGAAATATTGGTGATGCTGCTAAATTCACTCATCCCCTGAACAAAAAGAAATTATAAAGCTAAGAAGTATGCCCCCAGATTGTTTTAATGAAGGAGTGTGCCTTGATATAATCATATTTCTTTAACTCCTCATCCAGATGATGCAGATAGCAAAATTAAAATAAACACTGGAGGTGTCCACATTTTAGGCAGACAGGCACATTCCTCTCCTCATGTGATTTTTAACATTTTAATTAAATTGATAAAAGAGATATGTGAGTGTGTTCAGTTAAGTCCAGTGAGTATCTGGGCTGTGGTTTGTCAGCATCCAAGCAAGTCCATTAAAAGCCACTTGTTTTTTGGTTTATTGAGTAAATCTGTTCTAGCAAATATGTTGTAAAAGAACAAACAGCCAAAAAGGACATTTTGCTTTCAGTGACACTTAGGTGCTGGTAGCTCCTACCCTGTATAAGCCTATCAGAAATGTGAATTCTGATCTTTAAAGTTCATTGTTTTGAGCCAGTTTCTTTTCTGGTCTAAGAAAGTGGGACTTGGTAACTTCCAGTTCTCTTTCTTAGCTTTCAAGTCTAAATCAAGCTCTAAACTGATCTCTCTGGACTTATTCCATGCTACTGACCTCATGTCCCATCTGCTCACATACCCTTTCCCAGCATGGCCACCTCTCTGTGACAGTTTTCCTTCTTGGTATATTTGCTGGTGCGCTGAAGAGAGGTAATTTTTCCTCTTGAGCAGTGCTATAAGTACAGGACGTGGTCTACCCACCTCCTTCAACTGTAGAAGATCTTTTCTTGAAATACCATCTTCATTTTTGTTTTGTTTGGAGCTATTTCTATTTTCCCCCATTCCTTCTCTATATATCTGTGAGATTGCATCTGCTGGATGCTGTATGGACTGTGTTGTATTGTAATGTTGTAAAGAGAGCTGCTGCTTGAATGAGGTGCTTCCCAAGGAGTAACAATACTTGTTGAGCAGATGTTATTCCATTCTGAATAATGGAAACCATTTGGTGTCCTTCAAAATCATCATGAGGGCAGTAGAGGCGAATAAAAAAGATTCAGCAGAGATGTAACAGCTGGAGAATTTCTTCCCCCCTCCTTCCGTACCATGAATAGTAGCTCTTGCAGATGTTTCAAAATGGCTGAGGTGCTGTTCAGGAGAAAAGCTCCACAGCTTTCTGCACCATGTGAAGCCATGCAACTGGCTCCTGCACCCTGCTGAGCTATTCAGTAGAAAGCTCAGCTGGGTCATGGAGTTCCTGCCAAGGGGCCAGAGGGCAATTCCTGTAGAGAGCATCAAAATCAGGGCAGGAAACTCTATTCCCTCTGCTCCTCTGAGTCTAATGCAAAATGTCTCACAATGGGCAGTCTTGTTTTTATTAGACAGAAATTCTCCTCTGTGCCAGGAGATCATCAGTTAGGTAATTTAGCAGGTATGGTAACACTTGGTTTACAAAGCTTATTGAAGACTAAAAAAAAGTTTTGTTCCCTGCCATGGATCAGGGGAGATACAATTTGCATTATTTTTACTTTAAGAAGCTCTTAAAATATTTAAAGCCACAGGGGTGATTGGCAGCTTTCCGCCAGCCACATACTTGCATGCTTTCCTGAGCAGGTATTTGGGAAATCTGGAACTGTTGGGCTGTTTTTCAAATACATGCTCTGTGGTTGTGTCTAGCTCTATCTGATGGAGAGGGATCACAAAGTGCTGTAAAATAAACGGATGCTGGTAGCTGGAGTGATTTATATCAGGAGTCCTGTAAGAATGGTTGGATCTGGTTACCCTCAGCGTTCCTTCACCAGCAGAATTTGCAAAGATGAACTTGGTTGCATGTAATAAGCAATGTGTTTGCAAACCCACTTTTTACCTACTGCCTGGAGTTTGACATATGTATATATGAAGAAACCATAATACAAGTTTGTGAAACCAGCTGTTGTATGGGGACCTTTTGATCTCCTGTAAATCTGTTGTCGGAAGAATCTCCAGGCCCTAATGAAGTGCATAAATTTTGGTGGAGTCTTTTAATTTGCAGGGCAGAACTGAAGTAGCACATTCACACACTCCTGACTACAGGAACACAAAACAGCTCCTCAATTAAGAAGTGATAGAGCAGCTATAATGTAAGAGATACCAATCTTTAGGAGATAGTGTCAGAAGAAATGGCTGCTTTATTAGCAAAAGTTTGATGATACTACAGCTGCTCAAGTAGAATATTCATCCACTTTAGATCTATTCTTAATTAATTCTTGAATACTTGACAGGCTTTTTCATTTAAAATTCTGTTTTTCCCCTTTGAATATCTGTTCTTGTTTGTGCATTAGTACTTAACTTTCTTATGGCTCAGCCTAACCTTTCTTTTCAAGGCTTTTTCTGTTTTGAATGAATACTTTATATGATCAGACTCAAACATAAAAGTTCCAGTGTTGTTTGAGAGTAAAATATGGAGCTGATGTTGCTCTACAGGAGAGAACAGCACTTCTGACATTGTGTGTTTTCTTGCATCAGCCAGACTAGAGTCCAGGTCATTTTTGTATTAGGAAAAATACCTGGAGCCTGTAAAAGTGTGATTATTTCACAAAGTCTTATGATAATCTTTGAGAAATCTTATGATAATCTTTGAGAATCCCATTTACAAGTGATCATGGAAGAACCAGTTTAGGGAAAATCAAAGATAGACCTAACTTAAACTTTCTTGATGGCTAAAGAAATTAAACATACTTTTCCTTAATTTTCCTAAGGAAGAGATGAGATTCCCTTGGATCCTCTGGAAAGCCTAACTGACCAGAGCAAGCATGTGATGTCTTCGGTAGCACACATTTGGTGTTAACAAGCTGACTGATGTGTTTGTTGTTCCAGGACAGTCCATGCTCAGTACTGAACATGCTCTGGTCTGGTCAGGATGAGCATGGAGGTACTGGATTATTCTGCTGTGCAAAGATGGTGGGCTGCAAACCCAGCTCTTGGTATTTACAATGTTCTGGTTGTAAAAAAAGTTTCAAACTAAGGAAAGATACTCTTTGAAAAATATAATGCAAAACACAGGCTGGATTAATTTCCAAAGTACTGTATCTTTTCTGTCTGACTTTTCTGTTCACATGTTTATACATGGCTACCTTGTGTTCCCAGGGCAATCTGTTCTGTGCTGATTCCAGCCTAAAGGGGTGGGGACATTGACATCTGAGCTTCATCCCCCTAATTTATTGTGTATCTTAAGAAGAGAGCCCCCTTCTTACCAAAGATCAGTATCAAGAGAGATGGGTCTCTCTGCAGAGAGAATTGAAGCAGCTAATTAATTTCCTTGTACAAATTCATGCCTGGAGGTGCCTCTCTTTTCCTATGACTCTCTAACGGATGATGGAGATACCAGCTTCAAACCATGGTACCAAAGTGTGTTCTTTAGGGGATGCTTTAGATGAACACTCCCACAATGTAACAGCACCCTGACATTCCATTGCAGCCAAGCACAAGGCTCCCTGAATGGAATGGGGGAAATTATAAGCAATGCCTGTTTGTAGATATATATGAACTGTATCACCAAAGCTTTTGAGAAGTGCCCCTTCCAAGAAATGTCCCAACTTCATCCCTTAACCCGTAAAAATCCAGTAACTTGATCTCAGGTTAAACTGAAAGGTGGCAGTTTGATTTTTTCTGATTTGTTCTTCCAAAGATGGGGAGATTTCCCTCATAATTTTTACCAAGTCTCCCAGTTGTTGTTTGTGGCTTTTGCTGTCATTTTCATTAACAGCAAATTGTTCAATATGATGCTAAACTGAGCTATATTAGATCAGCTAGAAATCTTTGTAGGCTCTCAAAGCATGGGCATTGCATATTCAAAACAGGACCTAATGTTTCAGAGATTCATATTCTACTATAATTATATGGTTCAATGCAAGTGATTATATCTCTTCTTCAGTATTGGACTGAGAAGTTTTGGTTTGCTGGCTTCCTCATAATTTACTGCCGAGGCATAATAGGCCAGTCTTGCAGAAAAAAAGATGATAAATGACACTGGCAAGGATTCATAGATTTATTAAATTTCTATCAAACAGTGCAACAAAAAAAAATCTGCTTAAGTTAGAAATGGGCTCAAATTTTTTAATCAAAATTCATGAGTCCTGATGCTTGGTTCAGTAGGTCCAAGGAAGGCTTGAATTGAGGACTGATTAAAGAAAATAAAAGGCTTATTTGAAGTAATTTTTCAATGACAGCTTTTAATTGGATGTTAAATCAAATTCTTATCTGCTTTTCTGCAGATAGCACATTATATAAAATACTGTTAGTGGCACTACCACTGTAACTGATACACTGAATAACAATTGACTTCTTACTTTACACCAAGAGGATAGAAGGACTGCAGTTGTCAACCTGTCAGAAATTAAGTATGTAAATTAATGCCTAAGCATATGAATATGATTTACAAGAGGCTCTGAGTGCTGTCGGTAAAAGTACTGATTTGTTTCCCCTCCAAGGTTAACAATTACTTGCTGACCTTTACAGATTTGGGCTATATTTTTTTCTTTTTACTGGCATGATTTTTCAGAGGTTTCAATAACGCTGAAATAATCTGATGTAATCTGTCATGTACAAAGAGAAGTATCTTGCTAATACCTATTACATTTCATGTGTGTAAGGCAATACATTGCTAAAGATAATAGACTTATTATTTAGTTGGATGGTTACAGTATCTGTGAAATTTGTTGCTTGCTTTCTTTGTAGGCTGAGTTGTAGTGTAGCAGGATTTATGAAGGGGATGTATCCTTAATAGGCTATCCATTAATTTTGTAATGTTTTACTGCTGAGAATAACATCTGATTTCTTGGGCTTAGGAAAAAGCCCTCTCTCACCTAGACTAATCAGGACCTATAAAGAAAAGTAAAATATGCTGTAGAATTTATGCAGTCCTGAGCGTGGGAGGAAGAGGAACCCCAGCATGATTTAAACTTCAATGTAACACTTTTCTTAAGGAGGAGAAAATGTGTATGTGTGGGTTTTCTCTGCTAGAGTTTGCATTGTGCACTGAGCTGAACATTATGATTATTTGTACCACTGGAATTTGCATCTAGTTTTTATGTATTCCCCTGCCTATTCCTCCATAGAAGTATTCCCACAGGAAATAAAACTCTGCATTTGGAGATCCTCCATGAGATTTTATTTTGAATTTGGAGGAACTGCCCTCCAAAACCAGATCAGAAGCTTCTCTGAATAATTAAACTTTCACAATATATTTTTCCACAAACAGACAGTAGGAAACACAAGGTAGTATATCTGAATTTGCAGTCCTAGAAAGGAAAACTAGACTCTTGTGGTTTTGTTGTGATTTCTCATGTTCCATCCCATCTTGGAGACCCAGCACATTGATATCCCTAACTTCTGTGGCTGGGACAAGAGCACTAGGAATGAAAGGAGAGCATGCTGTAAAATTATTACATGCTAAAGTGAGGTTAAGCAATTGCATCTTCTCCCTGTGCCTTGTAAAACAGACCCCCTGAGCAGAGACAAACCATCTTCAAAAGAATCTGAAATTTGGTTAGGATAATCGTCAAGAAATTCAGCTTTTTCGGAGCTTTGAAGTCCTTTATTACTCATGCCCCAGAGCACGTGGAGCTTCAATGATTTGTGGGCTTCTATAGGTACTTCACACATAGTGATGTGATATGGATATTCCTGCCTGGGCTGGCAATAATCAGAGAGTGCCCCCACATATGGGCAGCTCTGGGGTTGTTCTGCTGGTGTCAGCTGTGAAAGGAGAACCTGTCTCATTTCCAGAAGGGATGACCACATGTGGTCTTCTCTGATAGCAACAGCCTAAAGGAGCAGGTAGAAAGGTCTTCCCCAAGTACTGTTCACATGGCTCCATGTTTTGGAAGTCCCTAATGAAGTTTCTTTATCAACCACCTGGTTAACTGTTAAATGCTGTGCTGAGCTGGGGCTTCACTGCTTTCCAAAGCAAGAGCTAAAAATAATTTGAATTCAATCTTAAATGTTCTTCAGACCTGTCTTCCTATATGATGAAAATCTTGCTTAAAGCCTGTATTCACTAATTTAGGAGGGCAAACTTTGCTTTTGAGGGAAATTTTTCTCATTTTACTATTTCCGTGGCATCTGCATCATAATGCATGATTTGGAGGCCAGATTTCATTTTCTGTAGATGAGATTTGGGTTCCCTGTAGCTCTTCTTCTGGCAAGTTTCTCATGTTGTACTTTAAATACTGGCCTGTTTCTCAGCTGGTATAAATTAAGTTGTGCTGGCTTAAACTGCTCAGAACCCTGACACCTTAAAGGGAGCAGTCCTGAGTTTGTGTAACCTCACTCATCCTCTCCCGTGAAATAACATGAAGATATGGATATGTAAGTTGAGTTATTTGTGGGAGGTGAGTGAGTATCAGAGAGGAATCTTTGGAGGTACAAAAGCTTATGCAGTTTTCCATTTAATCTTTATGGTAACAAAGTTAATCTTCTTGATAAATCTGTATTGTTTGGAAAATACCCTGATAAACACTGGCAACGCTTCACGGGGAATTTTTCTTCTAACAGCCTGGAAGACAAATAGTATGTTGCTCAACCAGATATGGTTCTAATTATAGTGCTTGCATTATACTGTTTTAATTGTCCTCTTAAATGCAGTTTTTGACATCCTGCCAAGAACTTCTCAATGATTTCTTCATTGAATGGAGGACTTTTAGTCATCCACTACATTTCTTAAGGCCATAATTTTCAACAGCATTAAAATCCACTTTTTCTTCCTTGCCTTGTGCTGCAGTTAATATCATTCATCTCGAGAACAATTGCCCTGTCACCCATTTACCTGGGAAGCAAATTCTCCTTTTTTTTTCCTATCCTTTTTTTTATTTCTTTATTAAACCAAAGAAGGTAGAGATGGAAAAGTTCAGGGGCTAAGTAACTGCCATCTTGCTTGGGTTACATCAAGGTGGTGGTGTAGCTTTTTGCTCCTGGGATAATAAGGATTTAATAGGTAGGAAGTTGACAATTTTTGTTCCTTCCTACCATTTTCTCCCTATGAATTTTTAATTATATTTCTGTATGCTGAAGTCATGGAATGATACTCTTTACTTTTTGTTTTATATAAAATAACTGCCTTAGGGTGACACTATTTTAAAATCTCCAGGAGAAACTATGAGCAGAAGCAATTTTGCTCATTGTTTTAGCTCTGTGGCAGCTCTGTAGTTCATGTCTTTTGTACAGAAAATTACACACTGTGGGGTAAATTTGAAGAGTGGTTGTAAATTGCCAGATGAGACTGATGCTGCAAATAAGAAGAATGAATTTAAGGGGCAACTCAGTAGCCCAAAGCAAGGGCAATGCTGTAGAATTAGGAAGAGGCATTTGAGGTCTTTTGAAAGCAATCAGCCTTCGTCAGTCCCAGATACCTTTATTGTGGGTTTTTTTCCCCTTAAAGTAGGGGCAAGATGTCAATGTTATTCCCATAATGTTTGTATCAACATAGAGGTATTCTCTTGAACAGCAGTACCTGCTGTTGAATGAGGGCTTTACAGAGGGCTCTAAAGAAGAATGGATTTTATCTTGTCATAGAAATTGACTAACACATTTGCTGAAGTTTCAATTGTTATTTATCTATTCATGTCCTCAAAAAACAAACATTTGCAAAATGTATGTTAGAACCCTCTCCAGTCAGACACTTGACACAAATGTTTAACTTGGAGTATTTATGTCAATGAACTGAACTCAATCGAGTTACATTTTTGTTAAATGTCTACAAGTACTTGCCAAATCAAGATCCTAGCATAGAAACCACATTTATTTGGAAGAGCACTTAAGCCTGTGTTTAAAGGCTGTTCTGAATCAAGACCTCATTTCTAAAGAATGCATTTTCTAATGGATAAACTCCAGCAGATTCTAATGGCCATTCTCACTGTGCAAGAGCTCAGGTAATCAGATCTACAGAAGGCAGCAAGTATGCTGAAGCTGTTCCCACTGTCCATTTTTCAATGATGTTTATAATGAATCTGAGATATTTTGGTTTAAAAATGTACATTGTGAATTTATGCTAGACATTTTTACTAATGTGTTTCTTTTAATCACCGGTTCAATCATTTTATTGCCTGCTCTCCAGGAAAGCACATGCAGCCAATATTTGTCTGCAGATGGATGTATTCCAACCCATTTCAACAAAGCCTGTCATTTATTAGGAATATTTGGACTTAAAGGTACAACACTACAAGACAAATCCTTTCTGTCTCCCTGTTCTGTGAAATGTTCTTCTGGTAACAGTAAGCATCTGGCTGATTTTAAAAGATTACCTAAAAATTAATAGGTAAATTTACCTATTATTCCCCGACTGCTGCTGCTGCAGTTGCTCTTACTGTCTGTTATTGTTTAGTGAGTGAAGTACTGCTGCAATGATGTTATAAAGTGTTTCTCTGCACTCACTCGTCTCCAGATGGATTATTTCAGCAATGAAAAATTAATTGGAGTTTGATCGCTGAAATTCATTAATTGTAGCCTAATTTGCCACTATTGGAAGCTGGCAGAGATCTGCCAGATCAGCATTGTTCTAGCAGCTTATACCAACAGTGAATTTGACCCATTATCTTTTGTTGTTAAAGCTTTATTTCTTTTGAAGTAGTTGTATCCTTTGTCCATAGTTAATTATGATATTAAATTGCAGAGGAATGTTTCCATTTTCTCTGACTGCCTAGTCTGAGCCTTTGGTCTGACACATCAGATTAGTTGAGATTTAAACCAATGACCTCCTGGCTCTGGATAATGTCATGTTGGTTCCTATACAAAATAACAGGGCTGTCTCTGTTCAGGTTACACTAAATCACAAGCTGATGAGAGGTGACGGGTTCTGCTGCAACTCTGAATCACATGGTGTTTGATTTCTTCCTCTCTGGGCCAAATTCCTCCAGATAAAAGGTACAGAAGGTCACCCCCTCCCTGTCCAGAAAAACTGTGCTGAGATCACAGCAATATTCCAGCAGTGTATTTTTGTTTTGGCAAGTAGAACAGCAGTCATCTTATAAGTAGAAATATTGAAAAATGGTTTGTAACAGCACCAACCCAAACAATGTTTTTTGTGTGCATCCCTTTTGGAAATAATGAGGTGATGAGATGTTGTCTGAAAACACTTTTAGGCTTAGTTTTTTCAATGTCATAGAGTAGTCATAAGTTTCTGTAAATATATTCTGAAGACAGTGGGCAGCCAGAAGTACTTACATGCCAGGTTGCACCCTTGGCATGTTCAGAAGTCAGCATCTAAGGCAGCAGTTGGCACAGATCACGTTGGAAATCTAAATGTCAGTGAGTGGTAAGTGTCTAAATCTTGATCTCTCACGTCATTAGGTTGCTTATTTGAGTGGTGCCCCCTGAGGAGAACAGAAATGTCAGGAAAAAAGCTGTTCCCAAGAGATGTTGCACCACTGAAGCTGTTGGATAACAGCCTTGCTGAGTCTCGACTGTGACCAGAAAGTTGCCATAAGCATTTCATAATTTTAGTTTTTAGTATTCAAATATTTATGATCTTTAGCATCCTAATGAATTTTAGATATTTTATATTTTGAAAATTAGGAGCAAATATCTGTTCTTTGTGAGTAGTAGGTGCATAATTGTGTCTTAGGCTGTTCCTGTGGAGAATGTGGAGGACAATGAGGTCTGGAAGGAAACAGCAGCTGAGAGAATGAGCTACAAACAGACTGGATAGAAACCCAAACTTCTGCATCTGTCACAATGTCTGCATGCTTCAATGATGCCTTCAAAGCTTCACGTTTTCTTAGTAGAACTCCTTTCAATAAAGGAGTTGCTCCTAAGGGTGGTTGTGTCCATATGTGTCAAGGCTTTTGATTTTGTCAGTCAACTTCTACCAAATGTCAGTGAAGCTGTCGAATCCCACTAAAATTGCCGTGGGTTTTGTGAAAGCAGTCAGATAAAAGACTGTCTACCAGTTGTACTAATAGGCCTGGTATATGAACTGCATATACATTAGATATATGAGAAACCCATCTGAGCTATGCCTGGTGACCCAACTCCACAGCTAGCTAGCTAGTCCTCTCGTGGCATGGTTTTGGTGGAAAAACATGCACAAAATGCAAATGCAAGCAAAGTTAGACAAAGTTGTCCTGGCAATATTTAAATCATCCTCTGCCAAAGCGCATTTTCATGTTACCTCCAGAAGAGCTTTGTCAGAAGACATGGCCACTGGGTCATATCCCATCTTGGTCAGATCCTGGCCTAGTCTATAGTCTTGAAGCTCTCCCTGCAGTGAAAACCATACAGAACTCACAATTTCAGTAGTTTTAGATGGCTGTGAGACCACACTCCAAGTCTGCACAAATACAGCAGAATTACCCAACCACTCTTTCCATCTTACCTTCTTCCCAGGATGCCCATACAGTGTTGCTGTGTTTGGTATGCTTGATGACATAAATATTTCTAAACTATCCCTAAACCCTTGACTTCTACACAGGGAGATATATTCTGTGTGAGAGAAAAAAAATATCTTTGCATGTTAAGTCTTCTATTCTGCCTGTGGGGAATTCAGTGCTTTCAGTATGCTCAGGTTCAAAGCCAATAAAGGTCATGTTTCCTTAGGAGTAAAAGGAGCAATTAGGGCAACAAGTTTTATTTCGTTTGATAAAAGTTCACATACTTTATTAGTCAAGCAATAATTACAGTAATCCGAAAATTTGTCAGCTAAAGTATGAATTCATTTGGCACAGTCCTAGCATGCGCTGTCATAACAGTGCCTGACAGGACTAGCTGAAATCCTGTAGTTACCTTTTTAAATACCACAGAATTTCTTCATTGTTGTGATAAAATACAGATGTGGCTTCGAATGAAACTTGCATGGTGAGCAGAAATAGAATATATAATTAGAACAAAGAGGGCTTAAATCAAATTAATCTTTATCTGACAGGAACATTTACATTTACATCACTGAGTGCAAAGTCATAGCCAAAATTGAAATTAGAAACAGATAATTATGATAAGAGAGGACACTTATGCTGACTTTTCTCATGCATAATTGGAAAGCACACGAAATGCACTGCTTGTTATAATTAGAATTAGTGTTAAAAATATGCCACTTTTGATGAATGCTGGTTTGTTGCAATAAAAAGTTGCCTAAATACATGTCTGGTAGAAGCACAAGTTGGGTCTGATTAGAAGATCATACAGAGGGCAGATGGCTTAATAGCTTTTCAAAAGCAATAATAATAGACACATTGGTAGCATTTAGTCTGGTGTATTCTAGATCTTTGAAAGTGGAGATTTTTTGATGCAGCAAATTAGTAATTTAAAAATTGTAAGTATGCACTAGTCACTGGGCAAAGCATTTGCCACACCAGGATTTGATCTTGAGAATTATAGAGTCATCAAATGGTTTGGGTTGGAAAGGACCTTAAAGATCATCTAGTTCTAACTCCCTGCCATGGACAGGGACACCTCCCACTAGGCCAGATTGTTCAATGCCTCATCCAGCCTGGTCCCTGGAGGGGGCATCCACAACCTCTCTGGGCAACCTGTTCCAGTGTCTTGCCACCCCCACAGTGAAGAGCTTCTTTCTTATCTCCAGCCTAAATCTCCCTTCTTCTAATTTGCACCCATTACTCCTAGTCCTGTCATCCTGTACCCTATGAAAAAAGTCCTACCCCAGCCTTTCTGTAGCTCCCTTCAGGTATTGATAAGAGGAGGAAGTTTCACTTTTGTGCAGCATATTAAAGGTGCCAAACACCTAGGGGTATTTTGAACATGATACTCTTCCAGCTACTTTAAATTTACTTTTCAGTGCATATAGCTCAAAATTGTTTTACATATACAAACCTGTCTCCTTTGTGAGAGAGATGCTGCTAATTTAGCTTACTGGGAGTTTTGCTCCTGGCTTCCCTGTGTAAGTGGGGTTTGCTGCTCCTGAAGTCCCATGAAAGGAAATGTTTTATGAGGCTGCTGTAAGGACTAGCCTGAGACCCCAGAGAGTGTGGGTTTTATCAGAACAAAAATGAACAATGAACATTGTAATTCATTCTGAGCTATATGCTTGCTCTATCAGTCCCTCATCCTTTTACCTGTGGTTGCCAATTGAAGGGATAGATCCTCAGTTGCTGTAAACACAGTATGACTTGCTTGACATCAACAGATTTGACTGATGTACCAGGCAGCTGAGGATCAGAGCCTGTGTATGTAGAGTGCTACATGTACACACACATGTATGGTGTTTGGAAGCAGCATTATAATCGCCCCCAGCTCTAATAGCCTTCAGATGTTTAGATTTCAAAAGAGGTGTAACTAGAGCTCTAATGATGTTTGTCTGCTGAACACCTCCTTGGCATAAGGGAAGTTGTTTCTGTGATGTTAAGGATGTTGTGAAGAGCTGGGATGTGAGGTTCGGCCCTTGGATGGATTCTCACAGGCTGAGAGCAGTTCCTCCTCTGGCTTTCACTTGCAACTTTTATTAATGAAAGAGATCCAGAGGGTCTCTGGGAATTCACCACCACAATAGTTTAGCATGCTGTCAGAAAGTGGCTTGTCAGATGGCTCTATTGTACTGGGATGTGATTTTTAGTAACATGTAGGATTAGGGAAGTGATTCATGTATTGTGCACTGTTGAAAAGAAGGGTAATTTGAGGTAGCAGAAAGGATTTTCAATGCCAAAACAATAATGATAATTCATCCTGTGGTAAGGAATTGTTATGACACGTTTTCTATTATTAATCTGGTTAGAGGGTCTAGGTTAAATGACTGCAGTTGATTAAAAGATATATAGATAGGAAAGCTTTATATATTTATTACCTGCTTAAAGAAAAGGAAATTTATCTGAGAAAATTACAGTGTGGAAGAGTGCACAACTGTGGTTTAATGAGGTGCCTTTACATGAACATCTGGAATTATTATTATTGCTATTATTATGAAGATTATTATTATTTTACATTAAAACAAAATACTGACAAATAAGAATGAGAAGTGGGATTTTTATGGTAGCTGTAACAAAAAGAACCAGTGTGGTTAGAATAAATCTAAACTGTAGCATTTCTGTGGGCCCTGTGCTGGCACAGCTGCTGTAAATCAGTGCTTTTTCTCCTGGGGAGTGTCCCACTTAAATCAGGGAGTGCAGAGGCACTTGGTGCAGTTTGTACAATGTAGTCCCTGAAATGATAAATAAGAGCTGCTGTAGTTTTGAAGAAAACATTGCTAAAGGAGATAGTCTTAACAACCAGGAATTTCATTCAGCTGATGCCATAGGATGGTTTGTTTGAGGGGGTGAGTTCAAAGTATATACACCTACTAGCTCAGTTAACATCTGGTTTTTGTCAGCTACAGTGAAGCACAGTCCCAGGGCTGGTCACCTGCATAGAACCAAAACTCACTTTTGCATACATATTTATTTGCCCAACGACTAGAAATGGCCATATATAAATATATACAGTTGCTTGGAAAAGGGCTTGTTTTTCATTTAATGCCCATTTCCCTGTATTTTCCTCAGAAATACGTAACTTTGCTGTAGCTGTAAATAAAAAGTCTATATCTAGACATACTGATTTGTGATACTAATTACTTCATTTTTCAGTGCTTTTTATTTTTACACTAAACAGAGTAGTTTCCTTATAACACTGAGAGTAATTCTAAAGTATTTAGTGTAGAACAGGATGGTAGAAACCAAAACATACTTCTGATAAAACAGTTGTCTTGCAGATTTCTAAAACATAAGCCATGTTATAAATAATACCTGAAATAGATATGTCCTTATGCCAGCAAAAGCCTTCATTGGTCCGAATGGTTTCTTAAGCACCTACTTTTCTTTAAAGCAGAACTCTTTAAGTTTGTTGTCTCTTCACGCTCATCTTGCTGGGAGCCCACGTTTGAAGGTATTCTATAAAGAGCCAAGAAAGATGAGACAAATTTAAATGAAACATAGCTCGAGCAAAAATGAATTTTAAGCCAAAACACCTTTCTCTCTTTCTATACTTGCTGACTTAGTCTTGTCTTGTAAGCTATTATGAACACATTTCTTTTTAGTTGGAAAACAGGACAAACATCCACTAGGTTAATTTAATAGCCAATGAATTTCCCTTAAGGAAAAATTATATGAATCTTTGTTACAGTATTTCACAAATCAAATTAGTGACTCAACTTTAATAGATTTTGATTGACATATCTGATATTAACCATTAGTGTCTCCATGGACTTTAGCTCTTCCTCATTAAGTAAATTATAAAATTCCACCTCTTGATGAAACGGAGTCTGGTTTGGTTTTTTGAATAGAACCAGTATAAATCAGCCCACCTCCATTGTAGTCAGCTTTGGGACTCCATCTCCCTGATAGCATGAACAAATCGCTTGGGAATAAGGTTCATAAATTACAGGTAGAACACCAAAGGTGTTTTTATGCCCTTCCTCGCACTCCTGTGGCTGATTCTGAGATCTGTTTTCAGATTGGAGGCTCCAGCTACTGATGTGGCTTTGGTGCTCTGCATCAGCAATACAAGTGACAGCTAGCAATTGAACAAAAGATTAGTATAGTCTCAGTTGGGACAAGGGATTTGCACTGTAAGATGTGTGAGGCAGGAGAGGGCCCCCATTTTTGTGGTGATTGAGAGGACTCATACTCATCCACTTGTGGTGTGGATGACAAAGCTTGGTTATTCTGGTCCAAGTCTCCCTTTGCTGAGTGTGTTGAAACTGTTCCTCTCTGTGCAGGATAATTAAATGTCAGCAGGAACTGGAAATTTGCAAGCAGTTGGCTAACTTGCAGTTGGCTATTTCAGCATCATTGACTGGTCTGGTGGGAGTGTGAAGGGGCAACTTCCTTGGCTTTGTCTCATGAAACTTGAAAATGTTTCATTCCCAGCTTCTCTAGAAGGCACTTGAAAGATACTTGGAGAAAAAAGACAACCAGATGAATTAATAGCAATCAGAGCTCTTTTCTAAAAAGTGAATCTTGTTTAGATGCTACCTGAGAGCTGTGAATCTTTTAAAGAGGAAAGATGACATGGGTAGAGAGAGAATCAATACCTAATTTCTGCTTTGGAATTGCTTAAGAAGGAACACAGAGAGTAGTGTTGCTATCCTCATAACCATATTAAATCTGTTTCTCTTAAAACCTATGTATGCAGAAACAGATATGCATGGGAAAGCAAACAATAGAAACTGGATTCTCTAAACCTTAATTTGTTGGGCTTCTCTATGACACAAATTGTGTTTCCTTTAAGAAAATGCTTTTTCCTTTTGATTTAGTTAGTGTTTGCCCAACATTCTCACCTCTGTGATGATTATGAAGGTGACTTACTCCCTTAGGAATAATGTCTTATATGACACCTGATGTGTCTTACAAATTAAGGTAGGTAAGTGGGCAATTTATCTCCACAGATGTCTCTGCAGAATCATTTTACTTCACTGACCAATACTTTAAACTTCTCCTGCACTGGGTGGGAGGCTTCTCAATTTCTTTTGCTGTGAGCAATGTACCGGTTAACCCAAAATAAATGTGTATGATAGATGAGACTAGTTCTCCAAAAAGGAGCTCAACCTCACCTGCTGCAGCCAGGTTTGTGGCCAACCTTCCTTGACAGAGCTGGTGTGAATTCAGATTCAACAGAGGCTGAAACATCTCCATGCCTCCTTTAATGGCAGTTATTTTTAGAACAGTTAAAAGCCAGGTATGCAGCATGAAGAATATAAAGAAGTGCGTTAGATAACAATAAAATATAAGAACTCTGAAGGGGGAATTTTGTGTGCTACCTGCAAAACTGCCTAGTCCAGGATGAAGGCAGCTGTATATAGATATTTTCCTCAGAATATACACTGTTTCCCTGATGGACAACTTGATTTGATAATATTTCATATAATTTTACAAAATTTTATAAATTTTTTCTATAATTTATATTCTTTACCTAGATGTCTGCATGACTGTGGTGTCCTAGATGTCTATGGTGACTTAGAATGAGTTTCTGTCTTATTTCTGTGCTGCAGAGATTGAATTTCATTTCTGTGTCCGCTTCAACAGATAGACCCTACACAGTGGTCATCTGGCCTAGCTCTACTGAATGCACTGGAGTTAGGACCACATAACAGCCCCATGAATTAGAGCTACATCTGTTTCCCACACTTATCATGTTGTACTCCTCAGCACTGCTGTGAAACTGTTTACAAGCCATCAGTATTTTTACCTCAGTTCTGTACACCTGTATTAATGCAATATTTTTGTTTTAAAATTTGCAAGTTTAATTACAGACTCAGTTCTGCTGGGATTGCCATGAAAGAACACTGGTGACTTCCATTTAATTACTTCTGGTGCAAGTGAAGGTAGAATCAAACCCAGTTCAACTCAAAAGGTTATTCTGAGCGATCTCAAAGGAGAAGATTAGGAGATAACTGTATATTTTAGCTTGTGACATAAAGCAGAGTTTTTGCAAACCATTTGCTACAGTGAGTAGAAATGGGGCAAAATATAATCCAAACTGGTTGTGTATTAGAGATGCTTAATGAGAATGAAGTGGTTCAAATCAATAAGAGGGAACTTCAAAGGTTGAAGGTCAAAAGAGGTTCCCCCCCTCTACTCTACCCTGGTGAGACCACATCTGGAGTATTGTGTCCAGTTCTGGGGCCCTCAGTTCAAGGAGGACAGGGAACTGCTGGAGAGAGTCCAATGCAGAGACACAGCAATGAGGAAGGGATTGGAGAATCTCCCTTAGCTTGGAGGAGACTGAGGGGTGACCTCATTAATGCTTATAAATATGGAAAGGGTGAGAATGAGGAGGATGGAGCCAGGCTCTTCTAAGTGACCTCCAATAATAGGACATACAGGGCAATGGATGCAACCTGGAACTTAAGAGTTTCCACAGAAATACTAGAAAAAACTTTTTCACACTGAGAGTGACAGGATGCTGGAACAAGCTGTCCAGAAAGGGTGTTGGAGTCTCCTTCTCTGAAGACATTCAAAACCCACCGGGATACCTTC
>VZTY01007850.1:613671-717310 GCA_013400935.1 Turnix velox
TATTGTGTCCAGTTCTGGGGCCCTCAGTTCAAGGAGGACAGGGAACTGCTGGAGAGAGTCCAATGCAGAGACACAGCAATGAGGAAGGGATTGGAGAATCTCCCTTAGCTTGGAGGAGACTGAGGGGTGACCTCATTAATGCTTATAAATATGGAAAGGGTGAGAATGAGGTGGATGGAGCCAGGCTCTTCTAAGTGACCTCCAATAATAGGACATACAGGGCAATGGATGCAACCTGGAACTTAAGAGTTTCCACAGAAATACTAGAAAAAACTTTTTCACACTGAGAGTGACAGGATGCTGGAACAAGCTGTCCAGAAAGGGTGTTGGAGTCTCCTTCTCTGAAGACATTCAAAACCCACCGGGATACCTTCCTATGTGACCTGATTTGGGTGTTCCTGCTCTGGCAGGGGGATTGGACTAAATGATCTTGAGGTCCCTCCCAAACCCTGACATTTTGTGATCACCCACAAGTCATTCACAGCCAAAGTTGCATGCTAAATATTATACTTCATATTTTTTTAAAATAACTTTCAAGTTAGTGTTAGAAAATTGAACAAGACAAGAATTTCAGAACATTAGCAACATTTTTATCAGTCTTTGTAGACAGCTGGGTTGGATCTTGATCTGGATCATTGATTCTAATGTAGATTTTCCCCACCAAGGACAGGGTACTTTGTGCAAGACAGCAGAGAGAGTAGTAGCATTATGAAAAGCCCAGCAAATGAGTGGGGCAATGGCATGCTTTGTGGCTTGTCTGTTGCTTATTTTCTGTGTCTTATTTGCTATTTAACCACTCATACTTGGTGTGTTCTTCTGCTTGATTTTGAAGAGACATTGAAGTTGTGTAGTTTGTTTGTGTATTGAGTAGATAGTGTGTATGGAATGTAAGGAGAGAGTAAATTGCAGAATGAAAAGGATAGATTTCATGTTTGTTTGAAAAAGACACCTGCAGAATTCATGCTAGATTGGCCATTGCCATGAGCCTGTTGGCCCTACAAATGTGTTTTTTGACCCATAATAGGTTACAGCTTGATTTAATAGGTCGCATTTCACTGCCTTTATGGACACCTTTACATCTTCTTTTCAGGGTAATTATCTTTACACACATCTGATTTGGCAACATAATTGACTCCTGCTTTTGTATGGCTATAGGTTAATGAACCAAAATGATAATTTTTTTAAAGAGAATAAATCACTTGTGTATTGTTTTTTAAATGATAGTGAAGCTGTATGTTTAGATGGCTGCTTTTGATTTAGCAAGAACACTTTGAGAGAGGCAGCCACCATCTGGGGCTTTATACTACTCAATGCACAGAAGCATCCTGGAATGATGCTCCTGTCTCCCATAGCTTTAGATTCTGCACAGATGAATTCCCTAAAAGCTAATCTGAAGTACAGAAAATATTGTCATTTTGCATCCACACGTAAACACTGGTTGGGAGAAATATTTTAAAAGTCAGGTATTAAGTTTTTTAAACAAAACAGTAGTGCTCATAAAAACCTGGATATGTCCCTTTTATTCCAAAGCCAAAATTTTTCCTCAAAATATGCACCCACATGAGTTCAGTAATTTTTCAGTTCCTCATGTAATAAAGTGTACATAGATGGCAGCTCACCACTTTTGATGCTGGTTTGTTTTCATGCAATTTGAAAGGAATCTTTGATTAACAGTGGTCACTTGGCCATGGTTTCTTAGTTATTGTAAAAATCTGTTTGAGCAGTGGAAGTACAAGAGCAGAAAAAGTCGAGTTTGCAGGTGCATTTAGCACTTTTCAGGATTTTAATGTGCCCTACACAATGTCATTAAAAAAGGTATAATCTTTTGCTGTGGCCTGAACAGGATTTGGCAAATCTTGTTTGTTTTTTTTATGAGAGGGAAGGATGTATTTATGGAGTGGAGGGAACATGCTGTGATAGGAAATCTTCCTGCTTTCTGAGAATGGGTTGCAGCCCCCAAAACACAAGTGGTGTCACGTATGCTACTTTCTGAGCTTGCAAAATTTTCCTACACAGTCTTACTTGTATGTTACTGCTTTTCCTCTCTGGTTTAAAGCCCCATTCTGTGTCAAGCGTCAGCCACAACCTGTGCATGGGGTGTTGGGAAACCATTTAAGACTGTCCAGAGAGACTTTACTGCCAGTTTTCCGTAGAATTATTCTTATCATTAAAACAGTATCTCTGTTTCTGCCTCAGAGTATTTTTGGGGTTTTGATGTTTGCAGAGAAGCTGAAGACAGGGAATTTGAGGCTAGAACATGGTTTTGCAGATGTTGCTCACATGAATGGGGCTGTTAACTTTAGACTACCTGTGTGAGAAAAGACAGCTCAAGTGAGCAAAGACCCTGCTGAGGGCTCTAATTAGTTCATGTGTGAATGCAGAGAATGTGCTTCAGAGGCCAATGCTCGTTACTATTCAGGACATGGTGGTCTGTCTTAATAAAGATGTCACTTCCACTTTACTATCCCTGATTTACTTTATTACTGATTAATAAATATCTGATAGATGAGTTGTACATGGAGTGCTACAGCTTGTTTGCCCTTTTGATCATTTTGTGTCAGAAAGAAGATGCGAAATGGTCATAAACCTCTGGGTCTACCCAGCAGAGAACGTGTGCATTATGTGGGGTTGTTATAAGGTTGCCTGACAGTATTTAGTACCTTTAACAGCCTTTGGGACTGAGGAGCATTCAAAAGTTTTGAGCTTCCTTATGGATGAAATTGGATGGAGTCACTAATGGCCCATTTATGCCTCTCCCAGCTCTTTACTGGAGCACAGCTGAAAATGTGGACACTAATGTCTGTTAAACAATCCCATTCTTTAATCATCCTTATAGCTAAGCCACCAAATTCCTCCTGCATCTGGTAGGACTATTGAAGGTTTTCCATGTGTCTCTTTGAGTACCCAGCACCTCTTGACCAGTTCCCAACAAATTTGGAAGAGAAGGCAGAATTCTCAAAGTCAAATGTTTTATGAAAACAGGAGTCAGCTAGGAGAGAGCCTAGTGAGGCTGTGATTGGGAAAAGGGAGATGATATGAGCCCAAATCTTACCAGACTTTAGAGAATCCAGTCTCAGAAGAGAGGACAAACCAATGCCCATACACAGAAATGTAGGAAACCAACCTTACTTGCACTGAACAGATTGCTTAAAGCTGTGAATAAGCTCTTCAGCCATAGTTTTTGTCCCTTTACTTATGGGACTTAGGATGTAGAACTTTAGTACTCAATATTTTGGCTAGTAAAACTTGGAAAGTATTCTCCAGAAAAAGCATTTGAATACAAATCCAGCCACTTTCTGCAGTCCTCCATGGTTTGTGTTACCATTCATCTCTCTGAGCCAACAACTTCATGTGCAAGAGCAGACCTGCTGAGTTCAAAGGAGCTGAGCATATATATGTAAATGTTTGCAGGATCAGGATCCCAGCTATTGCATGGAATTTAGCCTGGGTTTCTGCTTCCCTGTAAGATTTGACCTATTGTTTTTAAACATCACCATAATCAGTACATTTGAATATTACTGTGATGTTATCCTGAAAGGGAACAAGGAATTAGCATACTATATTTCATGATTTCTTGACTTTTTAAATATTCATATTTAGACTGAGCAGTGTTAAGAAGAATATTTTATTTCATTATGCAATTTTTAGTGAGCTTATTATCAGTAATATGTTTAGCATAAAATTTATTAGTGACATGCCCTTTAATTTAGCCTGTCTAATTGGTGCTAATTTAGTTAGATTGCATTAAATTACACCCTTTAATGTAGCTATGTGTGGGTCAAGAAATCCATTCCAACAGGTTAGGTAATTTTTCATGCAGCTGAACAGTAAAAATGGTATTAAGGTAGCTGAAAAATGCAATCGTGTTCCAAAATAATAGTTTTCCTGGATATGATTATCAGGGAAACAGGATTTCTGCTATAAGTGCTCTTCCTTTGAAGGCTTGCAGGGTTCATCTTCCATCTAAACTAATGTCCCCAATCACCACAGCAAAGACAAAGGGTGGGAATTAAGATCATTACTCTTATGTGAGGGGGAATTATTAAGAATGATCTTTATTTCAGCCTTCATTCCTTCTTTATCATGCTCAGCACAAAGATAACAGTGAAAAATACATTGTCCCTTCTTTTATCTGAGTTTCTGCTTTCTGCTCCATTAGAATTACTTTGGTCAGATGGTTGGAGTGGAAAGTAATTGATTTGATCTCAGCAGTGTACAAAGAAGCAATCTAAGCCTGACAAAATAAAACAAAAAATCTGACCTGTAAGAGCCATCGATCTCCAGCAGTAAGAGCAGAGGGCGGCCAGGCAGGACTCCTGGGGGCAGGTCTTCAGCCAGTGTAAATTGTTCTGGCTGTTACGAGTCAATGGTGTTTGAAGTCACCGGCAATTTTGCCACCAGAGGTGTCAGACCCTGGATTTGGTTCCCATTTTCTCATACAGCCTCCAGACAACTCCTGATCCCCTCTGGCCCCTGGGTATGTCACTCTCTCCACTCTATGGATCAGTGACTGCTGCTCTCCCTCTGTCCCAACTGTCCTGCTAAGACTCTAGTCCAAGTGCAAAGAAAACTTATTCCATCTTTGGAGGTGTTTTAATACATATTTTCTGTGGCTCAGGGAGCTCCTTCATGTCTCAGTGCTGTTTGTAGCAATGATTCTAAGAAAAGGTGAGGAAAAAAGCAACATTAAGGCTTTCTCTCAATGAAATAAAAGTCAGTCTTGGCATGTAGAGGGCATGCTCTCAAAGCCATGGCAGATCAATAAATAATCTCCCCCCAGCCTCTTTTTTTTTTTAACCCAGAAAACTTGAATCTTGTACAAAGGGTCTAACAGGTTTTGAGCATAATTCTGGGGATAGCCCTTGCAGCATAATGGCTCACCCACCTGCTTTTCTGTTATTTGCTGAGGTGCTGCTGTGATGTTGCCATCCTTGCTGAAGGAGTTATGTTGTTAAACCGTTCTTTCCAGTTTGTCATCATCCTCTTCTTGTTGAGTGTAGTTTTAGTCTAGACTACCTGAATAAATAGTGGCACTTGCTCTCTTTTCCCATGTAACGAACTCTTGACGTAGCAGTAGGTTAAAGTTTTCAGGTTATAATTTTGGATTAGCCACAGCATTGGAAAGTGTCTACAAAACCAAGTGCACGGACCTGGATGAGAAGGACCAGTTGGTGGGAGCTTAGATGCAGGGAACCATGAAGGGGGATGAACAGCTTTTTTTTGTTTTACCTTCACCACTATATATGATGCTATTGCAGCTGAGTCACGTTATTGGGTATTTGCAGTCCAGTAGTGTGGACTCAGAAATGATGCCATTGCTCATTCCACTCTTGGCCTGTCCCATATTTATGTGGTTGCTGTTTTCCCCTGCAGCACCAATGAGCAGCACCATTTTTATGAATTGAAGGAACAATCCTTGTAACAATTTTCTCTTCCTACTAAGTGCTAATCCATAGGGTATCTCCTTGACAAAAAAAAAAAAAAGAAAAAAAAAAGAATCCAGTTATACCAAAATACCAACCTGAGTCCTAATACAGCCAGGTGAGAACAGAACTAAATGCCTGTTAGGTCTTTTTATTCCTTGGAAAAGGCTCCTGTTCAGGTGCTGAAGCAGTTGTAGGGCTTTTAACCCCTAGAAATCATAAAAAGAGACCCTTGTTGACAGCAGTTGTCTGGGCTAAGCTGTTACCTGTTTGATTTTAGTGAAGATGTGAGACCAACTTTGCCTAATAACCCAGCTGTAAAACTGGCAGGAATAGACAGCAGCAGCTCGATTGCAAACATCACGCTGAGTATTATGTTTTGGGTAAATAAATATAAAAAAGAATAAGTGGAAATCTTCCTCTAATAGGAAAATACATCAATGATACTGTAATTAGAAACAACATTATTCAACTGCAACAGAGTATTTATTTTACTGTGATTACAACAGTTGTTTATTCTTGGGAGCTGTATCCAGAAGCAGAGCATCCAGCCTGGAATGGATACATCAGCTGTATCTTAACCAAGTCTCTTAGATCTCTGCTTAGTGGCTTGGTTGCTTCTTGTCAGTAGAGCCTTGAGACAACAGACTGGGCAAATGCACCCATCCTGTTGGGTCACCACGCATTTCTAGTCCTGTGCCTCAGACTGTCTACCTGGATTCTAATGAAACTGCTGCTCAGGCAGCATGGAGGAATCAGGCGGCAAAGAAATTAGTCTGTTCAAGCCATGCCATGGTCCTGCCATGCATGCAGCAATGACAGACTCATTTTCTCCCAGAAACTGAACTTAATAGTCTGTGTGTTTTTTTAAAACTTTAAGGAAAAGAGTGGATTTTACTTTTTTTTTTTTTAAAGATGTGTTTGGCTTTCAATTTAGAACAATAAACACTCAATGCATACTGGTGCTGAGCATCCTTCCAGCTATTTAACTGTTCCCAAACTAAATACACAGTTCAGTTCCTGTGCTCTGTCATCAGGAGAGAATGGTCAGCACTACCAGCAAAGCCAAGTTAAGGACAGACTGATGGGGCTGGTCTCAGGCATCACCCCACGTCCTGCTCTGTAGCCCTCCCAAGAAGGCAGCTGTGGAGAACATAGCAGCTGGACAGAATGTCTGGGCCAGGGGTTCTCTGCTCGAGAAGGCAGAGAGCAAGTATCTCTGCTACACGGAATCCTTCCTGCAGTCAGGAGGCCCTGATAACCTCTGGTGATTCAAAATACTTAGAAATATCACCTGGATGTTGTATATAAATTGACAAGATAAATGTTGTTGTAGGTGAATTCTGAGGTTCTGAGTTGACATAAGGGCTTTTCAGCTCTCCCTGTGTCCTTCCCCTCTGCCCTGCCATGGGGCTGGTGATCTGGCTGGTCACTCTGGGCCTTGTTCTTTGTGTTCAAAGCAAGAAGAGAGGTGGTGCCAGCCCTGCCCGTTGTTCTGATAAATTCTAGATCTAGTGCCAGTGTCATAGTTGCCAGAGATTAACTGCGTAAATGAGGACATGGGGAGGTGATTCAGGGTTGTGTTGGGCTAATGCTGTGCTGGGATACTTCTGTTACAGAGATGTAGGACATCAGTAGTGTCTTTGATCTCTTGTGATATACTAGACTTGTAGCTTTTGGGTTTTGTTTTTCAGTTTTCTTGCTGCAAATTCAAAGCTCTCACAAGGAGATGCTCAGTGGCTGGCTGTGTGCCTGCAGCTGAGGTACTGGTGTAGGGAGTGGTGAAAAGGCTTTCCTTTTGGAGGTGTACTGTGGTCTTCCTAGAGTCGTTGGATCATCATCCTGACCTTCAGGTAGAAACTGAAGGTCAGACAGAGAGGACATTCTTCTGGGCTTGCATGAGGAGTGTGTGGCAGAGCAGCAAGTTTAATTGAGGTCTTCCAAGAAGACACAGACCACAGCCATTTTGGCATTGGGTCTGGCTTTGGGAAAATATGCAAATTGTCCTGAATTGGTTCCCATTGCCTGCAAGTAGCAGGCACCAGCTCTGGTGTTTGCTTGTTGTTTTAAGTGCTGTTAGGTGGGACACTGCCACGTGGATCCAAGCCAATACTTTGTATGGTAATATTTAGAAAGAGATAAGAACCTGCTTTTCATCTAGCCTCATTCTTCCCTGCCAGCCTGTGCTTTCTTTCAGCTCAGGAGACTGAAATCTTCTGTTCTCTTGTCAAAAGAAGTCACTCTGTGAGCAGAAGAGCTAATGAAGCCTCGCTTGTAATGTCTCGCACTCATGTGGATCCTCTGATATCTTACAAAGGAGGAGCTTTATTAGCTTTTCCTGTAATGGGACAGCAGTAGGATCCCTCTCATCTCCTCCACTGCCTTCTTTCAAACTCTGAAGAGTTTCCACATCTTTTGACCTTGATGCTGGACAGCAGGGGTGAGTTGAACACTCTTTCTGTATGAGAACACAAACACATGCATTATTTCAGGTTCCCCTGACTGTGATCTGTGGGTGTCTCGTTTCTCTCAGGAATCAGGATAAAAATAAAACAAACAAATCCTCTGAAATTAAATAAAAGTGTTAGCATTTGAATTACTTTATTGTATAAATTGGAGACTCATCTTAAAAAAAAAATTCAAACTAAGGGCAATACTGGCTAAGCTGAAACCCACCCACTCAAAGCAAGAGGAGCTGATACTTTGAGGAGTGGGATGTTGCTCCCAGTGGTTATACTCTGTCAGTGAACATACAGACATGACAGCCCCATCAGGTGGCTTCTCTTTTTAGTCCATGGGTCATCCTTCCATGTTCTTATGGTTAGAATTGGTGAGGCAGGAAAAGAATGGTTCATCCCTGTCTCTCACAGAGGATAGGAGGGATACCAGGGAAGCTAAATGGGCAAAATCAGTGCTGGATTCAAGCACCAGATTTTTCTAATGAGTTTGTCACAAATGAAATCATGTTTAAATTCAGCTGCTTGAGTAACACCCAAAAGCTATCATTGCACTAATATAATTATGACAGCGCATCAGTTGCTGTAAATCACAAAGCTATAGATAGGATGTAGTTGTCATGTTCTTTGTGATTAAAAGATGTATAATCTCTCATTGCTGCAGGAGAGGCTGTCATCGATAAAGGGGATCTGAAGCTGGAGAGCTGTATTGATTGTGCCAAGGAATTTGCAAACTCTGATTCTCAGTTCTCATGTACTTTGAGCAGCCTTCCAGGATTCACCCTCAGCTCTTCACAAAATAAAATAAGAAGTTCACATTTGCCTTGACCAGTTTCTCTGGCGAGAAGGTGTTCAGGAGATGCTAATTTCATAGCAGGTTCTTGTTTGAAAGGGCGTACTATTTGGCCAGTAGAAGTTAGAAATGGTACAGTGGCTTTCCTTTCCACACTGGAGAGAGTGATGGTCATTCCTGAGCACAGTCTCACAACACTCTGGTGATGGGGGTCTCAGTCACTCCAGTTGCACTGGTGCCAAAGCAGCATGAGCTCTGTGCAGCTGGCAGAGACTAACTGCAGTGCCCAGCCACAGCACACCCAGCCTTTCAAACACTGTGACTTTAAATATCTCCTTTAACTGTTGCAAATGACACAACTTCTCTATTTGGAAGTGAAGATCAGGCTTATCATCTGTTTTCTCCCTCCTCCTCTTAAAAAACCAAAAAACAAAACCACCAAAATAACTTGTTGTCAATATTCATAAATTATTTACATTAAAACTGTGGAATTGTAGGCAAAAATTTATAATAAATGCCCATGGATGTTGAAGAAGCAGGGATAGTGCTGCATTGTCAGGCTGCCTGGGGGTTTTTTTGTGCATTTGGCTGGTTGTTTGCTTTTCCCCCAAGAATCTCCATGGATAAACATACAAACAATTTGTGTGTTTTTTAAAAATTAACATGTAGTATATGGTTTGAAAGCTTTTATACATTTATAGCTTTCATCCACAATCACATAGTTCCTTGTATGGCTGTGCTTGCACTTAGCTGTGTGTGTACACAGTGTCTGTATGTGCATGTGTTTAATATTCTTTGTATAGAAATGCTGTACCCTCATGTTGCAGTTTCTCTGGTTCTCGCCACTCTCTTCTTTATGCTTGGGTGGTCATATTTTGAAATTTCCCCAGGACCAGTTTTTCATGCAGTCACGTTTCTCATCACATCTGAAGGATGTTGTGCTTCGCATGGTAATTAGGTCCTCTTTGTTTCATCTGCTGAACTGCTCTCTCTTACTTCCTGCAGCACACTCAGGACTGGAGGCTATTGCTGAAATGTTAGAGTAGAGGAGATTCTCTGGGAGTAAACAGCTTCACGTTAACTTGCCTTTTTGTTTTTAATGCTGATTTACATCCTGCTTAAACCTTGTGCAATTATATTTATCCTTGTTGCTTTCTTAGGGTAATGCCATTTATTGGAATAATTTATTATTGCATTGTGCAGCTGGTGGGTGTGTATGGAAATCATCTGAGTATTTACAAATACATAAGACTTTATATTTAAAAACACACAGGTATCTATTTATCTCCCTAAGGCTTGAAAATGCTGATGGCTTAGCTGGCAGTGTGAGTTGCTGTTGAGCTTTACAGAGTTTAAGCTTTCATGGCTTAAAAGCAAGCTCTGATTATTAGTTTTTCCATCCCCACGTGAAGGCAGGCTGCAGGTGGCCTCAGGCTGTGTTTGGGGTTCATGGGCTGGCACTTTGCTGAGGGAGCCCTTCTCTGTGGGTGCTAGGATGGAGGCTCACGATGGGCACAGCAGGGACCAGCAGCCAGCACTCCCATGAGCCTGGCCACTCTGAGAAGGGAAATTTTTTCCTATGCTCTTTTATACCTCCTTTCTAGCCTTCACATTACAACGGGGAATAAAGCCTTAAGTTTTTAGCCTTTGTTTTTTAGAAGGAAACTTTCCAAATCTGTGTGACCCCTTTTGCTGGCACAGCTGGCTCCTGCCTCTCAGAGTGCACAGGTCACTCAAGCTGGAGGCAAAGGGCAGTTGGTTGGGGGTGGCTCGGTCTGTGCTGCTGTGCTTTCTAACTCTGATGGTGCTAGGGAAAGCAACAGGAATCAGGCCAGGTTTGCCCTGAGGCTGCTGGGGAACCCCTGCCCGTGGTCTCTGCAGAGAGTGGTTCAGGGCAGGAGCACTATAAATGCCTGCGGTCATCTCAAGAAATGGGAAGTGATCTGATAACTGACCCTCAGTTCCCTTTTAGTCAGTGTAGAGCTCTGGAATTTCCTTTTGCAAAATATAAAGCAATGTTGTTATAATGTGAGACAATCCCAGTATATGAAATGCCTGTTCGCTGGAGGCCAGCAAGAGGGGTGAATGGGCAGGAGCTCTCCAGGCAGCTGGTGGTGGCAGCACAGGGGTGGCAGCAGGGATATTTTTCACCCTGAGAGGTTGAATAATGTCCTCAGGCTGATATATCGGGTGCACTGCCTGCCCAAGTGGCAGCATGTGCATCACAGAGAGAGAGATGTGAACACTGGTGATAGACAGCAAGTGCTTTTGTCAACACATGGAATTCCTACTGGTTGTTTATCGTTTTTTTTTCCTCTTGTAATTAATAATACTGTGATTACTCTGATTATAATGATTGCATATCCCTTTAAGTGGCATCTGGATTGAGGTTTATGCAGCATTTTTTCCTGGTTTGTGTGTTCTGCAAACATATTAAGAAAGTCTGTAAAAATAGTGTTACCAAACATCAAGTAAAATCCTGTCTCCTGAAGGGCTGATGAGATCCTATGCATGTGACTGTGTGTTATCTTGCCCTGACACATGGAATTAAGTCTTGGACTGCCCTCACCTAGGAAGACATCATTCTGCCAGCATTTTCTCTTTTCTGGCCATTTCAGACATGACAGCTTTCTTCCCTTCAGCCAGTTAGAGCGAGGCTGTTGTCTGTAAGAGCCAATGAGTAAAAATTGGGTGGTTTGATAATTTCTGGCAGTTTCTTCATTTTGTTATGTTGAGCTTACTGGTAGCACTCAAAGAGAGGCATTTGTGTAAAAAGCCTACACCTTTGCCCTGTAACAGCTCTATGACTTTAATGACCAGAGTATGTGGAAGGTAAACTGGATTTTCTGTTACCCCACTGGCAAAGCTGTGGGTGAGGAAAGCCTGAAATTCAGCCAGGAAGCTCTGCAACTGAAGTGACATAGTTTCTACAGTGGATGATGAAATTTAGCAGCACTACCACTTTATTTTTTGAATTTTACAAAATTTTACAAATTAATTGAAAGTAGAAAAATCAGAAGCAGACATTTAGGCATTTACCTAACTGGCATTTCTTTTTTTTTTTTTTTTTAAAGGAGTTCGATGTTATTTCCTTCTGGAGCACCTAGTACTGTTTTGTTTTCTTGATGAAAGTGTTTTAGTGTATCAGACTTGGTAGGAGACACCTCCATTTTTGTCAGGATGAAGTGTTTTTCAAATCAACACAAAATGAACAATTTCAGGTTTTCAGTTTTCTGAGAAATTTTTTAAGTGTTGTTTTCAGGCCCAAAGCAAAGCAATTTCCTTTCAAATTCCCTCCAATTCAAAGTTATCATTAGGCAAAAAATCACTCTATTTCTAATTTGACAAGAGTGAGTTGGTTCTTGGTCTTAAATTCAGGTCCCCAAGCCACTGTCTGTTGGGGGATAAATTCCCCATCTGTTTCCATTTCTTGCTGTGAGTTCAGCCTGGCACTTGAGTGATCCATATTTGTGATCCATATTTAATTCACCTAACTTCCAGTCTCTGCTGAGACACCCCGATTAAGCAGAGCGGTGTCCCTGGCCTCTCCGTGCAGTCGTGAGTTCATCCAGAAGGTGACTCTGCCCACAGAGGATCTCAAATGCCTGAAGAATAACTTCTCTGAGATCAAGCTGCTGAACGCTTTGAGCAGTTTCACTAAAAGAAATTGTATTGGCTTCTGGAGGCATGCTGATAATGGGCTCATTGGCTTGTCAGGTCAGCCAGCAAATGGATGCTGGGAGGTCCTTGGGGCTTAAGTACCAAGGCAGCATTGTATTTCTGGGGAGATCATTGCACTTCAAGGGTGTGATGTGAGACGTGGGACTGCTAAGTCATCCCCAAGCTGCATTTATTCCCCTGAAATGCTCCGTGTGTCAGACCTGATTTCAGTTATAAAATGGAAATAATAGATAAAAAAGGTCAAACCATTTATTGAGGATTGACATTTACAGCAGTCAAGACTCTCCAGTTGTGTACAGCTCTGTGTATATATGTCACTCCCACATGACACTATGCTGCTGAGGATCTCCAAGCCACTGCTTTCCACCTGTAACTAGATGGTCACTGGTTACATATTGCTTATTGGCTTTACACAGACATGCAAACAAAGCAACCTAGAAATTAATTAACATGTCAAAAGTTGCACTATACCTCTACAAAAGGAAAATATAAATTTCCAAATCCTCTCTGTTCGTAGTTTAAAAATTCTTCTATTTTGTCATAATTTTCAAATTTTATAAGATAAAACTGTTTGAAATTAATGATGTTTTCTCTGAAGGCTGGCTTTAAAGGGCTTGGATCCTTGATCCCATTGTAGGCAAGGAGAGTTGTGCACAGTTCAAGGATAGGGCATGTGCACTGAGTACAACACAGTGAACTGTGGATTGAGGGCAATGGTCCAGACAGAGCTCCAGAGAGCAATGGCCACCTGTGCTGCACCAGGACCTGGATGCAAAGGGTCACACTGCATGTGTGAAATGGCATTAGCATCAGTCCAGAGATCAGTAGATGATCTTTTCCTTTAATATTAAGTAGGAAGAAAGGGAAAGAGAGGTACATATACATATACTCAGTTACGTGCACATACACATGTGCAGAGCAGGAGATGGATGTCTCAGGTAGAGCTGGTAATAGTAAAGTAATTAAAGGTGCTGAAGCACTAAGTGCCAAGACACCCTCTCTAAGGGTACAGAAGGTTTGCTAATGTCACAGTTTATGTCCCTAAGGTATCGTGCAATTCTGGCATTTGTCTCAGATGCCCTTCTGTGAGATTTGCATAGCCTGGGAGCCATTCTGTTTTCTCCTTGTCTTAATGGTCTGACTTTGAGAGCTAAGCCTGAAGATTGTTGTGCCTCAAGGAGACCCAAGATGCCCCCAGTTAATGTGGTCTTCAGGGCTGTTTTCTTTCCATTGCTCACGCATTGCTGCAGCATTATTTCTCAGTGCTTTGAATTTAGGGGCTAATATCCTGGCACTAAGGATTTAAGGGACCTTGTGCAAATACAGACACTATAATTTATAGAGCAAATACAGTAGTAGTCTTGAAAACACTGATAAAATGACCTATCATTGCATACTGAATATTAGATCTCATATTTCCTGTTCCTCCCTCCCACTGCCAAAAAGGAAACTTTTTAGCCTCTGGATAAGATGCCAAGAATTACTAGTCAGCCCCAACTGTAAAAATGGAAAAAAAAAAAGACATTTAGGTTTTAATGAAACATCTCTTCCAAGCTGACTTAAATGCTTGTTTAGATAGCTTTTGAGATTAGTCAAAGAATAATAAACTGTTATTTATAGGGAGCTTCCTGGCCAAAGACCTCTGGGCAGCTCCAGGATCTCAGAACAAAGGATTTACAGCCCACAGACTGTTTAAGTGGTGATGTTACTTTCAGATTCAAAAGTCCTTTTTTCTTTATGACAACCTGCTGTTGAAGAGACAAAGCCGCCTCCTGATCCTTCAGATTCTGGAGTTACTCTCCATCATGTAACACGCATGGGTCAGTCTATCTAACTTGAGTTTGGAGCTTTTACAGATCTGTGTTATGTCTACTGGACAGACTTGGTTTTCTACTTTATGGCATCAGTCAGAATAAATGGAGGGATGGGAGATGGGATCTGCCCTGACTGCTGTAGGGAATTTCCCTGAATTGTCCCCAGTCTCCTAATAAATCAAGGTCTTCCTAGTCTGTTTTTGATGGGATCCGGCAGCAGGTCAGCATCCTGAGGTAAAGAGAGGCTTCCTGAAGTGAGCAGCAGTAACAGAGAGTAAATTAATGGAAGTTGGCATCTGCTGATCTCTCTGACAATAAGGAATTTCACTGCCAACATTTAGAAACCATTGGAAATGGTCTCCATTGGAAACCAGATTTCGACTTTCTGCCCTGGGCTGCCAGAAGTATTTCAGCATAAAATGCTAAAGTAAGTTGAACTTTCAATTATAATTTCAATGACTGTCTAGTGAAATGGATTAATGCTCTGGCACTGCACCTTTGAGGCTTTGGCTCAAATATTGTAGGATAAAAATCTGTCTGCTTTGACAGTTGAAAAGGTCAGAAGTGAAATAATGTCAGGTGGTCTTAGCCCAACTCAATGTCTCGATTAAGAAGTAGATGTATAAGTTGTTGATGTGGGATACTGTAGCAGATGCTTGGCAAAGATATAAATAGTTTTTAATGTATATTTCATCAGCAAAATTAGATGCAGACAGCTACATTCTGGAGAGGTGGAGCTTAATTCAGACTTCAGGAACATGGATACAGGTTACCATATGCAGTATCTTAAGCTCAGCAGCTTGTATCTATCACAGAATTGATTTCTTCAAGTTTGATTGTATCAGGCATGGTTCTCACTTAAATATTTTTTGAAGTTTAATTTAAGAATTTTTATTAGAGGAAAGTGTATAGACAGAACGTGTTTTTCTCACTGTTCAGGCAAGACAAAGAGTCTCTTCTATTTATTTTTGAAAATGCTACAATTCAATGCCTAAGCTTATTAAATAGGATTGTGGCTAATGAGCAAAATATGGATATTTGCATAATGCATGTTTCTGTTATTTGAATGCATACTTACATAATTCTATATGATAATAATATCTAAATATAAATTGCTACTCCAGAGATCCCCGCGGAAATGTCACTACAGCTAAATATTTCTAGTGATGGTAAAAGAATTTCCATTGGAGAAAGAAGAAGTGAATAAAGGTTTGGGGTCATGTGTCTCAGTGATGGGGACAGTGACTATCAGCACTGCCTTTGATTTAGTCCAGACTCTCTTCTCACCTCCTCCCAGGGCAGGTGGCCTTGTCCCTGCTCTTCTGAGTGAGGCTGCAGGTTCTCTTTGCTTGTTGCAAAAAGAAGCACGCGTACAAGACAGTGCAAATTAGAAATCAGCTGTCATGGTATGCAGCATAAATTATCCAGTTCTAGTTGGTAATCTATTGCAGACAATTAAATAAATGAGCAGTTACGTTCTTTTCAGTGCTGGTAGGCATATTTGTTTTAATTCCCTGTTCCTTCTGTGTGTGTGGTGTGTCATGGGTTTTTTTCAAGTTGTGCTTCTGTCTTAAGGCAAAGAGATCAGAGTCTCCATGTGATTGTGATGCAATTCAAGAGCTGATGGAACTATACATATGTTGTAAAGATTAATTGGCATTCAGTTAGGCTCCATAAAGCATGGCATGCCATGCATTATCCTCTGTTTTACCTTCAATCTACAGTGCAGTTCAGTTCACAGAGTGGGTACAGACTGAGGAAAGTATATTTCTGAAGTATAAAATGTGCACTTTTTAGTGGACTGTTCTTCCTGAGGACAAACCCTCAGAAGAGCTTTGGAGATTCAGATGCACCCTCATTGTGGACAGTTGTAATGTGGTCTTGCTTCTTTCTGCCAAGTTCTACTCAGTGGGGCTCAGGGGGCCACTGAAACCACAGAATGATTTTTCACTTGGTCAATAGATTTTTTTCTGACCAAAAAACCAAAAGGTGACATGTCACTGTCCTTGCTCTTGAAAGCCATGGAGCTTGGCTGTGAGGGAGCCATGGGGCTGGTGGGGCAACAAGGCCTTCACCTCGCTGCTCAGGAAGGCAGAAGCCACACACCCTGGCTGCAAACCCTTATTTATTACAGAACAAAGTGGTAATTTTGCAACTATCATGGCTCAAATATGGGACCATTTCCCTAGTAATAAAACTATTACTCTGTAACTGTTTACTTATCGGGAGACCATTATGTGATTGATGACCTGAAAATGGAGGTTATCTTTCAATTCATTTGAAATGCAAACTGACTAGAAAATCTATAGTTATTGTGGCATATTTTTAAGCAAAATCAGGCACCTACATTGACCTCCTATTTACATTTCTTTGAGAGGAAAAATCACATAAAAGCTATCAAGAAACGCATTTCACAGCAGGCAAATTAATTGGTTTTACTGTATTTGAATGGAGGGTTTGTCAAATAAAACATGCCATGACAGTTAATAGTGTCATTTAGAGGCAGAAAATTATTGGCTTATTTGTTATTGGATAAAAGGAAGGCAAACACTTTGTATTAGGAAGTTTTAATGTGTTTAAAATCCTCATTAGGGATTTATGGACATTCTTGCTTAGCATAGCGCCTCATTAATTTGAGTCTAAACAGTTACTTCTGTGTTTCAATTCCAATTTTTTTTTCCTCCTTTTCTTTAATTAGATCTTGCATTAGAGTTTGGTCTCTACACCACTGGAGATGTAGAATTAATTAATGTGATTTATAAATCTAATGGAAGTGAGTTATTCTTAGATATCTTTTGATTTTATTGAGCGGTTAAACTGCACACAGTCTAAGTGCACACAGATCTAAGAGATTTTGGGAGCTCAGGAAAAGTATGCACCTTCTGCATTGAATACATTTAGCAGGGTCCCATGGCATTAATATATCAAAGCATTTTAATTAGAAATGTAACTAAAAGGGAGGCCATAAAGATCCCATTCCAGATCAGATTTGTTTTGTTCTAAGTTCTGTACTGCCCAAAAAGTGTTCTTTCAGCTTCCCTTTTGTATGATGTCCACAATGTTCACTGGCAATTGGGATAAGGCATTTTACTATTTTGCTGTTTTACTATTTAATGAGCATAAGATCTGGCTATTAATGTAGTCCGAATTTGGATTTGACCCAAATAAATCACAAATTTTGGTATTGTGTTGTTAAGAATAAACTATCAAAAGGGCATTTATTTCATATGGGAATTCATTAATTGAAGTTTGTGTAAAAAAAAAATCTGGACAGACTAATCATGCTTACATAGCACTGGTATCTAAAGCCAAAGATAGTTCAAAATACATGTGTTTTGTTTCCCCCTGGGCAAGACCATGACCTTGCCCTTTGAATTCTGGCCCTCAATTTTGCAGACTGTCTGAGGAGTTGTGACTGTGGTGGAGGAAATGTATGAAAACAGCTAATTTGTAAACAAGCTCAGAGCAGTTAATTTGGAACCCAACACTGGCCTTGCAACCGTGCAAAACAATGTACAAATTACACCCTGGAGTACATTTTTCAGTGAGGATATTCATACCTGCTTTAAAAAAACGAAGAGGAACAGATAATAGATAACACCTGCTGTGTTCTTGTGGCTGCAGTGAGGGTGCTGTCAGATTTAAATAGGTGCTTAAAAAGTTCTCTAAGACCTCAGAAGAAATGTTACTGTCTGAATCCATGAGGTCAAATAATTCTTCAGGTTACAGTGATGCAACTTTCCTGACATCAGCAGAGTTTTAGTCATGCCATCTTGCTGCTGTTGCGGCAGGAAGTTTCAAACTCACACTGGTGAATGTGAGCATCAAGTTTTACTAGTGTGGAATAGATTTAAAAGCAATCCAGTTCCAAGCTGTATGAAATTTGGACAGCCATGCCTGTATAATGCAGGGATATTGAATGATTTCCAAGAGATTCTACTCACAGAGTTATACTGAGACGAAATACTCCATCTAATTCACATCCTCCAAACTGAGGGCAAGTAGACCTGGGAGCCAAACTCCCTTCACACTGATTTTATACTTACAGTAGTTCATTGTCTTCAGAGGAGTTAGATTTCATTCATGCTGGTGAAAGTAAGACAAGAAACAGACACTTGATCTTTATTTCTGCCACACCATATATCTCACTGCACCAGAGGATTGCACAGTCTGTTAGTCAGGCTTTGATGTTTCAAGTGGACAAGTGCACAGTGGCATTTTAGGTCAGGGTGTCTTTTGTCATCAATTTAATGGACATGTATAAGGTAACCTCTTCCAGAATAAGGTGAAAATACCAAGACACATTGTACTATTCCAAATTTCCTTGCTCTTTGTGAGTGCTAAACGGTTGTAATAGCCTCTATACAAGCCAGTGTTTTGGTCACAAATTTAGTGCTGCAAATGCTACTGCTGTTGGGGCCTGGCTGAGTACTGATATTACCAGTTAGGCTGGTATTATCATCGTGGCGAGCTTCTAAAATACTGCATTCAGAATATTCTGTAAGTAAAATGTGCAGCCTTACCTACATTAAAAAACTCCCAGGAGACCTTGAAGTGAGAGATCACTTTATCAGCCTTCTCTCTCTAATAGAGTTTGGCAATTTGCTGCATGAAAATAATGGAGAACCATTGAGTTTAAATTGAACATCAGCATATTGTGCTTTCATGGAGACTATTTCCTGCTGATCAACATTGAAATGGTATTGTTAAAAGAAAACATCAAAGAAATAAAAAAGAAAAAATGGGCTAAATACAGTATGTACTGGGAAGAACATGAAAAATATGATTGTCACATTCAGGTCAGTCTTGTTTAAAAGCTGCTGTAGCAGAACTAAATGCCAGTGAAAAAAAACATTGTCCTTGCACTTGGGGTTACTCTGGCTGGGAGGTCATTATGAACTGAATTCATTGTAGGGAAATCACCTATATTTCTTCATGACCTCCACTATTTTGCCTAGTTTTTAGTGACCAGAGAAGAGCAGATTAGTCATTGACTTTTGTGTGCAGTTTTGGCTTCTGAACTAGAGACCTTTAGAGAAGCTCACTAAAGTCAGCAAGAATCTGATTCCATCACATTTTTGATCAAACTAGTAAGTTGTTTTTCCCAGCTAATGTGCTTCATTCAAGAGAAGATGAATAAACTTCTCCATCCAGTATTGGAAGAGCAGCACTGACAGCAGCCAGGCTCTCTTATCTGAACAAATGACCTAACTCAGTCCACTCCTTCAAACTTTTTCCTCTTTTCAGGTTTTCCAGTGAATAGTAATAATAATCGCCTAGGTTGGAAGGGGTATTTCAGATCATTGAGTCCAGCCATCAACTCTGGCAAGCCTGTTACCTGGGCAAGGATTTGAACCCTTGAGCCTCAGGTTAGGAGTGTGATGCCTGTTTGGCACAAGTCCTTCTGCAGTATTTGTACAAGGGGAACAGAGGAGCAGCTCTCCATATTTTATTTTAGACACTAGTTTTTGTTTCTCTTTTAATTTTTTTTATATATATATATAAAGTATATACTTTCACAGACCTTTTAATAAGCCCCAGGAGATATTTTTGGGGTTGAAATAATGGAAAATGTAGCATTCTCATGATACTTTGGTTCCAGGATAGTGGAGGTAGTAAAAGAAAACAGTGGATATACATTATTTGGGACCCACAAATGACTCCCTTGAGAATTCATAACCCTGTGAAAAAATACATGTATGTATTTGAAATCCAAGGGAGTAATTTTCTTTGGGTTTTTTGTTATTTTGGGGTTTTTAATTTTTTTTTTTAATTCCACTGTTTGACTTCATTCAGTTTCCTCCAGAGCCCACGTGTGCAGTCCTAATATATGTTGGCGATAACCTCATGAATGTTAAATACAGCTGAGAAAAATACCTCTTAGCTTGCATTATTCACTCCTTGCTCTTTTGCTACTCCTATTCTTGCCCATTTACACTAATGTTAGTAAGGAAGAGCCAAGATCCTCTCAGCTAGTGAAGATTAGTTTGACACCTATTTCAGCTATCTTTAACATGAATGACCCTTTTGGGACAAAATATTATTGAGATAGGAAATGGGCAAAAAACATGAACTGTGAAACAACTCAAGGAGGTTTGAACAGTGGGCTCCAAGCACTGGTCTGAAGCTGACCTCAAGTAAATGTGAAATTGTCTTCCTTGGGAGGAGAAATGTGGTCAGATGGTAGCTGAGGGGCAGGCTGCTGTCTGAAAAGGGGCAAGTCCAGAAGAAAGGTAGGGAATGACAGAAGAGGGGAAATGAAGCCTGAATGTACAAGGAAGTACTAATGGCAATGAAAGGAAAGCTGGTGTTGGAAAGATGTGGGTGGTTTCTTCTGGATTTGTTCCTTTTCAGACAGCAGCCTGGTCCTCAGCTGCCATCTGACCACACATTGGAAAGATGTGGGTGTGTATTCCTGGTATAATGCAGGTGAGTTATTGCATCTTCTTAGATTGTACTGAGCACATTGCAAAAATTGAATCACAGGCACATACAGTTTGGAAGGATGTTCAAATATCATCTAGCCCAACATCTTGTGTATGACAACCTTCCTATTCTTAGTACTACCCAATCCAATATTAATCAAAAAAAAGGGCAGCCTTTCTTAAAATGAAGCCCAGTAGGAGCTGAAGGCATTGAGAGGACCCGACTTCTGCTGGCTGTCCTGGTTTTGCTGCTTCTGGTTTTCTAAGTGTTTTCCTCTCATCACTGTAAATGATCAATCAAAGCTCATACATAGAATCTTTTCATACTGACAAGTGAAAAATCAATTTGTGTTCGAAGGAGAAAACAGAAGTATGAGCTTTACCTCCCCAGAGTCAACATGGGTTCCTTGATAAAGGAGATGACAATGAAAGCTGAGCTCTTGATGTAAAAGCCCATAGGTGCTCATATACAAGTGGTGAGAGTAGATTCTTACATTCATCTATTGGGCTACGTTTATCTTTCCAATAAAACTGAGCTAGGAAGAAGGGATTACTTGTTGAATGTCAATTGTGCATCAATAAAGCCAGAGGGATTGTTCTCAAACAGTTTATCGAGATGAAAGTGTAGTCAATAATTTCTGGCACAGATGCCATTTATTTCATATTTCTGCTTTCTTAAACTGGACTTGAATTTTCTTAACAATTCTGAAAAGTCGATGGGAAGATTTTGTCACTAGTGTTTCTGAGAAATGTCTGCTGTTGGATTACAGGGAAAATAGATTTCATATGGTTTTTCTGTGCTGGAAAACCAAAATTTGATCTGATGCAGGTTATAAATTGTCCATGAGGTAAGAGTGGCCAAGGAACTGCTGAATGAATAAATGAGAGGTTAAACCAACATGACTCATCAGGTATTGTAACTATTCACCCAGTGTCATTTGATCTGCATAACATTAAAGGCAAGTGTTGCTCACTCTTAGATTTCTGCCCTCTTCCCTCTCTTTAAAGTTTAGCACTGAACCATCCAAGCCATACATTAAACATTTGGTTCCACATCATTTAAGTTCTGTTCTCTCTCATGAGACTGAAATGTGAAGAGCCTTATAATACTGCCTGTATTAAGTGGAATATTTTGACCATCTGACCTTTCCTTTTTTCTTCAAACACAAGAACTGTTTTGGCGCAAAAGAGTTAAAATACTTTTTCCAGATTAAAATGAAATCGGAGGATGAGTTCAGGGTAGCATATAACTGTTTTGAAATTTGTTCTGATTCTAGTCTTATTACCTCAGGATGTCTCTGTCTGCAGATTATGTGATACTCACTGTTCTTCTCTCTGGGGTTGACGAACATACTGCCAACCAGAAGAATTGCTCATGGTGTGAAATGCAGCTACTTGCTTTTCCAGAATCCATATTCCTGGGATCTGTCCTTTGGCTGAGTTAATGCTACCCACCAAAGAAGAGCACCAAGTGTGCTCTCCTTTTGAGAATCTGATTACTGAGGAAAACTGGAAATGGGAGAGAGTGGAGAGTCACCTAATGAGTCCTAAACAACTTGAGTTTTATTAGATTAGGATAGTTGGTAGCATGGTTTGGGTGTCCAATTTTGACTAAACTTCAGGCAGAACGTGGCATTTTATTAATGGCTGTTCTAATAATAATTTGTTACAGCACTAGTAGTCATGAAGGTGATGAATATTGTATCATTCTGATGAACCTGTGCTGGATGCCATGGCGTGCTGTGTGGGCCTGCTTGCACTTGTGAGGTGAATGTGAATATTTATGGACAATTAAGCTTGTAATATTTGATTCACACTTTGAAAGGATGAGAGGTTGTTTCTTTTCCTTTTTTTTTTTTTCTAGGCTAGACTGAGTGGATCTGAGCCTCTCAAGTCTCTTAGAATGTGCAACTATAGCATGAATTTAGAAAAATGGTCTAATTTCTTTAGAAATCCATTAATAGTAATGTACTAAAAGGCTTTTACATTGATCTTTTCTCTGATAGCCATGTTGTAATAATTATTCTTTTAATGTTTGCATCAATCTAAATGTTTTCCTCTTTGTGCTAGCTCTTGCTTGGATCTGCCTATATGACAATCACAGCACTTTGACGTCTTGCATTACTTTAATACCAGTGATTCAAAACAAAGCAATGCCAAAGGGAACAAAAGTTCTGTCAAGACATTAAAATCTCTTCTTTGCCATTAACACAATTAAATTGATGTACGAGCATTTAATGTTATTAGCAAGTACTGCCAACAGAAGCTGCTTGTGGTTGCATAATATATAGTGGGATTTATTAAAGTAAAATGGTATGTTTGTTGTTTTTATCATCATTATTTCTGAAGTAACATAAACAGGGCTGTGAATTGGGACATGACTATTAAATGAGTAAGAACATACCCTGCCCTGTGTTAATAGTCAAGGACACAATTGTCACATTTCTAAACAAAGAGATATACATGATGGCTTGGCTAACCATTGAAAATGGCATTTGTAATGGTAGGGAGGGGTGTTAAATAGAGAGAGGACTTCTGTATCATTGCTGCTCTCACCCTTCCCAGTCTGACTCACTCAAATGGATTTTGGGTTGCTCCTGTTACTGCTGTGAGAGGTTTTGTGGTCGGTGTGTACACTGCAAGCTTATTAAGGGGAGTAGTTGTTCTGTTTTCTCATATTCCAACATACTAATTTTTCAGTGAAAAAGATCAGAAGTGTATTAGAGACAATATGTATCCCCACTGTCCCACTGCTCGTTGCTGTAATGCTCCTGCTGACTGATTTTAAGGTTGGAGTTAACCATGTTCCTTTCTGAATGGGGAGCTGGTATGAGGTATGGAAAAAGATTACTAAAGAGCTTACAGGTATTGATAAGGAAAAAAAGTGATTTAAGTGAAAAGTGAGAGGATGGAAGAGGGGAAATAAAGTGCTGAAATACCGAGTCATGCAGTGTAAGGTGGACTGTCTGTCTATTGAGGGTAGTGCTGGAATTTCTCAGCTTAAGTTTGTTAGGCAGAACTAGAGCTGGGCACCTGGGACAAAAGGTGAGGTGCTTTTTTGATCTGTTGAATGTTTTTGAGTGATATGAAAATTTATAATCTGTAGCTGATGTAGCAGACAAAGATCACTAATATCCCTGCAGTGTAGTCATATTCACTTGAGTCATTCTTTACCTACATATTGGTGAACTGTTGGAAATTCAGAGAAAAGGGGTGAAATAAAGCAAAGGGATGGGACACCTTGTTTATCACTAAAGAGGGTAAAAATTGAAAATGCAGCATTTGAGAAATGTGGAGTGTGATTTCACATGTCTGTGCATTCTGTAAATATGAAGAAAAGGAATGAATTACTGAGAGTAGTGGGAGGAGCTTTACAGAAATGCTGAGGTGACATTGAAGGCAAAGTTTTAACAATTGTCTCAAAAAAGGGTCAAATAGTTTTCAACACTGCTCCCCATTTTATTAAGGGAGGGGATGGGAGACCCATTTCCCTCCACTTTTTGTGCCAGACTAGCCACAGTACTTGAAAATATAGGGGAAAATGCACTACGTTAGCAGGACACTTGGTGATCTTGTGGGTCTTTCTGGTCTTTGACTTCTGTAACTGCATGGATTTATTCTGGGAGCTCAGTGCTGCCTGAAATACTGAAGAAAAGCCATGGCTCCACAATGGATTAGGATGACTAGGATTAGTTCAGTCCTAAGTGTCTTTTACCAAACTAGTTACCAAGGGCAATAAGGTAAATGCTTTGGGCAGAAAATTCTCACCGAATATTTATGGTATGAAGCACTTACCTTGTTTTTGGTACCTTCCTGAATAATCTCTTTCTCTTCTGCTGTACCTCCATGATAAGAACTCATCATGACTACCTAAAAGCACTACAGAGTTGTATGAGAGTTGTGTCTGCCTGTTGTTTATGTAATTGTTCACTGTATTTAGACTTTTTGTGCTCTTTTGTGTCCTTGGAATGAAGGATTGTGGCAAATGCAGTAAGTACTGTTTCAGTGAGTTTTATCAATTGGAAGAGACTAAGGAAACCACTGTGTGTGTGATGGGTATGATTGTGTGCATAGATGTATGACATGTTTCTAAGAGGACAGGAAATACCTGTCAAGCCCCTCAAGGTGAATCCTTGTGTGCTCTTCAGTCTTCAGAGAACACTTCACCTACAACAGGCTGATGAAGTGAGGGACAACAAAATCAGCAGCCACCTTGTAGTCCAACCCATATTTTACTCCAGTATATGTTTAAGTTTTAAGAGCTGTCTTGGCTGTTAGCCTATTAAGCTGTAGGGTAAGATAGTTGATGATAACAGCTTTCTCCTAACTGTTATCACCTCTGTCCTTTGCTGCAGTGACAGCAAGTTAAACCAAACATCACCTTCTCTCTGAAGGCTACCAATAGGGGTAACAGTGGGATCTTCTTCAATTACAGAAGTTTCAGGCAATTCTAGTGCCAGTTCTCAACTGTGAGGAAATCAGAGTACTTTATTACTTCAAAAGTGTCATTAGGAGTGCAGAGCAGTGTGAAAGAAAAAAACAACTTGACAAAATGGGTCGTGCTGATGATTTATGTTGATCTGAACTGGGAAATTTGGTAGGCAGCAAGCGTGGATACAGCACTCTTCAAACAGAGGTAGCTGCTTGTTAGCTTTTCACCTGTGCAGTTGTAGTCACTGAACTTTGCATCCAGCACCTGACTAAACATTTATTTTATTCTTTCAACTTAGGTTACACTTCCCAATGAATCCAGCTGTGTGGAAGAAATATTACGGGTGAGTAATACCCTTTGCTTTTGTATCTTTTGTGTGTAATTCTGTAGTGCTGTTATTTAATCTTTCATGGAGAAGAGCTATACAGCTGTCTTTAACACTCTAGTTAAATAATAATAACATATTAGTGGGTCTGTATTGAAGAGACACAGTCAAGTGGTAGGCCCATGGTGCTCCTTAGTGAGTAAGGTCGGTTCACCTGATATGTCTGCCAGCTTGGTCAGGATTTGCACACATTCCTGTTCTTTTATAAGCTATGAATTTGTCAGTCTCTCCAGTTCACATTTCTGTCCTTCCCTGAAATGGAGTTGCCTTAATTCTCCCACTCACAGACTGACCTACAGCTTTCCTCCTTCTTCCCCCAAACTACAGTTGCTCATCATTCATGGTTTTGTTAATAACCTACAGACATTATTTTCCAAGAGCTCTGGTCAGTGGTTGAATACAGAAATTAAAATGGCAATTTCAAACTGAGCATGGCTTAATTGTAACAAGATCATATAACAAGGAAAACTGGAATGTGCACAAGTTGTAAATCTGCCTTACTTCAAGTGTAAATGGGCTTTTCCTCAGATGTCTCAGCTTTGTGGTCCCCTATTAGGAGTGAGATTTTTCTGGGGGCAGGTTTACAATCCACCAGTCCCTTTCTGATACTTCAAGTTTTATCCTCGTGGTTTGAGTTTCCCATCTATCAGAGCTACTTGGCACTTCCACCCAACCTACTGGGTTTTGGAGTTGAAGTAATAAAATTTCAGTGGGAATTAGTGCTGACCATGTCCTTTATTACTCAGAACAACTGGTCCAAACTAAACCAGAACTTAAATCATGTGTAGCAGTTGTGCTAACTTGGTGGAAAGACATGGATTTATACTTGCTTGTAAAATAAAACAAGCTTCTCAGTCTTCATTGCAATCAGGAGTCAAATCTTTAAATCTTGTGGTCAACTGGCACGTTCTCTCAGAACATGTTGATGTCCTTATGGTTTGGCAGAACTCTGTTGAACCAGCAGAGAAGCAAACCCATGCAGATGTGTAGTTACAGGGGTGTATGCATCTATGTTTGCACCCATCAGCAGTGAGTGCAAGGAAATAAATAAAATCTAGTTTCAGCCTTCAAGGAGACCAGGGGTTTATTACCCATAGAACTCCAAGGGAGCAAAAGCAAAGGCAGTGTTGAAAGGCTGTGTGAAATATTTGGTACATTTTAAATTACTTCTTTCCCTGCTTACATATTTCAATTAGGTTCATTACTATAGTTGGAATGAATGACTTTTGTAAGCTTGGGGAAAGCAGTTGTTTGCAGTAAACAGTGTCAAAACGAGATGTGATGTAGCATATTTTAGGAATCAGTCAGTGCAGGAGTCTTCAGAGGTGAAGTACAGAGTCCTTGTGGCTGCAGCAGCAACTCCTGTCACCACTAGGCTGTTAAACTCTTGGGGAGGACAGAGCAGATACTGTGGATATTTCCACACCTTTGGGGACCTGTGTCTCACAGAGGCAAATAATGGGCTCCAGAAAAGAGATGAAAATGGGAAGATCTTTCTTGAATGCCAGGTACAGATGCCTGGAGGCACCCTCAGTGCTCAGCTTTGCCATCCAGTCGTGAAACATGTCAGCTTTAGCCACAGGCATAGCCAAAATCTAAAGCATAAAAAAATGCCCCTGGTGAGGAGCAGCCATGAGCTTGGCACATCAGTGGTGAGCGTGAGACCTGGGCTGTGCTTCATTTGGACTGCACACTCCCTTGCCACACACAGTTGGATGGGTTTGAATGCTGTTACATGGTTTAGTGTGCCATCAGTGTGGCATTAGACAGTGACAAGCTGCCTGCACCTGCCTTCTAACCTGTCTGTGAGGAGGCTCTAGACTGCCAGCAAGGCACTAAGTCTATGAAAGCAACAGATCCCAGAGCTGCTTTTGGGGCTGCCCATCAAAAGCACAGCAACCCCCAGTCCCAACTGGTTGCTGTCAGTGGCAGCATGTTAGGGCTTTCAACTTCATAGGGTGCTGAAGCATACATGGAAGTAGAAGTACCCAAGTTTTGCCAGTGACTTTGTTCTGAAATTTGTAATGCAGAATAAACTAGTGGGGAAAGTATTTTGTCTGCATGGAGAGTATCATATTCTATGTGATAAGCAATGGAGAGAAAATAGTTAGGTCACATTCTGATGTGCAGCAGTGGTCAAATTCCAGTCTTCGGGCTCCCCGTGGAAGCCCTGTGTCAGGAGATTCAGACTGTCTACTGCAGATGAAAGGATGACCCTTGGCTTCAGCAGTGATTTGTACTTTGAGAACCTGGATTAAGTTCCTAGCCCTGCCTGATATTTTCTCTCCTTTGGGGGCCATTTATGTGGGCTCTGAAGAGCCTTGGGAAGCATAAGCCTCAGCTCCCTGATGGCACCTCCCCCAGGTCAAAAAATAGGCCATTAACATTTCTGTCTTGCCAGAGATGTTACAGAAGTAAACAAGATGGATTACAAGATATTCGAGTCCCCAAGGCAGACAGATGGGTGTGTGATAGTGTACATTTTGACTAACCAAATCATTAGCAGCAACTGGCAATGCTTTGGGCCATGCCCACTGCTGAGCTGTGTGCCCCCAGGTGCTGGAAGAAGGGTGCTGCCATCTACCTTGAGAGCATTTCATGCCTTGAAATCTGCTTATTTTCCTTTTTTTTTTTTTTAAGTCACAAAATTAAGTGATTTAATTCAGTTTCACCCCTCAGAAAGACACTAACTCTTGTAGGTTTTTTGCTTGACTGTACAAGGCAGAGGGACTCAAGTTAAGATCTGTGACCTCTGATTTTACAGAGCTCTTTTCTCAAGCTGAGCTTGATTAATGGGGATTGTAGTTGTAGAGGTTTGCAGTTTCTAATCTCTGTCTTCTTTTTTTTTTTCTTTTTTCCTCAAGGGAAAAAAAAAGTTTAATTGAGTTTATGGTCAAAAAATTTCCAACCAAGTGAGGGGAAAGGTCTTGAGTCCGTTCAGACCCCTGAGTCTTCAGAGACAAAATTTCACAGTCCTTCAAACTTCCTGAAACACTTAGCCACTTATGTCATCTTGTGTCAGAGCTTTAAGGACTGTTTCTAATACTGCAGCCAAAGGTTAATGGCAGACCAGACTCCTGTTGATTTTGCTTTTCTAAACAGAATGACCGAGAAGGTTGTTAATAACAACAGTGGTAATAAAAATAACAGTAATAATTAATATCTCTTGTACAACTAAGGCCAACTTGTAAGGTAACACAAGAGATTGGCATTTAATTCAGATTGCTAATACCAAATATAAAGATGAAGGTGAATACATGGTGTCTGTGCCCTTCTTTCTGTTTGAAAATGTGGCTCATTTTTTTTAAACCAAAATAATGTCTTTGAAATTGTGGATAACACAGAAGACAGGCAATCAGCAGTGTGTGTGTGTGTGTGTAATTCACATTTTATTAATACAGATTTAAATTAAGTTGTCACTTGCTATGTGCAGCCATTGAGAAATGAGTTCAGTGAAATGTTGTGATACGAAGTGCAGGTGGGGTGGGAGAAGTGACATTTCAAACCAATGTTCTGAAGCTGTGACTCATGCCACTTGTACCAGTGCCTTACAACAGTGTGCCTACCTGACACTGTGGCTAATGTGAACCCCGTGATGGTTTAGGCACAGGGGGTGTACAAGTGTGACACTGAGTGCCAACTAGCAGCAGTACTTATTCTGCCTAAGGAGAGCAAAGCAGAGCCCCCCCCATCCCCTAAGCACTAGTTTATCTCTGGGTGAGGAGGTGATAAGCGTAAGGCCTTGCACAGAAAAGAAATAAAATTTTATTCATCCAAATTTTCTCAAGGAGATATGGTGTAAATTGTAACTTTGCTCAAGGTGTTTAGGCTATTGATGAGACATAATCCCTCCAAGCTGAGGCTCTGGTCTGTACATAAAGGTTCTGTGTCCGTGCTGCTAACCAGCCAGGCAGGCACTGCTGCCTAAAAAGCTGTCCCTGCTTAGAGGAACAAAAGAATCCTTGTGAGTGCATATTTGCTGTAGTAAGGCACCAACTAGCTAGATGGACTTCTGATTTTATGTGGACAGCTGTGATATTAATTAAAAGCTTTCTAGTCTGTAAGCAAAACAAATCCTAAATATATTTCAGATTGTAATTAGTACAAAAATGACTGGAGTTTAATGAGAAAAGTCTGTAATTTGTATGGTCTTCTGTTCTTCTGATGACTTGCTCATATCTAATGACATTGGAGAATATGTAAATTGATCAGCAGGTGAAAATGCCCTTGACTGGGCAAATTACATGTAGTATTACTTTCCTCAAGCCAATTGAAAGCACTAACAGATTTAATATGTGCCATCCCCAGCCAAGGTGAGCTGTTCACAGAGCAAAATTAGACTGTAACAGATATAGGCCATTACTTGCCCCTCAGTAATTGTTTTCTCTTCTGAAATACAAACCAACATTGAGGAATGATGCTAAACCCAATTATAATAATTGTAATTTGAAAAATACAGGTATGCTGGCCACTGTGGTTACAAATGCACTTAGTAGCTGACAGGCAGTTTAAATATTTTCATGTGGAATCTGGGGGCTTTCTGGGGAGGACATGATGTGAATTTAAAATGATTATCCAGACGTCATTGGACAAGTGAATAACGAGCTGACTGGCCTAGTAAATCATGTGAACCTGTCAAATGTGGGAACACGTTGGGGAGGAGATGATGTCAAGTAACAGTAACTTAGCAACCTGGCATTTAGCTGTCCAGAGAATGAGTAAAAGTAGCCACTCTTAAATAGCTGAGTAAATAAATGAATCCCTGTATGTCTTAGGTGTGCTATAAAAATAGCCCAGCACTGTATGTTTTTGTGTCAGGCTGCTTCTTTCTCCAGGATAAGGTGATTTATTATTTCTCTTGAAATGAAAAAATGGATTGAAAAGTTAACCCATGTGTAAATGTGTCCCTTGTCTGGCAAGTGCAGCCTTTGGTAGTGTGTAGGGAACGGGTAATAGCTTTGAAAAGGCAGCACGTTACCACTGTTGGGTTGGGGTTTTTTTTCCTTTAGAATTTGCTTATGTACACGAAGATTTGGATGGATAAAAGCAATTAATTTCTTAGCAATTTCTAAGCCATTGCATTTTCAGCTTTTTATCAGCATTTTCACAATGGAGGCAGAACCAGTTTCTGCTCTCACATCAAAATAAATCAAGGGGTAATTCCACTGACCTCTGATCTCATTTGAGTTCATTGAATTCTTCTTCCTCCCACACTAGTATAAATTGGCAGCAGCTCTACTTTAAGTTGCTGCTGCTGTTATTAAATAAAAAGGAGTTACCCCTGCATTACTTTAGTTATACATAAAAGCAGCAGCTAGTCCTTTGCTCTGATGACTCTCTGGATGTAGTCTCGTGCCAGAAAATGGGAATGCCAAATAGTTCTTAGAGAGCAGCTCATTTTTGGTGTGGTAGGTGATCAGGTTGGTTCTCATCTTGGTACCCACCAGGGCCTTGGCTCTTCCCAGCCTAGAGCAGACACTTAAGTGGAGACTCTCCTTAGCCACTGTGAGTTACACTCAAACACAGCAAACCAGGATTTTCCAAAGTTTTGACCATTTCACTTAACAGTGACATTATGGTGCCAACCATGAGAAAGACACCTCAGGAGCATTATCCCACAGCTGCCTGTATCACCCTGATAGTACATAATGTGGAAAACCCTGAGGTAACTTTACATTAGCCAAGTAGGAGGTTGGTGTGAGTCAATGCTCAAGTACTGATTCATGTGGTTTGATTTGTGGAGAACTGTTGTACTGCTGAAGTTCCACAGGTTAGGTATGAGAGGAGTTCATTTGTAATGTAGATACATACTATAAATCTGCTTTGAGCTGCCAGATCAATGCAAAATAGGCTTCATGCTGTTTGTGAGGTGACAGGGAGAAAAGGTTGACTGTCTGTCTGATCTGACAAATGTGTGTGGGTGTGCAGTGTCTCTTGTATTCCAAAGGTGGTGTTTTGCACCTGCCTGTTAGAGGGACAAATGCCTCTTCTAGAAGTGAGACAGCAGAAGATTAGACCTTTGTCAGGACAGACAAGCAAGGTCTGATTCCAGCCTGCAGGCACGTTTATCAAATAAAGGTTTTATCTTTATAGTGGTCCTAAAGAGAGTGTTTAGCAAAGAACTTTGAAATGTAAAATGGGATTGTGATGTGGGTCTGTTGCAGCCTGTCTACACTGTAACAATAATGAAAGATTACAAAAGGTATTCAGGAAAAGAGAGATTGCAGTGCACATATTTCAAACTCCCTGCTCAATTCTGTTTTCTTATCTCCTTAACTATAATATTTGAACATATATTTTTCTACTACCAAATTGAAATGTTGCTGATTTCAGTAGTATTATGTGATTCTGATATCATTGCCACATTTACCATTGCAACTAAAATGACTGTGAAGTGAGCTGACATCATAAGAGTTTGGACAGGTATTACTGCTTCTGAGGAGAATGAAAGCATTCTTGTGAGAAATGAATGACTAAATGCTACTTCTTACCTTTTTTTCAAGCTCTTCAACATCTCTTTTTTTATTAAAATGACCAATTTCAGTTTCTCACCCCAATTGAAGGTCACCTCAGAAATGATCCGTTATGTGTTACAACATCCTGCATGGTCAGCATCCTCACTCTGATTCAGTTCTCTCTTATGATAAAAATAACAGTATTTTATCAGGATGTGCAAAATGATATTTTAAAAGACAGTTCAAACAAAAAAGTAATTCAAGCAAAGTCATTGTCTTAGAGGGAAAAGTGATAAGTTTTGTGACTTCTATGGAATATCAGGTGCACCCTCTGTCATAGAATCATAGAATAGTTTGGGTTGGCAGGGACCTTAAAGATCATCGAGTTCCAACCCCTCTGCCATAGGCAGGGACACCTAAAAAATCCAAAGTAATTGTCGACATCCCAGTTTTCAAGTCTACAGTGAACCAGTCACTTTTGGTCACTTCATATACTATTTTTTAAAATACCTCTTAAGTTTTATAAAGTTTCAGAAATAACTGAAAAAGAAATAGGTGACAAATGTGGGAAAACAAGTCTACTGGATCTTGTAGTTGAGTGGAGAGTATCATAAAACTAAGATTCCTACCCCAGATTTGCAGACCCGTGGGACCTGACTTCCCTTCCCTTTTCATCATTGTAAATAATGAGTAAGTCCCTTATCTTTGAGTGAAAGTGTGAGAGAAAACAGACCAGAGGAATCTGGGATGTCAGATCAACTCTGACCTTTTGTATGCTCCCATGAACAAAAAAGGCTGCAAGTGCTGAACTCAATGGAAAATTTTTAGTGTTTCTAGACTGGCTGTAGTGTTTGGCTCTAGCTGTACTAGGTATTCTCCCCTAAGGACCTTGTGGGCTGCACAAATTTATGTAGTATAAAAGCATTATTAGGAACTTCAGTCTGTCATGTGCCTCTCCTGGGTAGTGCTATTGTTTCCAAAATTACTTGGAGCAGCTCCTGGTGCAGTACACAGTGGGGTCAACAAGAAAATCCATCTGAAGCTCCTAAACAGCACTTATGCATTTTACTGCAAAAGTATTACACAAAAAAATCTACTCTTGTTTTGAAATATAGGTAGTAGAATATTCCTCTGGTCTCAGATTAATCATTCCTGTTATTTCATCTTGTCCTGTCAAAATGAAACATGGTTAAATATGAGCATTGTGTGTTTAAACTGCTAGCAATGTTACCTTTCATTTAGGTAGATTAATAATGTGTACTCTACATAACAAATTGCTTTAGGCACAGAATGAAGACATTGAAAACATATTAAAATCGAGTTAGGCTTTCTGAAATGAATGCATGCTTTAGAAACAATTGTGGTTTGCAATGACAGAGTCTGTAGCATCTTTCTGGCTCTCTCTCACAAAAAGGAAGGGGGGGCTCCATTTTGCAGCTCTGAGGGCAAGTTTTACAGGTTTTATATCCTAGTGGGATGCCTCCCTGTAGGTAAGCACTGCTGAGGAAGCTGATGGAAGCCATAAAGGATAGATTGACCATATGTGCTTAGACAAGGGAAACAAGAGCTAGGAAAAGGCTAAGCAGATTTGCAGCATTCAAGGGAAGACCAAGCTGGAAGATGTAACTATATGAAACTTTGGAAAGAGTTTCAAAAACTCTTCTCTTTTAAATTCTCTGAAGCTTTGGCTGTCCATGATGATCCAAACCTAAAAAAAACCCTAAATAACATGTTGATGGTTAAAAACCTACATATTAGGAAAGATGCAGATTAAATAAAAAAAAAGACTAAATGAGATCCTTGAGGTATGCTCAGCTTCTCTGCTTTAACTCTACCCCTCGTGTTGCAGCCTTTGGTGCAAAACCTTTGGTGTTTCACTGCTCTTGTTCTTTTCAAAGGAAAGTAAAGAGAACAGCACAAAGATGACACCTGGAGTAAACATGAAGTTGAAACTTTGAATCCCATTGTTACTCTCAGAGGAAAATATTCTGTTACAGCAAATACCAGGAATATTTGTTGACATTTTCTTCACCTACTGCAGTCTAAATTTAACCCAGACATCTCCTAATCTCTTCTTAAAGTGAGAATGGAGAAACCAGCTGAGTTATGGAGCCAGAAGTATTTCTTCTTGGGAAGCCCCCTGGATGAGTTGGGTAGACGGTTCTTTTAGAGGAGGAGGAGCCATGTGATGATAGAGTCCCATAGTTGCCAGCCTCCTTGGTGTTTCTGAAACCGGCCCAGCATGGGAAAGCATTCCTGCAATCATAATCCATCTTAAATCTAAGTTATTCTGTAACCTATAGGGAGAATAGGGAGAAGCCACCATTTTGTGAGGACAAGTTATGTCTTTGCTACTTGTCATTGATGTGTCATTGAGGCTTTAAGACTGTCAGTCTTAAGTGTCTGAAGGTGTCTTCCTTCTTACCTGTGGACACTGTTTTAGCTGTCAGAGTCTTAGATTAATAGAATGTACTGAGTTGGAAGGGACCTTCAAAGGCCATCTAGTCTAACCACCCTGCAGTGTGCAGGGACATCTTGCACTAGATCAGGTTGCTCAGAGCCTCAGCAAGCCTGGCCTTGAATGTCTCCAGAGATGAGGCCTCCAGTCTTCAGAATATACCACTTCCCAGCTATTGGTAAAAGGCTGGTATGGCCCATCTTCTCATCAATTTGAACATTCTCTCAATAAATGTTTGAATACATAAAGTCAGGTGGAACATCCTGCCTTTAACCTTGAAATAACCCTTCACTCCACAGATCCTTGTACTATGGAATGGGGAAATAGAACCTCACCCACACTGCCATCACACTGCAAAGATAAACTAGTTGCTAGCAAAATGCATTCAAGTCCTCAGCTGGAATTACTGGTGTTATAATTGGACCAAAGAAAGGCTCAATCTGATATTTAAATTTATACTACATGCTGTGGTTTATCCATTTCTATAGTTTCCCACATTTCTTCAAAGAAAGTATGTCATTGAATTTAAGAGAAACCTTACAAACTTCCAATCTATTTTAGATGTATTTTTCAAATCATGCTGATAATTGTGGGGTTTTTGTTGAATATTTAAGTTCCTTTCAGTTTCTTAATGTAATACATGGGTTTTAATACCACATTTGGGAAGAATACACACAGTGGATGGGAGGGAGGCTCTTTTGAGTATTTTCAAATTGTCCTACTAAAAGAGGCACATTGGTTTAATTAGCCTGTAGATCCTGCCACATTGATTTATGTCAACTATGTAACAATTTCTTTGGATAAGTGGAAAATCTGGCCAGAATGCTTTTCTATTCTCTTCCCCTTTTAAATTTTTTTCCCAAGGAATTTTTCACATTTCTGTTTGATTCAAAAGCATTTATATGGGCACCCAGGCCTTACAGAAGTCAACTGAAGAGAATATAATGCTGTAGCATTAGAAAGGAAGATGGTTTTATTAGTTCAGGGTGTTGAGGTGTTTGTTGACCATTTCTCAGAGGCAAGAGAGAAAAACTGGCTAAGGACGTGAATCTGAACTTTATAAGCCTGAGTGCCTACAGTTACATTTGTCCAACATTAAGCATGTGATTCCTTAGAATCATAGAATGGTTTGGGTTGGACCCTTAAAGGGCCCTGCCATGTGTGGGGATACCTCACGCTAGACCAGATTGCTCAATGCCTCATCCAGCCTGGCCTTAAACACTTCCAGGGAGGGGGCATCCACAACCTTTCTGGGCAACCTGTTCCAGTGTCTCACCACCCTCACAGGAAAGAGCTTCTTATATCCAGCCTTCTGCAAGTTTTGCCTCCCAGGGTTTCAGGGGTGGGGGCTGTGGTGTGGGTTTGACTAGAAACTGTGTTCTCAACAATTTGCATCTTTCCTTTGGGTATTTCCTCTATTTTTTTTGCACCATCAACTATTTTTTGAGGGAGGTGGAAATACTATTACTTTGCAGGGTGAAACAGGACCAACCTGGACCCTCATGGGCCCAGAAGAATTGCAGCTGGGCTGCTGATGGAGGGATGGGGAAAAGGGCAGGGTGTAGTGCTCATTGCATTTATTGCTAGTTGAGAGAGTGATTGAAGGCAAGGGCAAAATTCCTCCTTTGGAACCAAGATGGAAAGCATGCACACTGATCTCTTGTGAGAAGTGCCTTGAGATCTTCTTGTGGAATTCATTGCGTAAGCACTGTGTGTTCAAGTCTCCTTTGGGCTTTATAGTCCATTAATTACTTTGCCATGAGTATGTCCTACTAAAGAGGATGGTTTTTTGTGTACCCCAAGATGTAACCTTTAAAAACATTCTGCCAAGCTTCAGAAAAAATGCTTGCTGTTTGGTTTTGAAGGAGAACATTTTCAGGAGTGATAAAAAAAGGCTTTTTAAAAAATCAAGCCAATTAATCCCTTCCCTCTTACTCCACTGTTTTATCATCTCTAACCTCTTCAGTCCCTAATCCTTTCAATAAGAGGTCTGAGCTGCCAGTTTGTCTGAAAAGGGGGTGTTGTACCAATCAAATAAAAACTGGAGCTCAGATTTTTTTTTGAAGAGCAGCCTCTTGTCTTTCCTGAGTTCAGACAAAGACAAAGAACACGGCTTCAGCAGCAAGGCGTTCACTGGAGGCTTCTTTCCATGAAAATAGTTATCACTCCTTTTTTCCTTGGCAATTGAGTCATTGTTGCTTTTAAAAGAAGTTGTCATGATCTTCTCATTACCATTTTTCTTAATATGATAAGTGTAAACTACAAGAAAGCTATCATGTTTGAAAGGATACAGGAACCCTAAGGAATGTTACACTAACTGCTTCTGCTCTTTGAAAAGGCTTAGACTGGGAATTTGACTAAATGTATCATTCTGTCTTCTTTTGCAGCAGCGTTGCTATTCTGTAGTCTTTCACTTGTTACACAAGTTACTCTTCAAAAAGAATGCATCTAGCCTTTGTATCCCACTGGCAAAGTGGCATCAACAACTCTTTTTGGTAATTGCTTGAGTGTGATAGTGCAGTGCACTTCATATTTTAAAAAGAAAAAAAAAAGAAAATAAAAAGAAAAAAGTATTCTCTGGAAGATTTATTCTGGTTCATCTTTGTATGAGAACTGGTAATTGTCAGTGTTCTACACCAGCTGGAGTTGCAAATGGCACTGATGGCTTAGAACTGGGTCTACTGGGTGGTCTTTTCTTGGGTTTCCTCCAAGTTTGTTCCAAAATGCTCATATGACCCATGATAAACTATTACTAATGAGCAGTTTGCTGTTCCTTCTTGTCCATCTAGAAGCAACAAAGACAGTGTATGTCATCGTCTAGTAATGTAGATATGTAATTTTAAAATGCTGGAGCAACAAACTTACTGCATGTTCAAGCTATGGCTTTGTGTCCTGGTCATTGGATTTCCTGTAGGGAAAAAAAAAAATGGTAGTGTAGTGTTTGGAGATAAGGGAGTTATGGACTTTGCCCTTTTCCAGCCCTGTTTTTAGAAATCACTGTGACTCAGTGAGTTTGTTGTCAGGCTTTAAAAAATGCAGGGATAGGAGAAGGATGTATTAATCTGTTGTATAGTCTGAACATGCTGATTTCAGATGTTACAACAGCTCTGTGTGGAACCAAGGATCCACAAGTCATACGTCGTAGTGGCAGTTCTGAGTATTTACTATTTCCAGCCTCAGATATATTAGCTCTGTGAGAAAGAGCAAGCTGAGAAAAGAGGAATCAAATGCATGCTTGTGACAGTGGAATCTATCAGAAATACTCTGAAGCTTCTGAACCTTAAGGGAGATCAAAAAAGACCTCAGTATTTTTTGGCTTTGGTTTGCTTTACTCTTTAAGCTGGCTTATGTGGTTAAGGCTGCCAGAAAAGTATATGTTGTATCAAAACGTCTTCTATAACATCCATCCCTTTCTTCCACACCTGTTAGCTTAGATCAAAGGGCAGGGCTGGCATGACTTATAGGACACACAGATGCCGGAACAAACCTGCCTTAAGGCACAAATAAGGAAAAGGAAATCTAGGCTGAGATGTTTCTTCTTAAAATTACTATAACAAATGCCAGCTCACACGATGGGTTTTCAATTGGCTCCTTAGTTCTGTAAGAGAAGAGAGTTTAAAGAGTTGAGTATGAGAGGCAGCAAGTACTCTCCACTCTGTTACAGGCCATGGTATATTTTTTAGCAAACATGCTAAGATTTTAACCTTAAAAAAAATCAGCGTGCCAAATTAGAAGAATCAGACTTCTGCCTGAAGTTTTCTATCCATCCATGGCTCGCTGAATGCTGATTAAGCAGGCTGTAATGTCCACCCAAAAATTTTCCAGCCTGTGTTGCTGTTCCCACTTTCCAGCTAGTGTTCAGAAGTTCCACCACAGCCCCAGGCACTGCATGAGACAAATACTGAGACTCTCTCTGCCCTCAGAGCATTTATAGTCTCTGATGTAGGCACTAGGAAGATAATAATACTCTGCAGGGGGGAGTGCATTCTTCATACAATAAAGGAGAAGCAAGTTTTCAAGTGGGACACATTAGCAGAGAGACCATGACATAGATGAAGAAAAGGAAATGGTGCAAAAGGACAGCTTCTGTAAGGGCAGGTTTGAACTTCACTAGGTGTTTACAATGTCTTCGCCTTAGTCCTGGTGTAGTAGCATTAGAGTTGGGTTGTTGAGGATTCTATCCGAAAGGGAAACACTCAAAAATAAATGCTACCCTGGCACTCCATGCAGGAAACCCCATGCTGCAATACTGCTTGTGTGGTAAGCAGAATAAAAATGATCTGTCAGAGTTTTGTTTTAGAAGGCAAAAAAGACAGCTTTTGTAAGAGATTTCAATGTGTATTGTACAGCAGTGTGGGGTAGCTTCATTGCTTTGTCTTTGATGAGTAACAATTTGGAGTCCACTTGGAGTAAATAATGGCTTATGCAAAAGAATTCAGCTTTAAACTCTCATAAGTTGCTGAACCCATTTTCTTAATTTCCCTCTATATGCCATTTCAGATAATTGATGTTCCTGTTTTAAGACTAAATCTAGTATTTTCTCATGCAAGTTGATGCCTTCAAATTCCTGATGATTTTTAGACTCAGTTTCATCATGCTGTCTGGATGTGGCTTATAAGCTGGTTCCATGGGTCTGAAACATAGTGCACAATGTAAAATTTAAATAGTTTCAGTGCTAAGTCTGCAGGAAAACAACTTTTTTAGTTTAGTAATTTAATTTTGCTTGATATTGAATTTGGAGATTTCTCTTTTCATGACATTGGCATAAAGTAGCTCCAGAAATTAAATGCATTTTGTAATAAATTACATGGATACAGTTGTGTCATGTGACTATATAATTCACTGTTGTATTTAGTATGGAAAAAAAAAAAAACCCACCCTGAATTGATTACATCTGGCAATGTAAAGGAGATGGTGTAATGTATTGTATAAATGCACACAGTGGAGTGCCTCAGGCTAGGTGCAGTCTTGTTGTGTAACTGTAAATTATAGTTCTGCTCTCCTCTCGGTGTGAACCCTAAGTTTCAGAGAAGAAAACAGGCGATACAAGACATGCTTTTTTGCTTGTGAAGCTTGGGATGGATGGAACAAATTACCAGATTCCCTTAAACCAAGTGCCAGCAGTGAATAGTTTCAAAACACAGTTGCTTATTTACTTGGAGAAATGTTGCCAATGTTTTTTAAATTGCAGAGATGAAATTATATGTTGGTATTAGTAACTTTTGAAAGAATTAGCTTTTTATTACTTATTGTGCCTTTGTTTATATTATGCTGTTGCACTGCCAGGATGTTATGTTGGATTTAACAGTTCAGTGCATACTTCCTATCTCTTGGGGCTCTCGTGGAAATTAGATGTGCCATCCCTGGAGATGGTTACCAACAAGTATCATTTTGAATAAATAAAATCAGTGGAATGTGGCCGTGCATTTCTATGGGTATGAGAAGCAGCCAAGAAGAGGAGGTGTTGCATTGGCCATGCTGTCCACAGCAAGCCTCTGCTATTGTGTCTGTTGGGTAATGAAGGATTCAGTTTGATTCCCAAGTGATAGATGAAGCATGCTTAGCTCTCTGCAAGTGGGTTTGGTAGATGCAGTACTAAGCAGATAGGATTTCAGTACCTCTGAGGATTAGTAAGTGTGGAGGCTCAGGATTTTACCCTCATGATTTCTCTGGTGTTCTTGAAGTGCTCTGTGAAAGACACAGCACCAACCACTCCTACCAGCATCCCTGGTGATCAGGATTTCAAGTCTGATCCTTTCTGGTAGTTCCATGTTCCTGACCCATCAGTAGGTCTGTCCAGAACACCAGTACTATGAAAAAAATTCACATGGCCCAACATCTCACATGTGCTTGGCCAAACTTCAAAATTTTAATCTTATTCTTCTTGCATGCAGCCATTCTGGCCTGTTCTTAACAAACCTCATGTATTCTGCAAGCAGAGAAGAAGCCTCCTGCCTCTCTTGCTTGGGAAGTGGAGTTACCTCAGTAGTGTTACTCCTGATCAGTACATGCCTGTCTTTGGACTCTGAAGGCTTGTGGCTTGTCACAAAGACAATACTGGCTTCTGCTCGTCTCTTGGACATTCACTAGAAAAATTTGGGAATAGTCAATAGACTATAGCATGAGTCAGAGAGGCAGTCATAAATGCAGGATGCCTCTACATTTAACTTCTTGACTTCTTAGACATACCTTCTTCATAGAATTCTTAATTCTGTTTCATCATATAAAACTTAAAAGAGTTCTCCCACGTGCTTCCTGTAAGGTTCGTTTCATTTTTTACACTGTGCCATTCTACTTTGCTGATTATGTTGTGTGAACACTCTGTGTCCTTCCTGCACTTTACTCATACAGATCACCCTAAATTCAGCAAGAGTATGGGTACAGATGCTCCACACCTTTTTATTTTTTTGTGGTTTGTGATAGTGATGTTTCTGTGGTAGAACCTTCAGAGAGCTGGGCTGCATGTTCCTAAAAATGCCAAGAACATGTGACGTGGTGCTCAGTGGCACAAAATTTGGTTTGGTTAGAACTGAAGCGCTGACCTGGGCAGTGTGAGACACATTCAGGGACAGGTTTTGACCGTGTAATCATCAGGGTGCTGAAGAAAATTATGCTGATCTACTTTGGGGAGAGATGTCCAACTGGTTTCACAGAGGAGCTTTGGAAATGAACTGTTACGTGCTCAGTGTGGACCATTTGGGTCCCAGGAGGCAGCAGGGAGCTAAGTCATTTGGCAGAGTAGACACACTATTATGTAGGCTGTGGTTACTTTTAGGATTGTGTTGGACTTGTTAAATTGGAAATCTGGTGGTGAGTTCATGTGGTGTAGCTTCACTGCTCTCCCCCTAAAACAGCTTCTTGAGCTGAGATACCTTCTCAATGTAACTGAATCTTGTTTTTCTTCACATGCACAAGATTGGTTAGAGCAGTAAGTACATCAATCATCATTTGCTCTAGTTTTTATTGTCTTCTAAATGCTCTAAGCAAAGAATATGAGTGTTATTAGTTACAAGAGCTACAGAATGAGGAAAATATATTGAAAAGTATGAGGTAAATGGGAGTCAGAGAATATTGGGATGCTCAGTAGTAAATGTCCATATTGTATCACTTTCTTTGTGGATTTCCAAATGTTAACAAAGTAGGAAAGGAAAACACACATTGAAAGGGTTTTAGTCAAACGTTATTGGCTTCATTTTCACTGAATATAATTTTTATCTCTCCTTCCCTTACTAATATAAAAAGAAATATTAATTTACCAGGGAAGGATATAAAGTACATCCCATTCCTACCTGGGCAAAGGGAGCTTATTTTACCACAGGGTAAAAACTATATTTTTTAGATTATGGTGAGGGAAATTGTTGGTTTTAGTAAACTAAGGCTTTTCAATAATGAACTCAATTGTGTATGCACTATATTTCCAGGTGGCTTTTTAGTATTTTTGGTGCAGTAGAAAGATGAATTCTAGTATGACAGAGTTATCAGTGCAGTTGCCACCACATTGTTCCTCCAAAAAATATATGCTAGGCCCTCAAAAAAAAAGGATTTGCTAAAACTTTTGCATGAGTAAAAAGTTTCCTGCCTTAACATTCATGCCAGGAAAGCTGGCTTGCTCTTGGAAGCCATCAGGCTATCCCAAAGTCTTCTTTTCTTTTTTTTTTTCCTATCCCACTTACAGGAAAAAGGGTGTGCTCTGCCTTTGATGATGAGAATTTTTTTTAATGCTGAAACATGAAAATGGAGTGCATATCCATGAATTTCTCTAACATATCCCAGTATATACTGACAATGAATCAAAATCACTTCCTCAGGAGGTCTTTGGCCCAGTATCAAGCAGGCCAGATTGCTGGTCAAATGCTTGTGCAAATTTCCCATACCTTCCTAAGAAATATAAATTAAAAGCAATCTATAGTTTCATTCTCTTTGTGTTACTTTAGGGTTTAGTGTAATTTGCTTGTCCATGTATAAGTATTTATCACTATCCTCATTCTTTCCTTTGCCTTTTCCCCAAAGATGAAATGTGTTGAGTTGTTTTTTAATTCAATATGCACCAGATCCATAAAATGTGTCTTCCCCTTATGCACTGCTGGCTTCCTAGCAGAGAGTTTGATGCAGAAACCAGAAATACACTGGGAGAAGAGACAAGCTCTTTATTAAGGTTGCATTGATAAATAGTTAATAAAACATTAATAAATCATTAATAGAGGCTTTAATAAATGGTAAATCACTTGGTGATCTTTATTCTGTCGAGGCAGTGGGTTGCTTAGCACCAGCTGTAACATCAAGTTTGTAATAACCTTAGAGCATCTATTCATCATGTATTAATTTTTTCTGAATGCAACTTTAATATTCTGTGGAACCAAAAATTGGAGAAAGTTTAAAGCAACAGATTTAGCTGAGTTGAAAGGACAGAGAAGGACAGTTGGCAGAGAGAATACCATAGATAAGTCCTCTGTTGCTGCTTGCAATGTGTACAGAGCTGCTCCTCCTCCTGCTCCTCTGGTTGCCTTCTGAGGATGTAGGCAAAGAGTCAGTCCTGAAACTGGCTTTGTGGACTCTAATGCCACAGAAGAAAAGCACTAGGATTTTTGCTTTCTTCTGCCTGCTGTCCACACTAGGCACTAAAGGCGATGTTTGGCCAGCAGAGATCTATCAAACTATAGAAGAAGATATAGAGCTGGGAAGGATCTTGGAAATCTCATCATCTACAATGCATCCCTGTCCCAATGCAGGAATCAATTCTGCCCAAGCCATTCCTGATGGATGTGTGCTAATCTGTTCTTAAGTGTGTTCCTCCAAAGATGGAGTCCTTGTAGCACCCTGAGCAATCTGTTTGAGTGCTGCACAGTCCTTGCCATCAGAGAGCTTTTTCTTAAGTCTAACTGGAATCTCTCAGGCTGCAGTTTGAGTACGCATCCTCCCGTAAAACAGGAGAATGGCTTGTTCTCTCCTTTAGCAACAGCTCTTTCTGTAATTGAAGACCATTCTCATGTCTCCCCTCAGTTCTCCCAAGGGAAGAAGAGTGAGCCCTGTATCTTGGGAGACTTCAAATTAGCCAAGCAGTTTACAGTGTGTCAGAGGAGGGGAAGCTGCCTCAGTAGGGACACAGTCTAGCTGCTTATTTCCATAATGACCTCTTAGAGCCTAGCTTAGTGCTTTTATCTGTGTTTAAAAGCACTGCACACTTTCTTTTGAACAAGAAGGAAATGATGGAAAAATGAAATACAGAGAAAGGAAATAAATCTTGAAGCCAGCCATTAATTTTAGGGTCTGGTTTTGTAAAGCTATTTACCATCTGCCCCATATTCCCTGTGCTCTGTTCTTTCACTCTGACTTTTTCCATAGAAACTGTCAAGTTTAAATCCTTCCCCAGTCCTCTCCTTCCATTTAAATCATGATTTGGCCTTTTACCTTACCTCTGCAGCCTTAAGAAGTTTGCTTGGAGTAGCTGTATTTTTGGTGATTCATTAGATCCCATCTGCATCTGCCCTTCTCGGTTACTTACCTGAGGGCTTTTATAGCTAAAAGAAGCAGATTTAGCTGAAGAGATGAGCGTGCCTAGCTCTAATAAATAAAACACATGGAGTCAATTAAAACAATGTTTAAATAATTTTCAGAAAGGAAGATGCTTGATGTTACTACATCAGAGGACCACAGTGACTTTCAAGCCAACAAACTCTGCAGGTTTACTTTCTCATTTAATCTCCAGGTCTATAAAAAAAATGCATGCTTCCATAGCAGTCATATACCCACTCCAATAGTTAACATGATTTTGGAATTATTTTAAGTCCAAGCCATGTGAAAATAAATCCTAACTCAATTTTGTGGGATTACTTTGTTTCCATTAAATTCCTCTTTAAAGCATTTCATATGCTGTTTTATTATTGTTACTTCCAGGAATTCCTAAATGCTTCCAAATTTGGATTGATTAGAGCTTTTTAACTTTTCCTGGGAAAAATAAAGAAGAAAAATATGCTATTCTCTGCCTAATATCCCACGTATTTACAAACCCAGATGTTTATATATATGCTCTAATGGATGCATATACAAGACACGCTGCCTGTGTGGTTCTTTGTAGTCATAACATATTAGAAGGTAGGGATATCACATTTCACAAGTTAAATAAAATAGAGCTTAGTGAGTACTTAAAGATGAGAAGCCTCTAGAAGAAATTGGGACATAGTGAGGAATGGTGAAGTCACATGGATTATTAAACAAATGGCATCCTTTCATTTGATTCTCCCAAGACCCTTGCATGTGTGTAAGGAGCTGAGTACGAGAGAATTAAGCAGAGGGTCACATCCCTGCAGGATGTGGAGTTTTGGCTCATCAGTGCAAACAGTACAGGGCCATTTTTGTGTGTCTTTCTTCAGGTCAGTAGTGCTCTGCCTGAGTACAACATGCAGCTGTGAGGTGGTCAGTGTGGAGCTGCTGCCCATAGGTTTTGATGGGAATTTTTTCAGTTGAGTAAACTCAGAACTCAGAACTCCTCTATGATCATTCAAGGCTCTTTGGTCAATAGTTGGCACCCATCAGCAGGCAGATGTAGGATGTTTGCTTAAGTAACTATATTTTTCCTCACTGCTTCCACACACAGGGTTTGCTTATACACTGAGCTTTCCATGCATTATCTTATCAGGAGTTTTCCATCCTGTGCTCCTTATTGCAGTGATAACTAAAGTGCAATGTTTGTACCTTTGTAATAGACTTTGATGCTTACAAGGTCACTCTATAAACACCTAGATGGGATAGTTCTAACCTTGCTGAAGTTGGCTTTTGTCTCTGACCTCAGTGGAGTCAGGTTTCCTCCCTTGTAATTGAATTTCCTCAGATAGCAGTAGACTCAGTTTTCGTTTTCCCGCTGTTATGTGTTCACATGTCCCTTACAGGGAGATGACCAGATCTGCTTACACTTCAGCCCACCATGCCCATACACAGGAGACACTAGATGCATTTTGACAGTGAATAATATTCTGAAATGTTTGCTGGCACCACTTTCCCATGAATCCTAGGCTTCCTGGCCAGCGTGGGCAGAAGCAGACTGAGGTCAAGCCTATAATTGCAGTTCTCAAATATGCTTCATTTCTGCCTTCGGTCAGGCTGCCTGTCCCTCTTTTAATTATGTGATAAGTCTCTGTTTCATCATTTTGCTATGAAGAGATTTGCCACAAAGCAACTTCTATGGCATAGGATTTGGCAGAGGCATGCAGGATTTGGATTATATTATCTCACAGAGAAGTTCACTGGATGTTTAAATCTTTTTCTGCTTTCCTCTGTGGAGAGGTCAAACAATCCATGCAATATAATAGTGTACTTCTTGGCACTGCACTCAGCTGCTGCAGGGAGGGATGAGATACTCAAAAGCTGCCTCTTTTCTCATCATGGCCACCACTGGGACTTTGTGCAGGGAACACAGGCCCTGAAATCCCCCAGCAGAAACCCAAAAGCTCTTTAAGGAGTACAGAGACACCTGCACCCTCACCTGTCCCTGGATCCTTTGCACAAGGAAGTGGCAAAGCTTGGCTCTAGACCATGCTGTCTGGAGCTGTGTGACTCTTTAGATAAGCCACAGGCACATCCATGGTGTGTTGTATGGGTGGAAGCTGAATGAAAGAGCTTAAGGAAGGTGATCTCCTCGACCAACCCTGCCTCCCTGTCTCCACCAGGGCTCTTCTCTATGAGGATTGTTCCTGGGCTTCTGCAGTAGTAGTAATGCTAAAGGTGGAAACTGATGGGCTTCATCAAAATTCCAGTGACTAACAGGACCTTGGGGAAGTTTACATTTCTGCCTGTCCCATTGATTGAAGACCATTAGTGTGTAGTTTTCCTTTCCCTTTCCTAACCTCCTGTAGGAGACATGATTTGTGATGAACCTAGAGACCTGAAACTTTCTGGCTATATCTTCAGTTAATTCAACAATACCATCCAGCTGTAGCCATTCAGGACATGTTTTCAGTTCAAATGCACCCAACCACACTGCCCTTGTGACAGTGGTTATATTTTTTTTTAAATTAACTGTATTATGGCTGGGGGATTGGAACTCGATGATCTTGAAAGGTCCCTTCCAGCCTGAACCATTCTATGATTCCATGTTATATTTTTCTTAGTGGAGCATTTGCGGTGGTGGTTGTGTTACCTACAGAAACTTGTGTGCTCATAAGCTTTGTTGTGACTTGCCCTTGTCTTGACCAGTGTGGGACAGCAGCTGGGAAGTTTAGTTTAATGCTGGCAGGATTATGGCCATTGCATGCAAAATTTCCTAGATCAGACCCTCTTTTGCTCTTTGTCCCCCTTGTCTCAAGAAAGAATCATTTCTGAGCTTTGTAGGCAAAGAAAAACAACCTACACAAAGATATGACAGCTTTCCAGAGACAAGTATTGCTGCACTTTGAATATTTATGAAATTAAAAGCAAAGATAAGAGAGGACGGAGGAGCATCTATCACAAAATACTTTCATTAGAAGGGCATTTGCAAACTCTGCCTAAAACAACATCTATTTTACTGATTTTTTTTTCCCCCTCCTCTGACCATGAACCTCACCATCGTTCCCAGGAGCTGCTGCCTGTCAGGCCATGATGGTGTTCATCTACCATGTAAGGATGGGTTGTGATGCTTCCTAGAAGCAACTGCATCTCCAGACTCAGTGAAGAATACATGATCATTTTTTCCTCTCTTCTTTATGTCCATAAATTTGTTTTCAAAGATTTTTTTTTTCTTCCCTAGGAGATGACCCATTCCTGGCCTCCTCCTCTTACTGCTATTCACACTCCTGGCAAGGCTGAGCAGACCAAGTTTTCTATCCCAAGCAAGGTACAAGTAGGCTGTTACCTGTGACCTGATTAACATTCTGTTCTATTGAGTTTTCTTCACTGGAGAATTTATTTTTGTAGTAGATTCTCTTTTTGAAGATTTCTGAGACTATTTTTAGTTGGAAATTCCCAATCAGCTTGTTGTTTCTAGTAGGACTGCTTATTTAAAGCTGCAGAAATTACAGCAGAGGGAAGGGAAAATTTTTCAGTGCTGTTACATGAGCCTTCCTACATCAGTTGCAATGTGTTTTGCTTGTTTGTTTTTCTGCCATTATTATTTTGGCAGTGCAGTGGCTGAGATGGTCATTTGTGCCTACTTAGTGATTGACTGCATGATGAGATTTAGGCTGCATGGTCAAACTAGGGTGACTTAAAATGCTCCTGCCTGAGAACAATGCTGTGGCATCTGCCCATGTGCACACTCCAAGAACACATGAAGTTGCTCACTGTGATCCTTGGTTAAGAGCACACATTCTGCACTTGCCAAGTCAAAACCTCATGGCTAGAGAGTACTCGCAGTTCACCTGTCCCACAGTGCATTACTGAACTCTATTATTTGGACATTTTTTTTTGCCCAAATTCCATTGTTGCCTTCTAGCTGTGATTCACTGTCAAAGATTGAGCTCATACCCCAGGCAGTTGTTGAAGAGGTATCTTTTGTTGGGACCTGAAAAACTAGGAGCTGATGATGTTTGGGGAAGGAGAGAACTTCCCTAGGATGGGAAATCTACACCAATCTGACATGGAGCTACACAAAAGTTTCTTTCTAAGGGCAAGACCTTGGAAAAAAGCTTACAAAACTGATACTGTTTGACATTATGGTTCAAGCAATCATACCCTATTTTAGAAGCTGGAATGTGATTTTCCTCCTACTGATTTTATCTGTTTGGCAGATACTCCCCTGTCTGACATGCAGCCGCCATACTTAATTGGAAATCATATGAGATTAGCAGTATCTGTGGCTCCTTGAAAAAACAAAGCCAGTGCCCGGAATGCCTTATTTTAATGGAATGTGATTGTTACTGCTCCAGCACTGCCAGTGGTACAAGAGTATAATCCTCTTTGCAAATTGGGTTCAAGTCTGTTGAAACCATTCAGATGACAGTGGAGTGTGAATGCAGTGAGAGCAGAAGGTTTTAGCCACTGGAAGCTTTATTTTTTTCAATTTATGCCCTCCTTAATTTAGTGCTCTGTTTTTAGTGGGCCCTGTAGAAACTAGTATGTGTCCTGCTCCCTTATCCTTTGCTAGGGCTGTAAGTGTACATTCAGAGAAGCCGAGATTCTGCTTTGCTTGTGTTTCATTAAGTTTGCTTTCAACTTTTAAAATCCACATCAAAGTTAAATTCTGGGTTCATTAAATGTTGATCCTAACATTTTTGACCTTATCACTTCACTACAAAGTAGAAATTAGATTGATGTTTTTTCACCTAGCATTTTAGGAAATAAGCAAGCATATAAATATTTTAAAGGATGCTAGTTTTACTTTAAAGAATAAAACTGAAATGTCTCTTCAGAACATCACATTAAATTAAGTCTTGTTAGGTAAATTATAGTTCTTAGGCGTAACGTGGTTAGATTGTGAAGCCATATAAACCAGAGGCAGCCACTGTTAGAAGTTCTCAATTTAATTATTAAAAGAAAAAGTATTCTCATGAGAAACATATATAAAAAAGGTGTGATTAAAAAGGGAGAACTTATCAGAACAATTTATCCCTTTGACATTCAAATTCAAAGTGCCATGTTTACTCTTAGGGCATGATTTACTTCACAAGGGACTGACTGACAGCACAGTATAATATTAGGAACTAATAATTCCCTAGGAGGAAGTGCAGTGAGAGCTTTAATGACTTTTACATCCTACAGAACTAACACTCCCAGCAAAGTAGTGCCTGGTTGTAAGATGAGGTTGTAAATATAACACCTTAATTTCAAATGATCAGACTCTGCTTGGAAGGAAAGCTGATTACAATCACTGTGGACTATAAAGCCCAGAGAAGCACTAAGCAAGAAAACTCCCTGACGTTCGGGAAGCAGCTTAGTTATTGTGAGCCAACAAGAATCCCAGCATTAGCACGCTCAGCCTTAACAACCCTGGTTCTCTGCTGGTTTACAGTTGTTGCACTTCAATTGATTTCATTTGATTTGGACCTATTTCCATCAGGTGCAGATCTGCTTCCTGCGTCTTTATCAAATCCTTTGTGTCACAGTCCTAATAAAAGCACTGACTATCAATAAAAGGTCACCGTATTTCCAAGCCGTGAGATCAAAACCAGAAAGGTGGTGGTGCTGAATTTATTGCACAGTTGGGTTCATGCTGCAGTCTAAATTGTACATCATAGATGGCTCATAGACACATCCATGGCCAAGCCTGAAAGAGGCTAGGTCCACTGCGGGTATAAATCTGTGCTGTGTCTCCATAAAGGGGGTATGTAGATTTACAGCAGCTGAGGATAAGCTCTTGTCTGATCTGTGCAAGGGTCCCTCAGTGGTGCTCTGTCTCTACAGTTAATGTTCTTTTAAAGCTAATGTCACTGGTGCTGCCTTAACAATCACATGATCCCTTCCATGTACCATCTTCTCCTCTGTTTGTATAATGCTGGTGCCCTTAATCTAGCAAGCTGAGATACATCTTGCTTTCTTCATCTTATTTAACTAACGCTGACATTTTGTGTGTTCTTCTTTGTAGGACTCCCAACATCTGACCTCAGGATACAATGTACAAAGTAGGTCTTTTTCATCCTAGTCCTAACAGCCAGGGTTGGGTATTGTTTTTCCTGCTTCACATCATGAAAACAAAGGCTAAAAAATTATTTTCTGTGGTGCTAAAGCAGATCGGTTCCATTTTTCATTACATGTTATGCATTGTGGCATGTTGTGAAACCAAGTATAATTAGATGGGCTGACAGCTTTGGGTGCATTTTAATTCTACAGTAATCTTTTGACATTTGAAAATGTGTTTCCTTTGTTTGCAGAGTGGAGTGATCCAGCAGGGAAAGTTGCAACAAAGTCAGTGCCACAAAAGTCGTAAGTATTATTATTTCCAGCTTTAAATCTCATTTTAAATTTATCATAAAGAATGAGTTTATTTCTCCAAAGGTAACTAAAACCTAGCTGTGCTCATAATCTTGTCCTGGTGTTCAGGTGTTCTTAGTAGTCCTTAAAAATCAACCATAAAGCAGTTTTATGTTTTCAGTGCTTATTACTGTTTCTTCTTTTTAAGCATTAGCTAACAGAGGTATGTGTGAAAGATGAGTTTATTAAGCAGAAATAATGCTGATTTTAGTTGTACGGCTTGACAAAATTAAATCACTTTTATGCTTCTCTCATCAGATATTAATCTTCTTACAATAGAAAATGCAGCCCAATGAACAGATGATGCAGGAATTTTAACATTCATACTGTGAGAAGGGAGTAAAACACATCATATGGAATGGTTCTCCTAGCTGGTGTTGAAAAGCTGGTCTTGAGTTTCATACACTTTGAAACAGCTGAATATCACAGATTATCTAGAAAAATGGAAGTTGAAAACTGTGGAAGAGCTAATTCTCCTTTGTGCTAAACCATTTTTCTTTGGTGCTTCTCTGGTGTAAGGCTGCTGTAATGCACCACTGAGTTGAGAGAGAAACATTTTTTTTTTACTTTTACACCAGGATCTCAAAGTAGTTTACAAGTAGGAATTAAATAGTGACTTCAAAGAGTTGAGTTTTGGTTTTATACTTATGAAAATGTGTGGCTGTGATTTCTTTTCACAACTGCTTTTACTCTTTTTTTGGAATTCAAGAGTTTTAAAATACTGAATGTAGAACTTCACTAACTTAACTGATATTTTTGTAAATAAAATATGTACATTTCAAATACCTTAAAATTGTCCCCCTTAATCTATTAAGCACATAATTCTGAGTGAATTCCTACAGGGAAATAAAAATCAGCATGGAGATACCTGCACAGGTTTTTAAAAAGGATTTAAATATATTGACCCTTAGTGCAAGCTTGTGTTCAGAAAGAGACTTGCTGGAGCTCAGTGATTTGCCTGAGACCATGGAAGAGTTGCAGGTCTAGACCAGATGTGGGTGCTGAATCCTTCAGTGTATCCACCAGGCTCTGAAGGTCCAGTTCTTTACTCATAAACTAAGTCAGAGAAGTACACATTCAAACTGTTTACTGAGTAAAGCTTTACAAAACTGTGGTTAAAACTAATCCAATTTTAAAATAAAATGCTTTTTTCCATCCTATTGAATGAGAATCAGATAGGAATGCTAAAGATAAATAGATTAATTTTCATGGATAACATTTGTTTATGAAACAGTAACAAATCAGTTTTAGCCTTTGCTATTTGTTTTTCATTAATGGATTAGTTCTCTTAAAGAATCTAGTAACTGCACCCACTGTTTCAGAAAATCTAGGTGATGCAAACTAAACATGAAGCACATTCCATAATTTAAAAAGGTAAAAAAATAATATTACATCTTAAAATGATTTTTCTCCTAAAGCAAGTGTATGTGGATTACACTGTGAAAAATATTTGAGGGAGTATACCATAAAATACAATATTCCAATAGTTTGTAACCAACAGTAATAGACTTGTCAATCATGGTTTATAGTTATAAGCTGAATTTCAGAAGAATGGTGCTTCAGAGCTCAGTGGTATATAGTGCATTTAATGGGACCAAAGCTCTCTATAGGAAGCCTGATATAAAACTCGAAGACACTGAGTACATTTTATGAACCAGTTGCTCTCTGTTCTGCTGCTTGATCTAAAGTTCCAGTACTATCAATCAGATTTCTGCTGCAATGAACTGCCTTCTTATGGTAGGTGATAGATTTTACACATGAGAAATCAGAGCTGCAATAAAGCTATTCTTATTTTTAGCTTCCAAATGAAGATCAGCTAACCCATTACTATCACTTTTTCTCTTTTACTGCAGAAAAATTGTTAAGGCAGCATCTAAGGATTTCCATGGGGCTTTGGGAGGTTAGAAGGCAGTCCACTGTGAGACTTGGTATTACGAGGCCAATTTGTTTCTTTAGATCAGTGTGTGCAGTTGCTGCTGCTTTCCCTGGGAATTGTAGTACTTGAGGACATAATGAAATTAAAGCAGGGAGTGGGACAGGAAGACGTAATGGTATCGAGTAGAGCTGGGTAGTGTGAGCCAAGTAAACTCTGAGAGACTGACAGCTCCTGTCAGTCAAATTGTGGATTTCAATAATACAGTATTTATCAGGTTGCTGTTGTATTAAGAATCATAGAATAGTTCAGGAAGAAAGGAACCTTAAAGATCATCGAGTTCCAACCCCCCGGCCCTAGCCAGGGACACCTCCCACTAGATCAGGCTGCTCAGTGCCTTGTCGCCCTTGACAAAAAACACCTCCAGAGAGGGGGCATCCACATCCTCTCTGGGCAACCTCTTCCAGTGTTTCACCACCTTACTGTAAAGAATTTCTTTCTTATGTCTAGCCTGAATCTACCCTCTTCCAATTTACATCCATTGTTTCTAGTCCTACCATCAGATATCTTATTAAAAAGTCCTACCCCAGCCTTTCTGTAGCCCCCTTCAGGTATTGATAAGTTATTATTAGGTCCCCCCTGAGCCTTCTCTTCTCCAGGCTGAACAACCCCAACTCCTTCAGCCTGTCTTCATAGTAAGGATAATATCAGGCTTGTCTGTGACAAGCTGTGGGACATATCCAGGCTCGTGGGACAGTTTGCTAGGGAAGGTTCTGACCTGGTTGCCCTCAGATGTTCTTAAAGTACTGCATTACAATTGCAGGTACTTGTAGTCAGTAGAGAAACATCTGGGGTAGGACTTCAATACTTTATACATTAGTTCAATAACATATAAAAGGAAGGGGTTTGGATCATGTGAAATAATGCCAGGCTGATGTTAATTCCTTCACAAGCCATTTGGAGATAATCCTGTGTCTGCCATTTAATGCATCCCACCACAGGTTACACCAACATGGGTCCATTTCAGGGATATGGGAGTGTATGAATGAAATGATGGTCCAACTTATCCCCAGAAGGATTTGTTGCTGCACTGTCAACCCCACAAAGCATGATCTTACTGACTTCTAAACTGTATCCCTCACCAATTCCTTATTTTGTTGATGGGATCTGTTTCATCATGTTTCAGTTTCACCAAATCTGGTTGAATTTGAATTTACTCATCTGTATTCTTTGTTAGAGCCTTTTATCCTGGACATATTTATAGATATTTCCCAGCTTTTATCAGTTTACATGCAATTTAAGTGAAACTCGAGTTGCTTTTTCTATTTACATTGCTCAATCTTATAGATTCCTTTGGCTTGTTAGAAATCCATAGGAACTGGGTCTAGTGCATCACTCTATCACTGAGTTATACCATGGCTACCTGAGCAATGCTCACAGAACAAAGATATTTTGCTTTCATGATGCTGTGCTCTGCTCCAGTAGTCAAGCTGCTTATATGTGTGCACTTCAGGTGTAGAAACATTGGCATCATAGAAGATTCAGACAATAGGAGTGTCTGATCTTTGCAAGATAGCCTGTCAAGTGTGTGCTTCTGGAGGGAAGAATGGAGGCAGCAAACTGCAGTGTCTTGCTTTTGTAAAGGGATGCAAGATGCATGACTTCTCTAAGTAAACCTTTCTGAAATACGTATTTTGTCCTTTTTATACTATTTCAGCTGCTTTATTTTGCAGCCACATGCTGGAGAAACCCAGTCTCCAGTGCTTTGCAGGTGAAATAGAATGTAGAGTAGTTGGAATGGTGACTAAATTCTGTACCTGACTATGTGTACATGAAATTAACCTTAGATCCTAATTTCTACTCAAAGATCTTGAATTTTTGAACACTGATGTACGTGCATGAATTTTTATAGCTGAAATCAACCTATGTAAAACTATGGAAATTGGGCTTCACTTTTTAAAATTTCAAATTCACCCAAAATCTCCACTGGGCATTATGCAGTCAGTTTCCAGCCAGTCTTTTCTGATTAGTTTATTATGAAGCAAACTAACAGGAGCAGATAAGGTGCAACCAATTGCACTGAGAAGGATTTTCTGTCAGCCACCATGAATCTGATGGTAGGCACTCAGCTTGTGACTTAGGTTGGCGTTATATAATTACCATCCCAAGTATGTCATCCTCAGACATCCAGTCCTTTTGTTCTGTTTTGGTTGTTAGCATTTGGCCTCCGTCCAGTTGGAAACCACCCAGAACCTTTTTAATCAAGCACATCCTGTGTTTCAAAATCTTGCTGCAGAGCAGTCTTGGGTAGTTTCCATAAAAGCCTAGCTAAAAAGAAGAATGTAATCATAATGGTATTCTTCCCCTGTCACAAAATTACTTCCTATACTTACTGTATTAATACAGTATTAAAAGACCCTTCTCGTGGGCTCAGTGAACTACCGGAAACCATTAAAAACTCAGAGCAGCAAATCTTTATGGATCAGACAAAACCAACTTATTTTATCTTTCTAGAATTTTTGTTATCCTTTGTACTTAATGACACACAGTCTGTTGGGAGGCTAGAGAACAACTAAATGCAGCAGGCTCATAAGCAAAACAAGAGCTGAAACTCTTTATGTGATATTTTAGCAAGGATTTTTCAGAGGGGGCTCACCACTGGTTGCATTTGGACCAGGATTCACGTCATGGTTCTAAAAAAATATCAGTAAATACCAGTACTTTTCTAATCCTAATGATTATTGTAATACATGGTGGAAACATGTTTGAAAGTGGAAATTTTATTCTTAGCATCTAACTACTTTTCATAGGTATCTAGTGGCTTTTTGGAAGTTCTCCAGTGTGTCAGGGACAGCCACCTGGGAGCATAGAAAACAAAATTTGGCAGCATGTTCAAACTATGAATTAAAGGTAATTCACAATTTGAAATGAATCAGCATGAGGTCCTTGTGCAGAGTAATCAGACATCAAGAGAATTTTACACTGAGGATTGTATATTGGATAATATGACAACAAGTAATGTTTTTATTCAGAATGTTCAAATCAGGAAGCACTGATGAGTTCTTAACCTTAAAAGGAATTGATTTTTAAAAACCTGGGATTTATTCCGTGTTGGTGCATCATTTCAGTTCAGTCACATGAACCAATCATGTAAAATTCATCTTTAACTGCAATAGTTAGAATGGTTCTATTTATCTGAGCTGTGGTCACAGTCCAGCCCAGGTGAAATACACAGAAGAAGGTGAAATTTCACTATTTCTAATTACAGTTTTTAATTGATCTCATTAAAGCATGAGCATCAATTGATCCCACAGTGTTGATATCCTGCTTTCTTTTACAGCCTATGTTCATTTTCACTTAGCAAGTGTGGCAAGCTTTAATCATTAGTCTAAGTACTGCCAGTTTGTTAGAAGTAGGAAGTTCCAAAGATATTCCCTCTGGGTAAACAGGGAAAGTCATGAATACAAGGGGCTTACGCTGCCATGTACAAATTATGATAAGTGAAACAACAGTGGCATGTAATTGGAGCTCCATTAATCTTTAGAGAGCTCCAGTGCACCATATGAAAGGGACAAATAGCAAATGAAAATAGAAGGGGTCTGCTTTGATAAGTTATCATTTATCTTCCATATTTGCTATTTGGTTTCATTAGTTCAAACTTTGCTTTGTATCCTTTTGACTCATAAATTCAATGGTGGTTGATCAAGATTAGGTCATGTTGTTCCTCACTGCCACAGGTTTTCCTTTTGAGCAAAGTACTGAGTAATTGAGAGTAAAACATACAAACATTTCCTATGTACACTTGCCTATAGAAACAAACTTGCAAAGTATTTCAGCTGCTGTGAAATATGTTAAGTTTCAGTGTCATAATTAAAAGCCCTGTATCCTTGAAGATAAGCCCATTATTCAAAATAATTTCTAAATTAGACTTTTAATTTGTTTTCATTATTCAGCTGGCTTACAGACAGTTTAACCTCTCTGTCAAAATTGTTATTTCCTAATACGTTCTTTTCCATGATCTCTTTCTCCTGACATGTTTATAAATCAGTTTAAAGGATTGTGGGAACAGAACTAAATTAATTCTGTTATATTTTGCTGATCAATGTTGAATAATTTTTCTTGACTATCAGAGACTTACATAATTACTGCCTTTAAGAATGTGTGAAACAAGCTAACCAGCATTAGCTGATTGCAACTCAAGTGAGCACTGAACCATTTGAATTTCTTCTGACACTTTATAACCCCCCCCCCCAGTTAAAAATTCTGCATTTACTCGGCCTCACAAGTAGAAGTTGAAATACTTTGTTCTCAAGTAGGATTTGCTACTGCACCACTGCCAAATGTGTGCAACCACTCAACTGTGACCAGTGAAGTCAGTATTAATGAACAGGTAAATAACACAGGTTAGCAAGTTTGGATTAGGGATGTATTTCCCTGTTTGCTATGTATCAGTTCTCAATTTGGAAACATTAGACTGCCATAGGTTTCCCTGCATTTAAAGAGTTTTTCCACAGGCAGCAGATGATGTTGTGCCTTCGTGGCTTAGGGCTGGTCTCAAACTGACCGCCCCATTTACCTTGCTATGGGATGAAATCACTTCCAAACTTCACTGCAGCTCCAAATTTAATTTTGAGAAACAAAAGTAGTCAGTAAATCTGACTATATAAATCAGGACAGAGCTGCCATGCTCAGTGTCTCTCCCACCTCTTTGTTTTCTTAACCACAGGCTTGCTGATAAAATGCATGTTAACTGACTTCTTGCTTGGCTTTCTGGCCACCAGACCTCACCTTGCTCCCTGTTGTCTTGACTCTGACCTATCAGTAGATTTCAGGTTCAGACCCAAGCCAATTCTCCTCATGACTTTTTCGTCCTGATGGTCTTTGCTCTAGGCCCTTTCATTCTTGCTGTCATATCTTGCTGGCTTTGAAGACTTCAGTAGCCTGAAACAAATCAAAAATTGTCACCCAGATTAATCTATGCTATACTTTAAAATAGTAATAACTGGAAATAGGTGATAAGCTTGAAAGAAGAATAAATTTTGCCGGCAAGCTTGGCATCCATAATATCAGAGTGGGCTTGAAACTCCCAATTTGTGTCCTAAATATCCTAGGTAGGACTAACAGCCACTTTTCCTAATATCACAACTTAATCCTTTGCATCTTTCCTCTGAATCCCTCTGACAACCCCAATAATCCACCACATTTTTCTCAGCTTTACACTCTCCATCCAGAGGAACTTATATTGCTACCATTATCCTTTGGGCTGAGGGCTCAGCAGGGCTCCAAAGTCTATCAATTTTCTGGCCAGAGGGCTTATTTTTTATGAAGTGAAGTTCTCACAGCACCCCATGGGACTAGGCCACGTTCACTGCATTATCCCCTGCCTTGGATGGCCCTTGGAGCCACAGATTGAGAATAGCTTTACCTTACAAATAGATCCTACCCAACAGAATAAAAGGCAAATATTCCCCACTGCTGGGCTAATTACTGTTCTAAATTCCTGGAGGAAGAGCTGCTTCCCTCACTTGTGTCCATATATCTTGAAAAAATGTATTTTGAGACTTTGTTAATGCTATAACCACAGCTTCCAGAAAAAAATGATAGAGCCCTGGAGGAGGAGGGAATTGTCTGTAGCCTTACTCTGCAAACCAGTTGTTTAATTAAAATCTGTGTTATGGAAAACACAGGAGGGGTGCTAGAAAATTGGCAAATAAAAAGTTATTTCCTAATTTCCACAGCAGCTTTTTATCCGTCAAGATAAAAATAGTAAACAAAATCTGAAGGTAGCTTAGCTTTCAGGAAATTATCCCTTACTGGAAAGCCTTGTTCAGTCCAAGTCCTTCACAAAAAAGATCTTTACAGATTTTGAAAGAAAGATGTTGACTCACCTACCTCATATTGACAAAAAAGACTTAAATGCAGCTGTCAGACTCATCTGAGTCTGCAGGAGCAGTAAATATCTCCAGTAATGAGAAGATTGCTTTCACAGCTATTACCTGTTAGACTCCTCTGAAGTATTTGCTTTTTGGGTATCCCTGATAAGTTTCATTCACATATCTGCGTTTTGAGGACATATATATGCTTTTCTGCAGTGAGAGAGGAATGTGAGAGCTCTGCCTCTATTTGATTTAGCATGAATTTCAATAGTTCCAGACAAATTTGAAAGCCTATAGAAATCATACAGCTTCAAGTCTGGCTGTGTGTGCTAGACTGGAATTTTTTGTTAGGTCAGACCTTTATCTCAGCTTCTTTTTGTGGCTCTTTATGGGGAGATTGAAGAGGAACTGAAACTGGTGACCTGTCTTGACCTTTAGTACTGGATTAAAATTCCAACTTGCTGCCATGGCAACAGGGCCTTGAAAATTAGGTCCTGAGAGAAGCAGGGAGAAACTTAAAACTGCAAGTGCTGCACTGAACTGAAGAAAGGTTGCTTAAAATTGTCACTGACAGGCTCTTAATTAAAATAATTTGCTTTGCCCTGAACTTAAAAAAAAAAAGAGGAAGAAAGAAATGAAGAAAAAAAAAATTAAATCAGAAAGCTGTGTCTTGATTTATTTTCGTGCAAAAATCTGTTGCAAATCAAAGCAAAGTACAGGCTGCAGAATCCAGCAGAGAGGCTGATGTTGGAGGTGGCAGCAAGCAAATCTGCATGATGAAAAGGGAGCCAGACTTGCACTTGCAGTCTGATCCACTCAGACCAGACTGGTAGCAGGAGCCAGACAGTGGCCAGTGTTAAATCCCAGGTTAACTTTCTATTTTTTTCTCCTTTAACGTGACACCAGGGATCAAGAGACATCACAATGTCAAGTCTGGCTCCCAGAATCCATGCAATTATCTGTTCTGTAGATGTAAAGGGATAAACATAAGCTAGATAGTGCTATTTCAGATCAAGTGTGATAAAAGTTACTCATTTTCCAATCTAATCAATGCAACAGTCGGAGGGAGATGATAGTGCAAGTCCTTCACTACTAAAGGAGAGAAAGGGATTTTTTTTCCCCATGGAGTGTAGAATGCAGTTGTAATCTGAAGGGAGAAGACACCAAGGGTCACATAAAGGATTTCTTGGTTTTTAACACTTTGTCCAGGAATCCCTCTCATCCCACATCAAATAATCCTGTAGATCAGGTTTCAGCCCATCTCATGTTAACCTGTGGCTTTTCCCAAAAACCTGAGGGACTTGAGGGTGCTCTGAGGATCCTGCTCCCCTTCCCAAGGATAGGAAGGGGATGCTAGTGGGATGCTGCCTCCTAGCAGCCACAAAGGTCCTTGTAGAGATTGATGTAATCTTAAAAAAATAAATGTATAAATATATATAGATTTTACATGTCAGATAAAGGAGATTTCATAATGGACAAATACTGTTGAATTGGATTAGATGCTCTGTACAGATAGATAAAAGCTGCAGGATCAGATTGGATTGTGGGTACTATACACATCTAGATGAAAGTTTAACAATGATAGGTAGGTGGCATTAAATTTTTTTGAGGCTTTTGTTTCAAAGCTTAGTGTCCAAACTTATTGCAAAATCCTAAGGCCATGTTTGGAGTCTGAGTTCAAGTGAATGTATGGACAGAAAAAATACCTCCATTAGTTTTCTTCAAACTTCAGTACTACCAAAGTGTTGGATTTTTATGTATCAGTGTGTTGTATGATTTATAGGATCAGAGGAAATACTACAGATGTTCACAAAGAAGGTATCACTCACTGCGTGATTTAGACATAATGTTTATCTCCAATGTTTATCAAGGGTGAGTAAGCATTAAGAAAGTGTGGGTTGTTCTGAAATGATGTGCTGTATACCCTAAAAAACCCCTGTTTTTTCCTGGAATATACTGTTGACTTGATACACAGCAGAGTGGATGAGTTAGATGAGCAGTTTTCCAACAAAGAAAAATAAAATCCACTCAACATTTCTCAGGCTCAGAGTTACGTGCTTCGGTAATATCAGACCATTAAGAATAGAGGTCATTATTTAAAATTTGGGTTGTCATTAATTCCTAGACTAAGTAGTTATTCTAGAGGAATTGCTGTCAGAGATGAATTTGACTCATCCTGTTACACACTTGCCACTGTTCCATTTTCTTTAAAGCACCACTAATTCTGCTTTAATTACTGTCAGACCGGACTATGGAGCCCTGGAGTGCCTGGCAATAAACTTGTGTTTTGCTGTGAGGGAAGGTAAAGAAACATTTAAATAGGTTCTTAAAGTAAACATGAAATCTCTGAAGATGTACTGTTGTAGTGCATGCTGTATATCAAAATATATAAGCATCTAGATGTAACAATGGCTTTGTAAACACATTACTGAGCAAACTATGAAAAGTAATCCACCAAGGGGCTGTTTCCCTAACTCATAAGCACTAAGTTAAGAGACCAGTGCCATAAAGTAGATATGCACTGTTAAAAAATACTTCCTTTTATGTCAGATTATTTTGCATTAAGCCCAATAGATTTCTTTTTTGTTTTTAGAGGCATCTTTTTTAATGCTTGGAAATACTTGTGCTTAAAGGAAAAGTCAGCCATCTGTGGAGAGCCCTTGAATAGCTTTTTAATATGTGAACGTGGAGCAACAATGCTTAAGGGTGGCATGGAATTGCTCATGTGCACCTCTCATGGACAGAGCAGCAGCAGTGCCATTCAGTCATAGAATCATACAATGGTTTGGGCTGAAAGGGACCTTAGAGATCATCTATTTCCAGACACCCTTAAATGCCATCTAGTTCCAACCCCCTGCCATGGACAGGGACACTTCCCACTAGATCGGGTTGCTCAGTGCCTTGTCCAGCCTGGCCTTAACCATCTCCAGAGAGGGGGCATCAATTACCTCTTTGGGCAACTTGTCCCAGTGTCTCACCACCCTCACCTTAAAGAATGTCTTTGTTATATCTAACCTGAATCTCCCCTCTTCCATTTTACATCCACTACTCCCATTCCTGATATCACATATCCTATTAAAAAGTCCTACCCCAGCCTTTCTGGAAGACCCCTTCAGGTATTGATAAGCCATGATGAGGTCCCCCCTGAGCCTTCTCCAGGCTGAACAACCCAACTCCTTCAGCCTGTCCTCTTAAGGAAGGTGCTCTAGCCCTCCAATGAGAAGAGATTCAGCAGCCTGCTGGCACCTTGTGCAATTAAAATATTGTGTTGCATAATGAGGAAAGCCTACAGTGCTGTCATTCCTTTTAGAAGCCTGCAGGCATGGCCTGAGGGGTGGTTGGATTCCACCTCCTGGGGCATGGAGAGCTTCCTTGCTTGCTCTGTTGAGCTCTGTGGCACTTGGTGAGCTTTCAGCTGCTCCAGGGCAGCTGCAGTGCAGCTGGGCTGCAGGCTGCTTATAAAGGAGGGACACAGTGTCTTATAGCCATCTTGGAGGCCAGTTTCCCACTAATCTTGGCACAGCTGTCAATCACATGGGCATATTGCTTGCCTCTATCTCCTCACCCCAAACCAGTTCAGAGCAGCCTGTTGTGAAATAGGAGAGCCATGAAGTAAGCCATGCTATGGTATGAGTGGCTCTCAGCTCCTGTTGGTGTCTGGCCTCCACTGGCTGAGGAGCCTTCCCACTATACAGCACTCAGAGGTAGTGTTAAGAAAAGGGAGATCACAACAGGTGGATGTTCTTAATTCTGGGTTGATAAGTTTTTCTGCCTTTATCCATTTGTGTCTTCTTTCAAAGCAAAGAGCAATGTTTCTGGTGACTACAAGGGGTGTGCAGCTTGGTTGGTGTGCAGCTCACTCTCAGAGGGATTTTATTCAGGAAATTGCAAAACTTGAGCAAGAAAAGGTGTTAAGTGAGTTATATACAAACTGGAGATGGAATTAATCTGCTGTGGCCAAAACCTTGTGAAAGCTCATGTATTGCCAGTTGTTGACATTTCTTGCTGCTTTGTAGATGGTGCAGCTATGCAAACACTGAGCTAACAATCCAGTATCACCTTCCTGCTCCAAAACAAAGAACATTCTTTGCTATTTTGCTTTAGCCAGCATGTTACATATTATTGTCGTTATTATTGACTCTTTCAAATTAAAAAAACTGTACAGGGATTGATATTGGTTGGATTCTTGGAAGTTTCCAACTCAGACTGATTAATTCCAATGTGAGAGCACTTATTGATTATTTGCTTTGTCTCAACCAGTAGAAGAAGTGCTTTTTTAGGGGTGGGAGAAAATTTGTTTAGTTGAAATCTCTGATATCACTGATCATGGTTCTGTTCTTAGAAATTAATGGGAGATTGAGACTTTTCAGAGGAAAGCCAAATAAAGCTGGTTATGAAGGTTTTGCAGGACTTGCTTAGTAGTATAACAGTCATATTTCAGCATTGATGTGCTTTTAAGGACAGAAGGCCTTAATAAGCAGCTGTTGTTCATATGTAGTAAGTTTCTTTTTATAAGTCCATTCTAATAGGTAAAATTATCTGTAGTCTGTGAAACACGCTCAATGCATTGGATCAAAAAAAAAAGAATAAAGCAAATGCAATTAATCTGTTATATCATAATGACTCCCAGTCGTGACAAATTTGCAGATTAAAGCTCATTGAATACACATTTAAATGATAAATGATAATGGCTTGTAAAGAGCCATTATGATCTATTTCATCAATAATCCACATTTTTTGCCTTGTAACTACACCAAGGATGAACATAATGGATACGGCCTGATGAAAAAAATATTGTGTTTATGGAAGAGAAACAGAGAAAAGAAATTCTCAGATTAACATATTTAAGTGGTTGTTACTGTTTGTTTATTTTGTTTAGACATGACAGATTTTCCCCATTATTAATATTAATCATTTACAGATTCTACAGAGCTTGTGCTCAGAAGAAAGCATGTTTAGTCTTAGTATCCTTCAAAACGGAGTTTATTTTACTGAGTTTTGGAAAGCACAAGTGGCCAGAACGAAGCAGAATTAAACATTCAAAGTTTTTAACTGCAGATCATTCAGTACTCATGAGCACTCAGTCCCACAAAGTTTATAAGCAGTATTCACTGGGATTGTCACAAACCTGTTGTGTTTCCCAGGCAGAAACACGTGCACATTTTCTTAATTAACTCTGTGCTGGGATTTGCTGTGCCTGCCCAGGACAGCATTTAGGATACTCCAGCAGTTCCCAAGTGCATTCAGTTCAGTCCAGATGGTGCTGATGTGTTTTGGCACTCATGGGCAGCACCTGTAGGAGACCTGGTGGGGTTTTGTGAAGACAATCCTTAAATAACACTGAAACAAAATTTCCTGCTGATGAAAGAGGAGGGATGAGGGTAGACCCAAATGTGCTGTGTTGCCTGCTCTTGGTTGTAATCTCCTGTGCACGTGTGTTCCTCATTGCATTAGGACTTTGGTGGTGAGTGACTCCAGGACTGAGTTCCTGAAGGATATTTGTAAAGCAGCAGCAAAACTGTTTTTGGAATAAGGGGTGGCAAAGTGCATCTTTGTGGGGTATTCTGGCTGAAAATCAGTAGCTAACTTAAAGGTGAAATGTTTGGAAATGAGTGTATATTTTCATATGTGATACCTTAAAGTTAAATTTGCTACAAGTCTGAACAGCAGTGGGTTAATTTACTGTGTTGCTGGATAAATTGAGTAAGACCCCAGTAGGTTTAGTCATAAAAGTCATCTACTAAAGTCATTCATCTGTAGGACATGAAGGTCCTTTTTAAGGGCCTTGCTTACCAAGAACTTGTGGGGATTTTGAGGTAACATACCATTGCAGATTAGCACCCTGGAGCCATTTAACAATAAACAGGACTATTGGAATGTCATCTGAGAAAGAAAAGCTAGATCCAGTTCTTGACCCTCTTAAAATCATTCACAATGTAGGTAGTTCTCCTAAAAAAAAATAAAATCACTTATTATTTCACTCTTTGATCTCATGGAACACACAACTCCCACCCTTCACCTGAGATATTTTCTCCAGTAGTGAAATGCATTGTGTCAGGCAGTCAGTGCCATAGCAATTGAGCATTAATGGCATCCTGAGCTACCACAATGTTGTGAATTATAGAAGAGAGTGTGGAGTGCTTTTTAACTTTGAACACATGCTTTATGTGACTCCTTAAGTACATCTCCCTTCTCCTCCTGAGGACCATATGCCAACATATCCCTAGTGCCTGTGGCTGAGCCTCTAAAGCTGGGCTGATGTTTGGAAGTGCCCGTGAGGATGAGAGTTCTGGGGACATCTGTGATGTCACTGGTTGCTGTGGAGGTGCCTCAGCTTGGTGGCTGTCACAGTCTGAGCTGGGCACTGAGCACTTTAGCTGGGTGTGAGTTAAAAATCCTTTTGCAGCACACTGTGATACACTGAAGACAAGGCATTACTAAGGCAGAGGCAAGAAGATGAACAGGTATGGAAGAGGCTGATTTCTCCTCCTGCCTTGGCTGTCAAGTCAGTGCTGGACCTCAGTGAGCTCCTTCCAAGTTGGTCCCTGTGTTTTGATAACCTGGTCACTCCCTGTGTGGCCTCCTGCAGCCTCCCAAACACCTGCAGTCACATGAGGTGTTCTCATGGCCAGGCTAATGACTTAAAAACTTCTCATTAAGTATTCCTCTTGGCAAAGTTTGGTTCATAGATGTTTGAGGGAGGGAGGGGGACTGGGAGAGGTCAGTCCTGGGTGTTAAGAAAACATCACTATTTTTAGGCCTTTTTCCATAGGAAGATTTTCCCAAATGACTTGCTGGGATATAGGGGTATTTTTAAATTTGAAAAGTTCAGCTCTAAGTTCAGGGGTAGCCCTCAGGCACTGTGGTGGAAGATCTTTATATGTATTACAGAGTGATTATTGACAGAGTTTAACTTCATTGACCCCGCTCTCCTAATTCCTAGCAAATTTTCTAAATGTGCTCTTTAAAACCCCTACAGAGAACAGTGGATTTGAGGTAATTCTAGAGCGGTGTCTGAGATTATTGCTTTATTACCTTCCTTCTTTCCAATCCCTTCCCCAAACTGGCAGGTTCTCTGTTGTTTCTTTTTTAATGCATTCTAAGCAGATTATGTTTGTCCAACCTGTAGCTTTCCATCTGATCCATTCCATTGGTCCAAGCACTTTTGTAGCCCATTTTGGCAACATAATGGCTTTGCCAATGTGGTCAATGAAAACTGATTGCACGTTTATTCTTGTATTGACAACTGGGAATGTTCTGAAGGTCTGTAAACTTTCTCCCTGTCCCACTTCCCTGAGCAGATGTGCTCATCTCCTCTTCCCAGCACGCATCATAATGCAAAGTTTCTTAATGGAGTTGTTGATTTGACTCTTTTCCCTGCACAGTTAAGGGATAGAAATAATACTTGAATCAGTAAAGGAAAAAGAAATATTTAATTCCTGCACGGGATTCTGGGCTTGATAACTTAAAGCTATGCACTCTATAAATTCAGTACAGTTTGTGCTTAAGTGCTTTTTTATTAGACACTGCTGAGATTGTTAATAGCAGGTTTAGATTTTAGAAAGTTTCTTCCTCTGAGGTGACGGAAAATCAGGCAATATGTCTATCATCAGGTAGGAAATAATGTGTTTTTCCTTATTTAAGGAAGTTATTTCCATCTTCCATGGAAATAAGTATGTTGCATTGATACTCAATATGCCTAGCAATTCACCAAAGCATTTTCTCACTTTTTTTGCTATTATGGCAAGCTAGGTCCTTCTTTTGAGGATTAGCTGTAATTCATACCAAGTTTTTCAATTCTTTTGTATGTGAGTTGACAGGAAAATATTGACTGTAAAACATTGCCTAAGATTTTAATTTTTGTCATAGATTTTCACAAAATGTTCACCTGAAAATTGAAAGGAACTATATACTCTGAGAAAAAAAATAGGTGCTTTAGTTGTCTTTGTGGCCTTTTTCCTTTTTTTTTTAGTCAAAAGAAGGTTGACTGCACAAATCTTGCTGAATTCTGTCCAAGCAGGATGTGGCATAGAAGTGTTCAGAGGAACTTCTTAGTGTAGTGGGCTTCTTTCTGGTTGAATGTGGCAATGCTAGAGGCTTGGTATTGCCAATAGAATCTTTGCATTCATCAATAGATGGTTAGAGGAGAAAGCAGGGGGAACTGGACAGGAAAAATCAGCCTAACTCCATCCAGTCAACACCAGCTCTGTTCCTGTTTCTGTTGGAGCTTTCTCTGTGGGGCTAAGGAATTGCCTTAGACTAAGTTTAGGAGGTCAGCTGATAGCAGATTTTGTGCACAATTTAGTTGTCACCCAATGAATTATTCCTGATCCTCAAGAGTTGTCCAGGTGTGCAGTTTGTGTGTGTGATGCTTTAAGCCCAGACAGGTACTAACCATATCACTTGCAGTACTAGAGACATGTTTAAATGGTGCAGGAATGAGTGTGGAATACAACAGAGGAATAAAAACACAGATGTTGGGGGAAAATGAATTTGTTGTTAATGCACTGGATTGGTGCTCAGGAGAATTCAATTGAAATTCCAACTCTAGTAGGGACTTCCTGTATGACCTTTGGGAAATTATGTCTCAGTCTGGAAATAGGAATGATGTTTTTCCATTCCCTGCCTTTTCAGTTCAGAAACTACAGTTGCTAGAGCAAGAACTCTTTAATACTGTGCCTTTGTACTAACATAGCACAAGGAGCCTTGTTCTTTCTGGGTGCAGCCACAGGTGTATACTTTGACACAAAAGTGTGGTTAGATATGAAGAGGGGAAAAAAATGTAGAATTGTGGAGTTGATATGCATGCGAAGAACTTGTGGAATTTAATAAGGGATGTTTGGGATAAACCTAATGAAAACATTGCCTGTTATAGACTGAGTTTTTTATAAATTCTGTGAACCTCTGTACTGTAAGAGGCTTCTGTGAAAAAGCAGTTAGTTTAATCCCTGGTAAATTCTAACAGGACTTTTTATGTAAGCTGGTTTTTAGCATGCATTTGGGATGAGTGCATAGCCCGTGAGAAGTGAACTCACAAGCAAATAATGTGGGTAATCCCAAATGAGTGCCAATAAAATTTTTATAACACATAGCATCATAATGGAATTTGTTTATGCCACATATTTTACAGTGGGAAAACACCCCTGTTTTGGTCATATATTAGAGTTTATACTTTTTTTTTTTTTTTACTGGTGCTGTTTTTTACATTGCTCTGCCTCTAAAGCCAGGCCAAGTGAATACCAGCAATCCTAGAAGGACAGGAAAATTAGAGCAAACAGATGTTTGGAATCTCTCTGAAAATAAAAGAAGGACCAGATTCTAATCTCCTTACTCATACCAAATACCACCTTACTCCTTGAATAGCCCCATAGATTTCTTAGGGACCATTTGTCAAGTGAAGTGCTATTTGACATGTGCAGCAATACCCGGAATTGGCTCAATCTAAATGAGCTTTTTCCACATAAGCCCCTCCAACACTTGCTGTCTTTGGTGGTTACAAACATATATTCATGGGATTTTTAGCACATCAGAAAGAAGAATTCTCACACTGTTTAGAGGGCTTGTTTCTGACCTTTTTTACCAGACTTAGGTGATGCAAAGTAGAATCCCATCCCTTTTACAAAGGCAAGAGAGAGCAAGGCACTCCTTTATGGTGGCTGGCATGATACGCATACTGGTCACATGTGGGCCTGCAGAGATCAAGGAATTTGGGTCTTCTGCTTTCACCAACTGGAGTCAGTAGTTTCACAAACCCCACCTCATACCACTGATAAAATGGATGCAATCCTATTGTGCTGATGTAATACCCTTCTCCCCATGAATATGGTGTATTAGCTGCCATGTCTCATAGTTCACCTCCTCTTAGGAGCAGTTATTTCACCTTCAAGACTTGAATCCTGTGTCTTTCTTAGTGCAAGGAATTGTAATACAAAGCTTTTATAACCTTCTTTTTTTCTCCTGTTGCTGTGTTAATTTTATTGTCAGCATCATAGATCCTAAACTAGTAGGCATAAGTCACAGGAAAAATTCAACTTGACTTCATTGAGAGCAAGATCAGGCCATAAATGTTGTGGGTTTATTCTTTTGTCTCACGTAAAATAACTTCATGGATAAAATGTCTGGTCTATTGATGGCTCATCAAGGATTGCTGCTTAAAGCTCCATGTGTAACTCAGCAATCTCCACATTAACCTTCTCCTTTCATTTCCTTGCTGATGTCAAATAGGAATCAGTTATTGAACCACAGTTATGTTCATAGAAGCCATTTGATTAATTGACTATGTTTTGAACTCTTGTGACCTGAGACTGAAATATAGCTCAGACAAAAGTGACAGCAGCCCAGCAATGGGATGGGACTATAAAAGAGCACCAGTGAACTGTCTGTGGGCAGCCTGATTTCACATTCATGTTTATCCTTGTGGAACTTGCTAAAAGTAAAGACAGATGTCCAGCTTATCTCATGGAGTCAATCGCAATAATATGTGTGGATGCTGCTCACTGTGAGTTGAGCCTACTCCTGCTGTCACTGTGTCTTTATGCATCCACAGGGAGAAAACCTGGAAGGCAGGGGAAAAAAATATAACTATTGCCAGAAATCCCTGTAGGCTATCTGAGAAGGAGCGGATGTGTAAAGCATTTCTTTCTGCATAAACATTTAGAAATCAAGCTCTCATAAGTCAGGGATCCACCAAATGTGGTGTGAAGAGGCAGATGAAGCCTGCCTTCTGGCATGCCAGCATTTGCTGATTGATTTGGAATGCAGAAGGACCCTTTTTATTTTTATTTTAAAATTTGAACCACATCTTAATACAAATCAGGTTAAAAATAAATTGAAAAATAGCAAGCCTGAGATTACAGATGTGCCAGCTTCATATTGTTCAGTTTAGCTGAGGTCATAGTCAAACCCATCAAGTTCACATCGTTTAGTGTACAGCCACTGAGGTAATATTCAAACAAAAGAAAAACAGTCAGAATACTGATACACTCCTGCTTTGCCAGCTGGCCTCATTCAGCTGTACAAAGCACACTGGCTGCAGATATGTAAGGAACTAAATCAGTAAGGAATACAGGTTTTTAAAAAGATATTTTATTCCAAACAGCCCATTCGGGCTCCAGCTCTCTGACTTTAGATCAGTCATAAAGAGGAAATACCCCTCCTAATATGCAGTTTCATATTCTGAAATTTAAAATGTAAGAGCTATGCTAATGATGATACAGTTAATTTAGACAGAGGAATTTTTCAACAGAGGACATTTGTATTCTGCTCAGTGGTTCAGAAAAAGCTTGAATTTCCTAGAAAGCCTACAAGTAGAATTACTGGCATCCATTCCTTCTCCATACTGGTGATGTTACCATGCTGGTTCCCTGCACACAGGTATAGATTTATGTAGATTAATTTGGTGTAGTACAGTGAATTGCCAATATGATATATACTTTAGAATTACTTCCTAGCAAAGCCTAATGGCTAGAATCAAATAAAACATAAAAGTAGATTTATATAGATTGCTGTATAAATCTGATAAAGCTTTATGTTACCTAGCATTGGTAATGGAAGCTTTTCCTGCAAATAATATAAAGTTGTTCATGTAATATTTTCATTATTTCAGTGAGAGTAAAGCAACAAAAAAGAAGAAAAGAAATAAACAAGTCTGTTGGGCTTAGCCACCATTAAACATCATTAACTACAATTTTGCCTGACAAGTTCTCTCATCTGGTGATGGGTGAAATAGTAGAAAAGTAGACTGAGCAATTGCATAAACCCAAATGAAATGTGCCCTTGTATTCTAAGTGTGCACAGTTCAGTCAGTTAAAATAGAGCAATTTATTATACTTTAGCAGCTTGAGCTTAATCTGGTTTTAAATAGATCTTTTTTGCTTTTAACTTCTTGCTGAGATTTAACTGGTTTGAGAAGGCACATGATGTGTTGCTGCACAGTCTCATACTCAGTCTCACCAGTTGACTTTGATATAACTGTAATAGAGTATTCATGAAGAAACTAATTCACAGGAAATGTTGATGAGCCTTTAGACAACAGTGAATATTTTCCTTTTGTTTGCAATGAGTGGTTAAGGCCTTAATCAGAGAGACAAGAAGAGCGGAGATGAAGGAGTGGGGTGGGCAGAGTGGTCAGCTGGAACCTCCTGGGAATTTGGGGACTCTCCCTAGTGGTGAGTGCCATAGGGTATCCCTTTTTCATCAGCTTCTCAAGTTTAATGGATTTCAGCATTCTGGGGTCAGCCTATACAGTTCCTTTGTGGTCAGTTTTCCATGTCAAACTGGTACTGTGAACCAGTGGGAGACACTTGGCTATACTGGCTACTCATAGTCAAAATGAGTTGGGAATGCTTATCAGAATATCCTCATGTAATAGAGATGAAGCTCCCACCTGCCTGAATCCAAAACATTCTGTGCTGTTCCTCAAGGCAGGAGATATATGACCTTTACCTAGTGAAATATTTTGACTGCAGTAATTTTCTTTGATATTACACTGTGGTTTTCCACTTACTCATTAGATCCCTCAGCCTTTGTGGTTTTTTTCACAGGTTATGCTGTAATTACACCAACTGTGATAAATACTTTGTTGAAATCTTACCTGAAGAAATTTAGTTCAGTCCCTTTGTACATGTAAAAGTACATTTGGTGTTTTCACCATTGATTGATACAAGCAACCACACCAGATGCATGAGTAATTCGTGTGTTTATATTATATCCCTTAGAAATGGAAAAGGAAAGTTTTTTTCAGGAAATTGTGTGTATAATTTTAACAATCAAGTGACACCAAAATCATATTAACTGGGAAGGGGACTCTGGCTGGCACATGCTACACTGACAATAGGATGAATTTAGGCTTTAGGCTTTAACCTTTAGGCTATGAGTTCAAATTCAAGGCAAATTTGGAGTGAACAAAAGTCATTGCACTCTCAGAGCTATTCACTGACCTGTGTGAAATGAATTGAAGGTCTCTATCAGAGTCTAATGGACATGTGTCCAGATTTAGAAGCTGTAATACTAATTGGCACTCTTGTTGATAGAGGCCAAGGACTTACTGGTCAGTCAGGTTGAATTTATTCTCTTTGTTCAGAGCTGGGTTAAAGATCAATAGAGTTGATCATAGGAGGTTTGTGTTATTGCCACACATGATCTGAATATTTTCTGGATTGAGAAGGGAGTGCAAACTTAAAAACATTCATGGAGTCTGAAGTCTCCTCAAAAGCCCTAAAATAACTTTTTTTAAAATTAAAGAAAAAAATCCTTAACTATGTTTTTTTTGCTGGCTGGAGTTTTGAGTGTCTTAACTAAAAAAGTAGGGGAAAATGTTTTAATTATAATGCTTCTATCAGGAAAATCAGTAGAGAAACTGTATGTACTGTTCCTCCTTATGAATGACTGTTTAACCAAAAGCAGATTCTCTAGTGTTTAAAAAGTATTTTTCCTAGAAGAAGTTTGCTGTTTCCTAATAAAAAGGAAAAAGAATAGCCCTAAAAAAATTACACCCCCAACTAACTGCCTGAAGCAGTTCTATGACCATGAGTACGTATTGTGATCAGAGACCATATATTGCTAAAACTCCTTGATGGAATGAGTTTTAATTTGGTTTACAGAAAGCTTTAGGGGATATGGCTCTCTACAAATTAGACCACAGGAGCTATAAAATGAAGGATGTCCTCCTTAATTAGAAACAGTGGAGCAGCCTGGTGTTCTTCCTAGTTATAGCCTCGTGGGTACTCTCTCTCAAGTGAACTCTGGGCAATAGATTCTTCTCTAGTAACTAACTGTTGGCTGTCTTTATACTGGAGTTTATCTGTTGTCCAGTTTTCTCTCTTCAATTCTGGACATACCTTTCTACACATCTATGGTAAACTCTTATCTGAAGTTATTAATGGCAAAAATTCACGTTTCTGGGTGATCAGCCACCACTGTCAGCTTTGCCTCTTTATTTTAAATATTAGGAAATGGTGCTCAGACTCAGGTGGGCACAGCAGTCAGTTTAGGAGGTTTGTTTTGCAGCTGTACAAACTGTTTTCTCATTCTTCTGTTGAAGTTAATGAGAGCTCTAAGGAGCGGGATATAGGTGGACTGAAATAAATTATGCTTTATGATAACCAAATCATTTTTCTAGGCACATTTTTTAACAAGCAAGTCTTCGTCAAACTGGGATCTGGGATTTTGGACAAGAAAATAATTAAGTTATTTAACTATGGCTGGGAAGAAAATGGTGCCTGGGAATCTAATAGTAGGATGTCTACATCTTGTCATTTGTGCCAAATGATAAAACCAAATTTAAGCATAACTGCATAAGAGCATTAGGCATAAATGCTGAGCAGTAAAAGAATCAGTTATAAATGCACTTCCAAACTGCATGGAACTGGAAAGCAGTGTGTGGAGCTGAGCTGGGAAGTATTCTGAGGCTGTGCTTAGGCAGCTCTAATAGGACTTTTTTAATTGTATTGGTAAGGGAGGAAGGACATTGAGGCTCTTAATTCATCAGTATCTTTTCATATAGACTTATATGGAGTAGGACTGATGACTAGTCCAATGAAAGCTTTAATTTGCTTGTGACATATTGTTTCCACTAGGAGCTGTCGTCCATCAAACTGGGAACAATTACTAGGTGAATGAAAGAGAGGAAAACAAAGCCAAGCATTGCTCTGGAATATAAGTAAAAAATGGAAATTTAAAATCAATCAAAATATTTATTTTGCTGCCCAGCACGAGGTGTTACTGACAAGAAAGGCTATATTTTATATGTGATTGCTGTTTAGATTTTACCAGAATATATAACTGAACATGTCTCATGACCGTCTTATTTTCGTGTAGTATTTCATCCTCTGGCTTTGTGGGGGAACTTTATGCCAAGAGAACTCACTGGAGACTGAGTGACAGATCAGGCTGTTGTCCCACATTCCCTTTCTACTAAATCACAGTTTTCTTTAGATGGAAGGTGGCTATTGTGAAGCTGTCAAACTGAGGAAAGTTAAATGGGCTGAAGTGAAGGCTCGTGTTAACAATAGCAGCTATCTCTGTCAAATGAAAGCTCAGCAGACAGTTACAAGGCAATTCGGCACTGATGGGCGGTCGATTAAAAACAACAAAAGGCAAGATGAATGAAAGGGGAAAATCCCTATTACTTTGTGGTAGGAGCAAGGGGGAAACCAAAAATAAAATAAAAAGCCCACCTCACCCAACCCCGTAGCAATTGGAACAGACTTGTAGTTAGCATGACCGTCATCTTCTCAGATATGGCACAATAAAACTGACAAGATTATTTTCTCTTCAAGCAGTGCTGAGGTATTTTCATTGGCAAAAGCCTAGAAAAGTAAAATAAATGCAGAGTTCAAGGCAACTGAAGAATTCTTGAATCTGATAACAACTGGAACATAGTGCCACCAGGAAAAATATCTAGGTTTTGTGCTAAAAAAATTACAACTTGATAATTTTTTTAGTGTCATCTCTGAGATTTTGAAGGTTATGCTGCAGACAACCAGAGAAATTATTTTTGAGCTCAAGGGAGCACCAATTTAAATTAGATTTGAGATATAAACTTTGCATTACCTTAGGAGATGAGAGGTAGTAGCATGCCCCGGTAGTTACCCAACTACCTAACTATGTGTATCAACTGGATTAGTGTGTAGATTAACAGCTCATGAACCAAATGCAAGGTGTACCCTGAGGTTTCCTCTCCATGGGACTTATCCTGTTAGCATTGAATTAACATCAGAACTCAGCAAAAGTGGGAAGGGCTTTGCATCTGCACGTCAGGCATCAGTTAAATGTACACACTTGTTCCTCAGAATGTAATTGTCACTGAGACTTAGACTTGCTACAGCAGGTGTCTGAGGTAAGATGTGAAAGTACAAAAGTAATATGATCAGAAAAAAGGTACATTATGTCTATGTAACTATCCTCATGGAAAATCAAGTTTTTAAAACCCCGTTGAAATTAAATGTGAGGCAAGCACCTAAACTCATGCAGATCGTATGGAATTGCCATTCCATTTTCCCCAGTTTAAATGCTGAGATGCATTCTTATGAAGTACAGAATGCACAAGGAACACAGCATCAATTAGGACTCAGGTTGCTGACAACACTGGAAGTTGTGTTCACAGAATATTTGAAAAAATTAGAATAAAGAATTTGGGAGACACAAAGGCTCTGTGAGCATAATAAACAAACCTCTTACTCCAGTTGTGTTAGGAGAAATAATTCAGTACTCACTGATTGTTCCATTGAACAGTCTCCAGTGACAAGATGCAGAATTAGATGTACTTTAGTCCTGATCCAGTCTGATAGTTTTGACATCTCATTATACTATTATTTCTCTTTGTAAAGTCATGACATTATTAAACTTCGTCAATGAAATGAAGTTTAATCTCCATCAACCCTAGGTTTTTCTTTTTTAGTATCCATTTATCAATTTCATGTGCTAATATTCTTCTTTATTTATCTTATTGTAATATTGAGGTACTCTAGTAATAGAGAAACTAGGTACCAGGTCTGGGCTAAATGTAGAAAGAGGCAAAAAATTGATATTTGGGCATTTATAGAATGTGTCTAGCCCTGTGGCCCACGTCTGACTTTCAATTTTTTTTAATCTTGTGACTAGATAAATTTGATATGAAAAATAGATTTAACCTGCCTCTAAGAGAATCAGCCATAATGTTCATCATGGACTTTGTGCTAAAGGAAGACCAGAGTGGTCTCAAGATGACTTTGAGAGAGAGATGTTAAAGCTGAGGTTTAAGGGTGCTGATAAAAGAGGTCATCTTTCTCTTTATCTTGGAAATGTTCATGTGTGTCATGTTCTCAGTAGGATCAGAACCATGATGGTAACTTGCAGGGTCTGCTCTCGTTAATTAGACATAAGCAGTGTTTGTGGGTATTTCTGCTGTAATCTTTTAAACCAATAACCGAGTATTCTTTTCTTGGTTCCTCCCAGATTTATTCTTCTAACATTGGAGAAGACTCTACAAGCACCAATTAACAGATAGCTCCAAAGTAATTAAGAGCTTCCTAGGGAATATAAAGAATGGAGGGTATTTGTACATGGGATGTGCAGAAATGTGGGGAAATCCTAGCTTTTCCACAGTCAACACCATTTGCAATGATACTGAAAGAAATAACCTTTGAAGATTTGAGGCCAAAAGCATGGTTTAGATGTAATTTATAGGGGAAAACAAACTTTCAGTAGGAGCTAACTATCTCAAAAAACTTGTTTAACATGCACAGAAGGCAATGTTAAATTATTTCAGTGCCATAATTCAAAATGCTGAGGAAAATTCTCCTGTATTACAGCCAGTGCAAGATTGGATCTGTAGCCAAGTACATCAACATAAATGTTCAGCTGTCTGGGGAAATACAAGTCTTACACTGTTACTTAGGGGAAAATGTGCACAGACATGGTGGAGCCCCTTATGAAACAGTTCTCATTTTGTTAAACAATAGGATCAAATTTTCAATCAGGTTATCAAGCACATTGCATTCTTCAAGCTTGCCAAGCAGAGAGAAGTATCAGCATGAAGACGGATATATTTTTACAGAATTAATGATGTATGAAATCTGGAAGTGGAAACATACATTTTCATTTTGCCCTCTGATTTTTCTTTTTACATTATACGTGAAAGGAAATGCTTGGAAGTATTTGCAGTTATTCATATCTGTTTATCTTAGAGTGATTATCAGAGCAAATGCTGTCAGGCCTTGTGTTTGGATCTGAGCCTGAAAAATAGTGCTCACAGGAGCAGGGGTTACTTGCATGAGTCAGTGTTTTTAGGATGGTACTTGGTGCTTGATTTCTATCATGCATATTCAGTGCCTTATAAATCATCTAGATTCACAAATCATTTAAGTATTTTATTCTTTTATCCCCTTTATTTATATTTTTTTTAGTCTTGCTTGGTTTTATCCCTTCTATTTATATTAGTTTTAGTACTGCTTGGATTAATCTGTTTTTACATTTTTAGATTGATCCAAAGAATGTTCATTTAAGGATAGAAGTGAACTGTCTCACTGAAGATTAATTTCTCTCTGTGTAATTTGTATCGATCTAGGATTTTGAAGCTGCAGAAGTGGCTTTAAAAACTGATCAGAAATTTAGTGCAGTGAAAATTAATCTCACCTCCCCCCCAGATCACCCTATTTCTGCTTTCTCTAGGGATTTCTGGCTGGTTGATCAGCCCTAAACTGCCTTGGGTAACACACACGGACAAGAAGTATATTTTTATAAGTATATTTTATAAGGTTTATAGAGGACTCTGCAGCATTGAAGATGTCATTCTGTTCTCTCTCATGCACACATAAGCCCCTGGTACTTGCTCATCTTCTCTGTGGCTCAAACCTTGCACTCTGTTCACTGCATCCCCTCTTGGAACTCTGCTTGGGCAATGCATATCCTGAAAAAAATCTCTAAGTCAATTGCTAAGCTTAAAGCACTCTTTAAAATTTAGTCTGCCATGTAACAAGTTTCACTTGTCTCTGTGCAAAAAAATATCCTTTTTTTGAAGTTAAGGCTCCCATTCCTCATGGCCTAACTCATCACTGGAAGCCATGGCATGGCTGCATTATGTTCCCATTTCAGTATCTGCCACTGGAAATCCTCTCCCTACCCATCTTTATCAAGAATCACGAGCCTTCCTTTTGAACAAGTAAATAAATACTTTACAGTTTTCAGAAGTTATTGTTCATTGGCACTGAAATGAAGCAGCCAGATCCCTTTATTGGGTTACAGGACACTCATCCCTGACAATTCATTCTTGAGGACAAATTGACTCCAGGGATTCGAAAAACCTCTCAAGCCCAGATCACTGACAGAGAGTCTTTGTTGTCAGTCCTCAACTCATCTGATTAGTTTGGCTCCACTCACACTGAACTGTTTAAAATACAAGGATATTGGTCACACTACAGCTTTTTTAGAGGCTAGTGTGAAGGAAACTGGCAGGCTTTTCCTTCAGCTAGCTTTTTTATCCTTTCTGTGAAGGGATGAGCATATCCCATCCGTGTCTGAGCTTCTGAGGATCTCTTATGTTCATTTTAGGAGTTTTCAGGTTTCATCACATTAGTGAACATTCTAATTTGATTTAATTTCTTCTAACTGACTGTTTAAAAATCATGTTTCTTCTAGGGGGAAATCTGCTTTCTATCAGGGAGAAAAGACCATGTATCTGTGACTTTCCTGTCCCTTCCCTTCTTCCTCCAAAGCAAGGCAGGTCCAAGTGTATATACTACAAAAGCACAGTGAGATATCTGGGTTTAGTTTGCCTTTTGTGTTTTTTCCCTCCTTTTTTCCATCTCTACATTCTCCCTTCCACTTTTCTATTTCTTTTTATAGGGTTTTCTTTTTCTGTCTTCTGTTCTTTTTATCCTTGTCTCCTTAATCAAGACATGACTATAACTGCATACAGTTGGAGTAGGCCTAATGACAGAAACAGTTTTTACCAGACAAAAGTTTTGCCCTTCTATATGTACTTAAGCTATGAAAACTGAGTGAAAAGCTCCCATGTCATAATAGAGTGCCATGAACACATAGAAGGTGATGTATCTGCACAGGAGAAACATTAACTGAGCAGAACCATGTTTGGTTTCAGGGCACAAATACATATTGGCTATGAATGCTGTTCAAAAACCTTCTTAAGGAATGGAGGCTGTTGAGGGAAATAGTTCTTATATTAATTGCAGTTAAGAGCACATTGGAGCTTGTTATGGCTAGAAGAGCTTAAAGCAGGGAAATTATTTGTGGGTTAAATTGTTCTCTGTTGATCTTTTTATTGACTAGACACTCTATTCTTACCATCCAAGGTCTAGGCAGCTGCTTTGATTTGTTCACGTAGAGCTTTCTCTGAGATTTTTGGCTTTTCAAATCCACTTATTTGTGGAGGGTGGATAAGGTTGACTTATCTTCTGGAGGAAGATGGCAAAAGCACTCCCCCTCCTTCTGAGGTCCTGCCATGGGACTGTGCCAGGGCAGTGAGAAGGAGGAGGCAGAGGTCCCCCTGTGTTGCAGAATAGAGGAATATTGGAAGTGTAGGGCACCCATTGTCTTCCCCGAGGACTGCTAATGGATTGTGAATGAAGAGCTGCAAAAATGAATCAGTATGAAGGTTTTAATAAATATAAAAGCTGCTTCCAGTCCATGCTAGGTTACTGAAGTTTAAGATTTACCAGACCCAACTTGTTTCCAATCTGCAGAAACAAAATAACTCAGCTCTTCAGAAATTAGATTAGTCTGTAGAAGGGAAAACTGTGCACAGAGAAAGATCTGTGAATATCATGTTGGTACTGACATCTCATCAAACAGCTCCTTGAAGAACTCACTTTGCTACCTGATTAAAAAGGAAGTAAAATAAAAGATAATATAATCAGTGAATAAAATTAATGCTCTTCCATATGGACTGTAAAACACTGTATAGATGAACCAGTCCTGTGTTATTTGTTCCCCCTTGAACAACTCTTTTTAATATATTTTCTGGGTGTGATTTTTTTCTTTAAAGTCACCTTTGCAAGTTGCTGTAGAATTATCAATCATTGTTTAACTGTGTGCTAGGTTCCCAAAGCCTTTGTGTGTAAATATGCCAACTGAAGGCTTGTTTACCAGAGAAAATACTGGTGCTCTGGCTAGGAGGCAGTTTTAATCAAATACGGTTGCAGTAAGCAGGTGTTTCTCATGTGGAATGTATTGGAAATGAGAATGTATCACAGAAATGGCTCTTGGACTATATATTGCTCTTGATAAATAACAGAACCCAAAATTATATCAGTAGTTGATCTTAAGGAAAATAGTAAAAGTTTTGTGTACACTGTCAGAATCTGGCACATGAAATAGGTGAGGTCCTAATTTTTATTTTTAAAAAACTTGAAGGATACAAGTTTTACATTGGTATTTTTAGAAATTGCTCTTAGTTTCTTTTTCTATTATTTCTGGACCCTTACTTTTCTTTCTCCTTGGCTCTCTTTATTTCCTCCCCCTGCCATTTCTGCTTCATTGGTACATCATTCTCAAACCTTGCCAAAGGGACAGCTATCTAGTACAAAGGGAGAATTATCTTGTACTAAGGATCCACTGGGCAATGAGGGAGACAGAAGGCATTAGAGTTATTAAAGCAAAGGTATCAACTCACCAGGTTGAAACAAAAAGGTGCTGCTTTTTTGACTTTTTAAGCAGCTTTTAAAGTATTTTGATGCAGTTCTGTTCCTGTTTTATTGGAAGTTTTCTCTGGGAACAGAACTGGATCTGGATGGAAGTGAAGTTGTTGAATTTGCTGCAGTATTATTCCTGCTAAACATACAGATTTGCCTTTATGCTTATATAGATAAAATTTGTTAGTAAGTTTCTCCCCCCCTCACAAAGTTCCTTTCACAGCTTTAATGAAAAGCAAAATGCCTGTCAACAGAGCAGTAGTTATAATGCACTTAGTAGCAACTTAATATTTTAGTTGCCTTGAAAAGCTTTTTATGCATAGAGATTAATGAATGGCTAGATAAAGAAATTATTCTACTGAAAGAATTAATTTTGCTTAATCCTTTTGAAATTAAGAGATGATATGAAGAGATGAGTAATGAAGTGCACTCCCTGATTGTGAGGTACCTAATAGATAACCACAGGGGTTACTTCTCTCTCACCAGCTGTAATTACACTAATTACTGATACAGTGCCAGGAATAGTAAGGCAAGCTGAGTGTGACAACACAAAATGGAGTGTTTCTTAGAAAACCATCTTTCTCTAGCAGTGGGGCCACAGGGAGACTGACCATGTTGTGAGCCTAATGTGTACCACCTTCTGGGAGAGTGGGGAGACCGGGTATTGCCATGAAGACATGGAAGTTGGCTTCAGGTCTTTCTAAGGAGAGGTGATTTCAGACCAGAGGCTGAGGACCTGATCTATCCTTAAGCAAATTAATTCTTTACAGGCCACTGAAACCACTCAAGTGAATAGAGGTTCTCACTTGAGGAGTAAGAGTTGAGTAAGAGTTTGCCAGAATGACCTCAGCATTGACAAGAACATAATGACAGAAAATGGTGGATGAGGAGAAGAAGGAAAAATGAATAAGCTGCATTTAAGTATGTATAAAATTCCTGGACAAATGGCCTGACTATTAAGGTAAATGGTGCTTGTAAATTCCATTTAATCTTCTGAGATTTTCTTTTACCGTAACTCTTACAATATCTTAGAGGAAATATTTCAAAGATGACTTGCATGTTTCAGCAAAAGGATGAATATCAGGTTTCAAGATTTATCGAAGGTATGTTTTAAAACAAAAGATCTTCTTTTTTCCTGTAGAATTACTCTACCATTTATTTTCATTTCCCCAGTTTTTTTGTCCACTGTATTATAAACTTCTCAGGGGAAATCTATTGTTAGATGTTTTCACACACATAGACCCCCTTCTTCCTCCTTGATAAATGATAAAATCATACTCCAGTGTGTGCAACACATTCTTGAAATACATCTGAATTCCATTATAAAGTTTGTCATTTGCATGATACCTTTTGAGTTACTGCTCTCATAGAAGTCTTATATACTACAGAGAAATGCACTAGGAAAATGAAAAACAACTTCAGTATAAAGTCCATTGGGTAAACTGACATAGGTTGTGTTGGACTGATGGCCATATTCAGGGGTGGAAAAGGTTGCATCTCAGTTCTAGTCACTATTTGTATGGTCAGTGTTCCTCCCACCTAGGTATTGTTGCAAATGGGAGTGTGACAAGAGCATTGTAGCTCGAGTTGGTAACCTACTACTTTTTTCGCCTCTTCTTGATTTAAGTCTTATTAACACAAGTGAAATTTGCTATAACACTCTAAGCTCTCTTTTTAATATCAAACACAATAACTAGTGCTACTGCAATCTAAATCAGCCATTTAAAATTGTCCTTCTGTATCAGTGGAAGATTAAAGCAGGAGGTAACTCTCTTCTTAAACACCACCCCCATCCTCTATATGTTTCCCTCCTGCTTCTTATTCGTGCTTTGCTGTGCCTTTTGTGTCACTGTTTTATCCTTCCCTATTCTTTTCAGCCAAGCTCAAGCAATATGTCTTACCCCACTAATAGGACAGAAGTGTGGTTTGGCCATTGAGGTTGCTTATACAATGTTACAGATTTACAAAATCAAATTGGCTAAATATTTTGAAAAGCATAAATCTTACAGATATATCCCATTTTGCCAGAGACAAATCTGTCAGGAAAAGAATGGCATGTCTGTATGTCTGGTTAACACTGCTTCCTGTCCCCTTTCTTAGAGAAGCAAAACTTGTGTTTGTTGTGATATGACCCAGATGGGACATGCATTTTGTAAAACAGAAATATGGATTGACATCAGCAGGTTGATTTTATGGGCTGCTCAGGATTAGGGAATTGCCTAGTGTTCCTTTCACTGTCTACTTGTAATCCCCTCTTCCCTTTTACCATCTTTTTTATTCCCTCAAGACTTTTGTCACATCTGAGTGGAGCTCAGTGAGTGAGTGATTGGTGAACTGATCCCAGAGCAAGTTAGAAGTGCAGAACCTGGTTCCTATTTAGGCTGGTTTTTAAGCACCTTCTTGTTGAAACTCAAATCTCTAGCATCTTATTGTAAACACAGTGCACTCCCAATTGTAGCCCTATGCAACCAGAGCAGGAAGAAATGCATAGCATTCTCAGAAGTTTGCTGAAAATTCAGACCTTATTTACTTGTAAAAAGCATTTAAATATATATTAAAATGAAGAGAATGTTGAGCTGTAATACTACTACTTTAAGAAGTTCAGCATCTTCTACAAATATATCTGAAATTGAGTTATATCACAGTAATACTTTTTCAGAGAGGAGATTATCTCATATTTCCTTATGAAATCCTCACTTGCTCACTCACAAGATCCCAAACCTGGTGTGTACATTCACCTGCTGAACTGAATGGTGGGGCTGGGCTACAAATCCCATTTCAGTGCCTATGCAAGCTGAGCTTGGTGGCACTCTGCTAAGTTTCAGACCAGAATCAGTATGCTGTCTTCCCTCCTCTCAGCACTGCTGGGTGAGGAAGCCTATTTCAGTGGACCCAAAAGTCTCATTGAGTCCTAAATCTTTTTGTTCTGTAGTTTTGGCTCCCCACTATTAGTGACTTCTCTGCAGCCATTAAAAAAATGTGTTTAGAGTTACATTTTAACTAAGTAACTCATACTGTACCAACTGTTTGGAGTAGCTAAAGAGAATCCATGACTTACTCCATGCTAAACATGGGGAGGAAAAAGGTTCAAATCAGAGTTTGTGCCACGGGGAGACAGAAGCCATGATGGGACTTGTATAAGCTTTCAATGTTTGCTGTTAAGAGAACAGATGCAAAAAGGTGTTGTGATTATGTTTAAACTTATTTATTATCATGGCTTTTTAAAAAAAAATATGGCTTTGGAAAATTTGTGAAACATCAAATAGAGAAGATAAAAGTTTAACTTCTTATTCTAAAGTCATAATAAACTGTTATAGCTCATTTTTATTTTGATCCATCTGATCATCATGTAAGGCATCTTGTAAGGTTCAAGTTGAGAGGTCCTGAAAAAAATACTTTGTTGTTACTCTTTCTGATAAGACTTTCACAAAACCCATCCTAATAAAGCCCTCATTCAGACTTCTGCCTAGTTAACTATGTGATGTAGAAACAATGTGCTTTGGGAGATGATTTATCCCTGGAGTGAGGGGATATTGTAGTCAGTCAATGAGATTGCCCTTACTTACACCACAAATAAATTTGTTTCTTTGTCCTGACGTTTCTACTTTGCAATAATTTCACATTCCAAATTCTAAACCTCTGGAAATCGCAGATTATAATAAATGTACCGACACAACTTCAACTGTTTCAGTAAATGGCATTGCTCTAATAATGAAATAAAAAATCCTACTTAATCCCACTCTTACCCTAAAGTGGTGTTTTGCATTAGCTATGGATGAAAAGACAAACAAGTACATGTATATTCAATAATAATGTCAGCTGGGTCAGAGAAGAATAGGAAATAAAATGCATTTGTAGCACCTCTCGAGATAGCTTTCTGATACAGGCAGTTTTCTCTTTGATTTGCTTTCATTGACAGTATTCATTGTAACTTTGTCATATCCGTGAAATTGGCCTTTATTAACAGCTGATGTGATCTTCATAACAAATATACTCTGTAATTTGCAGGCTGGGTGTTTCTGAGGTTAAGTTACATAGAGCAGAACAGAACATATGTGTATTTGCAGGGATTTTTCATTCCAGAGGGCCTAATTTCATGTTCAAACCATCCAGACAGTGTTTGGGAGAGCTCGTCTGTCTCAGGGCTTTGAAACTGGAACAGGTTACCTCTCCAGATATGAGAGTGAAATAGTCACCTTGGATTAATGTTGCTGGCAATCTTAAAAAGCCCTTATTGAGCTTTGAGTGTGATCAGATGCTACTTGCTTATAAATGAGAGTTAATGGAAACATTAAACAGCACAAGCTACTGCGACCCATGTCTTCAGAATATTAAGCACATTTTAAAACTGTGGAATACTATCTAGCCCTCTGCTTTCTGTAACATATTACCTCTTCCAGCCAATATCCTCTGGGAGCAGGTTATTTGAACCCTTCAGTATTCTACTTTCATTTCTGCATACTATGTATTTTAAATTTATTCTTTCACTTCTCTGGCTACTGTATATTTATTGTTGATACCGTACTCGGTTTCTCTTTAATTATTCCATCTGCCAGGAGAGTGTGATGCATTTTAGCAGCTGTGTGGTTTAGTTGTTTAACCTTTGAGTTTTACAACTGTATGGGATGACATACTCTTCATTTAGCAAAACAGGCTAAGAAGAATTATATACTCCAAGTGATAAGCTTGGAACTGCTAAAGAAATACTAAAATCCAATTTTTTTCTCTCTCTAGTCATCTAAACATCCATTAGTCTCTTGAAAGGAACTCATAAATCCTGCAAATTTAGTTTATCCGAAACCAACTCGAACAGTTGTCCTTCCTACTAATCATGTTTTATATCCATTTTATATTTTTCAATATTCAATAAACATGTCTTGTGCTCACTGTACTTGTTAGAAAGTGTCTGCAGTATAGGCTGTGTGAGGACAGTTATTAATCAACCATTTCAGATGGCTGTTTGGTTAGTTTAGTAAGTGCATTCATTTATCTTTTTTATGTTTTCTTCTTTGTTCTTTCCATTTATCCAGTATGGAATTTCCTTTGTCCTTTTTGGTTTATTTCTGCCAGAATATGTCAAAAAGGAATTTGACATGTAACAAATGAGAAAAAAAAAAGGATAGCTGGAAAGAAAAAAACCTCACCACCCTTTGGGCTTCCTTCATGAAAAGACCCTTTGCATTATGTCCTCTTAGATCTGCATTAAAAAATAATAATAGAGCGCATTATCTAGCAGTGCTGCTTTAAAGCAGGAGATAATTTACACATTAAAGTGAGATGTAGTTTTAGAAGAAGGAGTGTAGGATTGAATTAGAGTTAAGAATCAGAATGATATAGTCCTGTATGAAGATGGTCTTGGTTTCCTGGGGGTATTGTCCTCCTGGTATGTAATGAGACTTGCAGATAACAATCTGGGGCTGTAGATAGATCAAAATACAGTGAAACATTGAAAATAGCACAGCAAGTAATGACACTAGGGAAACAAATGAATGTATCTGCTAGATAAACTACATTAAAAGTTCCTATTCCTCACCAAAGTCCAGGCCTCTAAAGATTAGTATTTCCTGAAACATTCTGTAATGAGTTTGCACATTGAGGTAGCAGAGAGGGGGCTGCAGAGGAGGCTTCTGTGAGAAGCTGCTAAAAGCTTCCCCCTTGTCTGATGGAGCCAATGGCTGCTGGCTCCAGGATGGACACGTCCCCCTTCACTGCACAGGGGGAGAAAATGGAGAACTGGGAGTGAAGCTGAGCCTGGGGAAAAAGAAGGCTTGAGTGGGTAGATTTTGTTTTATAAGATTCACTTTTTATTTCTCACTACTCTATTCTGATTTTGTTATGAGTAACTTAAATTAATTTCCCCAAGTCAAATCTATTTTGCCCATGACAAGTGCTGAGTGATCTCTCCTTTCTCCTTGTTCCTATCTCAGCCCACGAAGCCCTTCATTGTGTTTTCTCTCCTCAGTGCAGCTGAGGAGGGCAGTGATAGAGGCTTGCGGGCCAACTAAACTGGCATCCATCAACCCACCACAGATCCTTACTTTTAGGAGATTCGTTATCCATGCTACAGTCTTACTTTTATGGGTTCACGTGTCACAGGGAGGCACCTGCCATTTATCAAGACATTAATGACTAGTAGTTATGTGTCCAGATACTTTGTAACCAGTGAGCTGCCCAACATCAGAGGTCACTGAAAGACAGATGACTCTAAAAAATGTTTTAAAAATCCCCTTGCACTTTCCCTTTTTAAGAGCATGAGGAGGGCTTTGAACTTTCTGGTATTTCCACATTGGGATTATTGTCTCCTCTTAAAAATTCCTTATATCACAAGGATTCCATGATTTACTAGTAGTCTTCAAACAAAACAAAAAACAACTTCCCAATAGAACATCCTTTGATTGCTACAGTTATTTAAACTGTAACAATAAAAAATCATAGACTTCAGTCGCCATCAAGGCAGAAAGGAAACAGTAATTGCAATTTGTGAGCCTCCTGCCGTGGGTTAAGGATCTCAGGCTGGGAGAAAGGAAGCTCAGCAATTTTAGTGGCTGCCACAGTGGATCTGGGAGAGATGTGCTGATTCATTCATACGTCATCCTGTGATAAGTGGATTTTACATGGAATTAATATGAGTGTGAGGTAGAAGTGTCCCCAAAGGAATATCAGCTCCTCCTCTAAGGAGAACCACCAGATAAAAGCATGAATACTTGTAAAGCTGTGTGGGAGTGTATTTGGTGGGTGCCAGTCGTGTCTCTAGATAGACAGACCTTGAAAGAAGAGACTGTCTGCAAAGAAGTTACAGCAAATAATATGGCTCCTTCCCCCATGTGTTTTGCCATACCCAAGTCTTGCATTTAAAGAAAAGTGATAATATTAAATGAGTAATAGACATTTTACTCTACTCTTTCTTCTGCCAAAGCGGAGGACAAAAGCATTAGGACAGCCTCATCTTTTAAAAGCTCCCTTCCCCTTTAACCAAAGGCAGGGAACAGTGATGTGAGATTTCCCTGTTTTTATATATATGAATTAGCAGATTCGTAGCTTGGAAAACATTTGCTTTGCCTTTGGATACTAACAAATATGAGGTCACATAGAACCTCAAAGCTTCTGCTCTCCTTGCTATACTCCATTCTGCATTCTCATTTTTATAAGCTGAGGGATTATTACCAGCCTAAGGGAAGATCATTGAGGCCCCTCTATCAGAAATGAAATATGGAGTACTTTTTGTCAGTTCAGTCTTAGAGCTGAATTTCCCTTCCTCCTTCTCATTTAGAAATACACACAGGTGTATATGGACTAACCACGGTGAGACAACAATGTGCAAATAAAAGCATGAGAGAAGAACTGACTGTCAAGCTTTATGATGGATGAGTCTGAAAGACACTTGTTCTTACTTAGTACCATATAGAGGACTAAAACACATACATGGAATTTTCATCAGTTTACTTATCATGAATCTGATTTTTTGGGGAGTTTCTTCTCTGATTTTGCTGAAGATTCGGCCCATTGTGTTATAAAATAAATTCATTAAGTGTAATTTTTTATTCTCTTCCTTCTCAGAATGCTTGAGGATGATCTGAAACTCAGCAGTGATGAAGATGACAATGAACAGGTAAATACATCAAATATGAGTGCACAGACCATATAATCTGACAAAGCTGTTTCATCAGTTGATTTGTGATTGTGTGTTGGTTTACTCTATTTGATTCAAAAGAGTTTTGAGGTGCTGCAGAATCCATTAGCTTAAATCTTGCTTGTGCATAGAATCTCTGTGGGAGAAAACTTACTCTTTTAATAGGAATGTATTTTGTCAGTTTTGCTTAATTAACTTTGTGGTTAAACTAAAACAGAACAGTACCTACTTGCCTTGAAATACAAGACCACACATGGCATCATCCAGGAAAAATTAATGTGCTCTTGAGTTTCTTTTCTCCATTGCACCAAATTAACTGTGGAACTGACCTTTATGGAAGTGGATGCAAAATGACCACATTAGACCACTATCATACCTGCAGAGTTGGTTTGCATTTTGAAGTTCATGGGTACAATTGCACTCAAGAAAATTGGGTCCCTATATTTATTCCAGTCAGTGAATAAAGGGCTGGGAGTCCATAGTTAGTAGTTCAGGGATTCCATTTGTGAGAGGGAAAATCTGCAGTGTGGAGCTGTAAATCAATACCAAAAGTCTCTCAACCTATTTGGGACATTAATGAAGAATCATTTTCAGAAAACTGGCTCAATTCATTCTCTATACTTTCCACTTTATAAATATTTATAGATAATGCTGGGAAATAAAGCTGTTGAAATTTGAATTCTCAACATTCTTATCAGAAAAAAAAAGAGTTTGGGTTAAATTTATCCTTCATCTTACTTTATATATGCAATAGCTTCAAATGTGTAAATGTCTGGAATAATGAGGAATGTGATTCTGTAATTCAACATAAGATCATCTGTTCATCCTAGGATATGTTAATAATAAGCTTATTCTTCTGTCTTATTTATTTTTAAACCATCTTAATGTCTTCCTTCCAACCTACCTAATCCATCCTTCAGGGTCATGCCAGGAAAGAATTACCTTCTGGTGTCAGTTGACCTTAGTCAGTATTTTTTAGCACTGAGACAGACTTGTGCTCTCATCTGAAGCTGAAGGATCAAAAGCCTGTTCTTGTACAAACATGGTGGCTTGTGAAACAAGCAGATTTCCCAGTCTACTGGAAACTTGCCCAAATAGTCCTGAAAAGTGACATTGTGATACCAAGATGCCCAAAATACAGAAATGAAAATATTTTAGCGGGTAGGAATTGCTTTTTTGTTTCCCCTACAGTGGTAATTTTTTGTGACTTCATTAGAATTATTCTAAATTTTCACTGCTAAGATGAAATGATGTGTCATTGCTGAATGAAGGAAGAAATTCCTGGATCAGCAATTGCTGACATCAAATAAAAAGCCCTCACTGACTTGAATAGGTGTCATCTCCTGTGTTAATCCCAAGCAGGAAAGACATGGTTATGTCTACACTGCTCAGTGGAGTACTGATAACTCTTGAAGTATCATTGTTGTCATGTACTACGTGCATGCCTCTTACCCAAAGGCAGTTTCATGCTCATGTACAACATCCCATTGCTCTCAGTTCAGGGGCTGCAGCCTGAGTCCTTGCATGGTGGTGATGTGCCCAAGCCCTAGAAGTCACACACTGCACCAAAACACCATGTGATGTTCCAGTAGTATTATTTGCAGCATTAACTAGACAGAGAGGAAAACACAATAAGGACTGTTTGTGTCATTTCTTAAAATTTTATATAGTACACAGAAAATGTTTTCCCTTTCAGCAGCATGAGCTTTGTCTCACTCTAAGTGGTTAGAATTGATTCAAATCTCTTAAGATCTACCAAATATCTTCTTAAGAAACAAATTAAGGTCTGTGTATTTAGGGATTCCAAACATGAACACTTCCAATCACATAAGAAATAAATTAACTGCCTGGACAGGAAACAGACTGAGCACATCTCTGAAATGCTCTGTGCTCCAAGGGAAACCTTCACCTTTCCTATGTAACCCACATATGAATGGTTCATCTCTTGCATTTGAATTACAAATAGAGGGCGTGGAAAAAGTTATACATATTACAGGAGAGAATCTCACAGCTTTTTAGCTTTCACGAATGAATGACTGTATGTGTCTGTCCTCTAGATTTCTGTCACATGCTGCATCCCAGACTAAGGCCTCACACAGCTGAGCACAGGGCTCTGCTGCGTCTCTCACATGTTGCACTGGCACTGCCTTCACACTTTAGCACCTTCTGCCATCTCTCTTTAAAAAGAGAGGTAGCCCAAGATTAATTAATTTTTGTTAACATAAAGGTTTTGCATTCAAATGACCTGTAATTCAGCTGTACACACATGTGACAGGGAGAGATATTTAGGAGACTATGGATCTTGTCCTCTTTCAGGTGTTAAAAATCTTTTTCTTTTTCTCACCACTTCTGAGGAGAAACCAAATACACACAGTAGCTCCAGTCAGTTGTATGATTCTGAAACTGGGCCTGGTTTCTGCATGATATGAAAACTATGAAGCTGAAGCCCATGGAAGATGTTTATTCTATACATAGTATTCTCAAGGATGTTATTGAAGGTGCTGCCCACTTCTAGCATTCACTTTTCAAAATGGATTTCTAATAACTAGAAATAATTCATATGAGTTATAAATGTGATCTGGAGACCCCCCCTTAAAATAAGTGTTAGGATGTTTTTAGCTTGTCTAAAAAGAGTTGAGACATCTATGATGATAGCCTAGGAACAGATGACCAAGAAAAAGAATCCCAAAAGGAGACTATATGCTTTAATTTCACCCCAGAGAGCTTAAGAGTCTTCAGCAAGTGAGAGCTGACTGGAAATCCAACCTGCTTCTGCCGAAGTTCAGCAAATTGCATGAAAACCTTGTGGTTTCTCTCTCCTTTTAGATTTCTGTCCCTTGTGGACTTCTTGTAGAATTTGTCAAGTTGTCAACTGAATTTCTTTGGGCTCTGAGGTCTAGGAGGTCCAACAAGATATTCCTTGCTTGTTCCCTTCAGACTGGCACTGTGTAAAAGCTCTATTCCATGTTGATCTTTGCAGTGTAGTGTGAGGCAAGTCACAAGCCTCTTCTCTCCAGCTAAAAACTCCCATCATCACTTCCTGGACCTTGCTTGGATGCACAGCAGTTACTACCTACCTCTAACACATAAAAACACACCCCATAGTAACTTCAGTGTAAATACTAGGGCTGGTCATATGACATATGTTTTGTCCCATAGACAAAATACTGATTCTTATGTCTCATTGCAAGTGATTTGGGATTAAAGACACACAGAAAACGACAGGTTAGATCTGGAATCAATTTTCATTTACAACTGAGAAGCGGTTATTGATGCTGTGCTCACAGTTCAATAAAAGATCTAAAGATATAGACCTTGTTTTTCTTTTTCAATATAAGCAGCATAATCAGTCTCAAATGTTTTTACAAAGAAAATTGTATTGACAGTTTTATTAAAATTGCTGTCTCTAATGTTTTAAGTTATCCACAATTCGACCTACTTGAATGGTTTTTAATATGCACAATGACCAACCCAATAGATTTTTATGTCATATTTGTAATACCAGGTACACATCTATTATTTGAGAAATACTGTTACATTTAAGCATTGCCTGAATTGTAAACTCTTGTCACATTGTCAGTGAGAGGAGCATTGGCATATGCATCAGTATTGCCTTCAGAAATCCTACTGCACAGTATTTTTAGATTGGCTATTTAGTCAAGGCAGATGACAGACAGGTTATTTGTAAAACTGTTAGATGACAAAGCATTTCAGAGATGCTAATATTAACAGTTTGCTGTGAGGAAAGACAGAGCTTTTAGATGACTTTATTACCCTGTTAAAAAAAATACATCAGAATTTAGGAAGAGCAGTGAAGATTTTTAATTAGTGGGTTGATACAGCTAAAGGAGCTTAGATAAAACACAGGTTAGTATTTTTGTTCTTTAAAGCACCTCTGTATAATTGAAATTAGCTTTGAGCTCAAAGGCATCCAAAAGGAGTTGTGCCTGGATACAGTATTTTAAGTAGCTGTAGTGTACCCAATTTTCTTTTACCAACTCCTCTTTGTTCTTCTGCCTAAGGAACAGTCCCACTAACCTTTGAAACGTGTGCTTAATTTAAAGCACATTGCTAGCATTCTGTGTGTTTTTGAACCAAAGAAACTTTGATACTAGTTACAGACCTGCTCCATTTTCAGTATTTTATGTATGCAGTGGTTCTGGCAGAACAAATCAATAAGGTGTTTTTCTTTTCTATTTATTTTTCTTTTTCCTCCTTCCTTTAATGATTGCCACTTTAGTGCCATTTCTCTGATAACCATACAAACACAAGGCACGCATATAATCCATGGCCCTGACTGTCACTTGTATTTTGTGCAATCATAATTCTTTTCTGCTACATTAGTATAAGGTAATTACATACAGAACGTTTGACTTTGAAGCTGACTCTTAAAAGGTGATCAGCTATATAGACTTCTTTTAATGCCTACTGAGCTTTCAAACCTTTCACTCAAGTTGAATTTTTGAAAAGTTTATGAAATTCTAAGATAGAGCATGCCTTCATCATATCATGTAAACAACATTTTAAAGTGGAACTCTGGACACTTCCTTTGTAATACCAGGTATACATCCTTTCCTGTTTCAGTTTTTCCCATTTTTGAGCTGGATCCTGTTTACCTCCCCAAGGTTTCTCTACATTTCCATTTACTTTGTTATCAGCAGAAAAGCCGAAGAACTGCTCTTCAGTAATGACATCAATACTGCACACACAGGGAGAGAGGTCATCTTGTCAAAGCTATAGCAAAATCAGATGGATTAGGATGAAACTAGGTGCAAAATAACTTTGATAGAGTCTTTTCATGTAAACAGTTTATCTGTCATTCGATTCCATTGAAACCCCAGAGCGATGCAGCATCAGCTGTAGCCATAGGAGCACGTGTTTTGATAAGGAATCCACATTCCAGTGTTTAAGATTTACAGTCATGTTTCACAATTGTAGGGAAATGTTTTCATTAAGCCATTAATGAAAATGGAAATTATTAGGATAATACAGTCATTCTCTAACCTTGTCAGACTGCAACCATGAAAAATTCTGTGATTCTGTGATATGTCTCCTCTTTCTACCTCAGTCTTAATTTCTATTCAAGTAGAAAAAAACCACTTATGATTAACTTTGTAAAAGGAATGCTACCACTTCTGTTAGACAAATCTTTGGTAAGAAGATACTTGATGGCTGATATTTAAGGTCCTATTCACATGGTGATGGCATATGTTTATATCATCATTTTTTATTATCAACAAAAGCTTTCAGTAAGTAAAATTTGGGCTGAGCTTGCTGTGGTTATGGGTGAAGAATGTGACACACCACTAAAATTCAAATTCACAGATCTCACATAATTGTTTCTGCACATAGAATCATGGAATGGTTTGGGTTGGAAGGGACCTTAGCAGTTATCTAGTTCCAACCCCCCTGCCATGGGCAGGGACACCACCCACTACACCAGGTTACATGTTATCATGGAGATCATCCATCAGTAAGGAAAGGGAGTGATGTAATTGTAGAGTTTCTGTAGAGTTCACAGCACTGCAGATCAACAAGATTTTACCCCTGTAGGTTGCAGCTGTGCTCTCTTACTTACGCTCTGGGACATCAGCTGTCTGGACAGGCACAGAAGCTGGAGGTGCCCCCTCCCAATTGATTTAAGTTTTCCATGAGTTGCCTAGTGTGTCCTGGCAGCTCAGTGTCTCAAAAGCCTTCTGCCCCAGCACACAAATTAATACAGGGAAAGAAAGTACTGGCAGGCAGGCAGCACTAACAAAGGAGAAATGAAATGCCTTACTTGAAGAGAGTAGGTGAGAAGACACTTCATACCTTCTCAGTGCTCTCTGAATTTAGTTTGTCATGCCACCAGCCTGAGCAAGCCAGACTGTCAGCCATAACCTAAGACATCACTCACCTGAAAGAGAATCTTTTTAAAGATTCCTCTATCACTAAATAGAGGTGGAAAGGCTATTTTTTTCTCAGTACAGTGCAAAGACCAGATGATGGAGATCTGGTAGCTTCTGGGGAACATGTGAGAGGAAGGAAATATAGCTTTCAGTTCACAGGATGGGTCAGGTACTCTCTGTGTGTGCATGCTTGTGCACACACCTTTTCTTTGTGAAGGAGTGTTTATTCTAAGCATGGAGGAAAAATATATTTCCCTAAGGCCTCTTGCTATTCATGCCACTTATGCAAGAGCCCTGGATTGTTTTGGCAGCAAGCAGAGGCAGCAGTAGGTGAGATAATTGATTGACACCAGTATTGTTTGTTGTTAAAAGAAAAGCCAGACTTGACTGTATTGTCCTATTGAAATAAATCTGAAGCTAGTGATATCTGTGGACCATCTCAGTGCTCTACACTCCCTAATCTGACCACATAGAAAACATTTATCTCCCTTTCTCCTCAAAAGGAGAGTGTGATTTTTATCATGCATGCCTTGTGAAGCATTTTGGTGAAGAAAGTGTTTGGCTTTCTTACACTGACCATCTGCACTGTCACTCTTTTGTAAAAACCCAAGCAACTGTCTGTGAACTTCATAATCTAAATTCTTGGGAGTTTTTTATGCCAGTAAAGGATAGTGCTTGTGCTGGCTTTGAGACTAGGGGAGTATGTTTGCAGAAGTCTGAAGGAGAGACTCATAGGTGGCCAGAACAAGTGTAAAGTAGGTGATGAAAAGGGCATGTTAAATCCAGTAATTGGCTTCTGTCAGCCAGAATAAAGGGTGAAGTGAAAGTTGATCTCCTCTAGAGATATTCCAGCAGGAGAACCATAATGAGAACTAAACACCTTAATTTTTCTTACAATGAATTCATCTGCCACTGCAAGGTTTGCTGGGGTTGGAGGTGCTCCATTCTGTGCCAGCAGGATAAATCTTCCCTGAACAGACTTTCTGCCTGCTCACAGGAACAGGTCAAGACCACAGTGTGACAGTGTAATTGATTTGGGCAAGATGCTCTTATAAAGTGTACCCACTTTGCAAAATTACCAATTTCATGGTAATACTAGTAAGTATAATTTTTGGAGCTGTGCAATTTAGCAATTCACTGAGTCATCTGAGCAATGCACTAAATGAGACCAAGGTCAACAAAGAGTAATTTCATGTGTGTTTACCTCTGTTATCTCTGCTGCATGTTTGTAATAGATTTTACATTCAGTATAGGTGTAATACTCAGTATAAATTAAAATTTTTGAAGTTTTCAGCAAATAAATGTGTGGCATGAACAGTAGCAATGTCAATTTGCCTCTTCCCAGCACTGCCTCTGCTGGTGCGCTTTTACTCTGCGCTTTTCCTTCTCGGGTCCAGGAAATTATCCGTTGCTTTAGGGCAGGGGAGAGTCTAAAACCAGGATGGACTCTCAAAGGAATGAGAGAAAGGGCACAAAGGAGAATCTGAGGGCAAAGACTGCAAAGGAGCAGGACAAGGACTGTTCGCAAGATGTCTGCCTGACCTTTCCATTTTGACAGTGCCAGGTGTATAACTTGTGTGAATGCTGCAGAAGTGCAATTGGACACTGCACATTAGAAATACATCTCATTATAAGACCTCAAAATATCAGCACTGTTGGGTAAGTTTTAGGGATGAAAGCAGAGAGAATTACTCTCCTTCAGTTAGAACTGGGAAACTGAGGAATGCATAGATTGTGGGGACTGTTTGCTGCTGCATGATCAGGTCACAGGATATTCTTTCAATCTAGGATTTTGCTGTTTTTTTTCTTGAGGGATGTGTAGAGAGGATTTTTGTTTCTCTCATAAATGTTTCTTCATCTTTTCCCTGTTTCTTTTCCCTCCTCAAGATTTTTAATCAAGTAACATGTTGTAATCCACTTATGGAGTAAACCAAATATCTAATATTTAAGCATTGAACCAAACACACATTTTAGAAAAATCATCAGTAAATAAGATGATGGCAAATATTGAGTTCTAGTCCTAGTTGGATGTTTTATATTTTGACAATGGGATCATCATCCACTAAGCCTAGGTCATTTGTAGTGAATTTCTGAAAAATTATTTGCTAGAAAAAGATGTTTCAAACCAGAATTTTTATTTACAATTATTTTCTTAAACATGGAACACTCAGGACAATTTTCCCAACTTTTTCTGGCACCCAAGATCTATAATGGTTTTTCAAACAAAATTATTCTTACAAAAAGTGAGGCTTAGCTCTATCCAGGAATTCTTTTTTCTGACAGAGAACTCTGCAATGTATTGCCAGAGCTTTTGAATCTACTAGATTTCATGAGACATTGTTTAGGATATGTAAAGCAACTTTTGTAGGATGACAAAAGTACAATCAGTAGGATTTGTAATGTTACATTACAATTTCTTCTTTGTCAGATGGAAGAATCAAAATTAGTACAATTAGCAACTTTCCATCAACAGCATCTTTAGAAGAATCCAGTGTCTATCAAAATATTTGAGGGAGGAAGGCACTGTTTAAAGCCTCTTCAAGGTAAATTTGCACTGTAGTTCTAAAATAAGCATATGTATTCTGTGAGTTTTCTCTGAAATAAGTCCTGTAATGTAAGCCATTACAGTTTGCATTGTAATGTCACCAAAGACACTGAGTCAGCTGATGCTGACAAGCATCAGTGTTCATAATGCCCACACTAGCTACTTCAGGGCCAGCTCAGGTGTGTTGTCTTCACAAACAACAAGCAATCCTCGCAGCTTAAAACCCACTCAGTATGCATAGCTCTCCATTTAAAAAAACAAAAAAAAAACCCAACCAAATCACACCCCAATGAACAGAATGCTTCAAGAAGAAGTGGCCACCTTTTTCATTGGACACTTCTCTAGTCTGATTTTCACTAGTGGCCTGATGAAAATATAAGAATTTTGGAAAAAATACTGACAGCCACTAAATATATGTGTGTTGTAGCTCAGGTAAAAGCAATTCACTTCCTTACACCACGGATGAAGGTGACTCCCAACCCACAGGCAGACTGTTTGAGATTTGGTCACTTAAACTTTCTTTTTACTGAGCCTCCACTGCACCAGTTGAAAACAAATCTGCAGTATTTCAAGTATTATTGAGCATCTCTCTGGGAAACCATGAAGGTTACTGCATTGCTCAGAGCAATCATGAGAAGCATTCTGTGGTTTGGACACAAGAGTTCAAAGAACCACTCTGATTTGTAGATATCACATGCTTAGAGACTTGGTATTTCAAAAAGTGGGTCTTAGCTGATCCATCCCACACGTTTGGCATTGAAGGAAAAATACTCCTTTAAAAAATACAACATGATAAGGAGAGTATCTTAATTGTTTTTGATCCTACATACAATAACATTGGGCTTTTTGTCCTCGAGGTGAGGCTGACCTGGAACATTGTACACAGAATCTCAAATACAAGGTTGTCAAAGGCAATTAGCAAGAAAGAAATACAATCTCCTCTGTTGACATTAGGGGACAGGTAGAGGAGAGCATAAACAATGAAGTAAAGATGAACAAAATAGGAAACATGACACAAAGCATGTATCATCACACTCTAATCCTTCAGCCTTCAGGTTTGGGCTTTCTGATCCCCAGCACAATTCTGGATGGTTTGTTTGCTTCCCAGTATCTTCTCCTACTCCACAGGAATTCATAGGTAGTGCCAACTGTACCATTACAGAATCAGAGCACAGTATATAGTGCAGTCCATAAGTAGCTTTGATTTGTTACTTAGAGTCATAAGTAAGGCATTCTGCATAAATAAAAGAATTGTATAACTTTCAAGTTATAATCTATGTAGAGACATATATATATTACCATATATGATATCATATGTATATATGATAATATATATATAATCTAATGAGGAAAGTTTCTTTATTTTTATTGGATTGTTGAATTTGGCCTCTAAGTAGTCTCTTCTATAGCTGCAGAACAGGAGAACAGCATGGTGGGGTTGTAAACTCCTATCAAGTCAATTAACTATTCACCCAAGCAAGCAGAACTGGTGAGAAACTGGGAGATTAAGTTAGATTTGCAGCAGCTCATGAAAAAAGTTTAAGCATGAAGGCCTTCCTTCTTCTGCCAGCGTGTTCACTGGCATGAAGGGCCATCTGTCTCACTCTTTGAGGCACAGCAATTGCCTTTTTGGGTGGCTGATCAGCACTTCTGAATCAAGAGAGTGAGGAGGCATTCTTGAAAAATACTTGTCTCATCCCACCTTCCTGAAATCAAATGCTTTTCCCTGAAATTCCTGAATTTTCAGTTATGCAATGGGGAAAAAAATGTATTTTCTTTGAGTAGCAAACACTCCCCATATCACACCAAAAATTTAACTTGCCTTCTGCAGTTGTCAGTTACCTTTCCTTGATATTGTTGTGCCAGCCTTTTGTCAGTTTGTTCTTATCAGGTCTGTGTGATGTAGGAAAGCTGTGTACTGACTGGAGTACTTTTTCTGTTCTGCTAAGAAAATCAGGTTTTGTGTGTATTCACACTGCAGGTCAAGTAAAGCTTTCTACAGGTGGTTCTTGAACTACTGCTTAAGCAACTAGCACCAAAATCAGGTATAATGCAACACAACAAGTAGGAGTCTTTCACTTAGAGAAGTCATGGGAAAGCACCAGTGGGCTCTCTGATCATCTCTTTCTGTTTTTCATGTATTCTTCATCTTCTTTGTTCTTATTCAACACTAGAGTTGGTTGTTGAAATAAGGTCTTAGAGAGCACAGGCTCAATTATGGAAAGACCATAATAGTGACAAAAAAAATCATAAGGAAATTACAAATTAAAGTGGAGTGATTGTCTAGTTCACTCTGGCTTCCATTTTCTAATCATCCTAAATTATTTTAATGCATGTTTTCAAGCTCAAAATTAGCAAAGGTCTTGTGATGTAATTCTCTTAGCACACATTGAGTATTACATTATACTAGTCCAATTTTATTCTAATCTTTTGCAGCATCATCTCCCTCTTGGGTCTTGTGTATCATGGCTTAGGGACCTCCTGCCTGCTCTGTTTCTAGCCAGTGCTTTTAGTACATGGAGTTTGAGCATCATTGTGAAGTTAAACCCAGTTTCTTATTTGCAAAGGCCTAGGAATAGAAGATTAAAAAATAATTCTTAAAACATGTTTGTCTTTGAAATATCTTAAATTAATAATCAAAAGCTTGAATCAAGTCTAAAACAAATCAAACTCAGTCATGAAGATGAGAAACGGGAATTATTAACTGAGTAGCGAGGCTGATGGAGTCTCAATGAGATCATTTTGTTCAAAGATTAAAGGCGATGAACACTGAAATGGTTGAGGAGGATGGCAATGAACACATCTGACTAGAGCTGCTAAATTCAGTAATGATCAAAAGTTAATTATCAAAGCAGAGAGAACTACTCAACACAGACAATTTGAGTCAATAGCTAAGCAGCCCAGAAAAAAAAAAAAAGTAATTTGGAAGAAGTATTTTTCTGTAATGAAGTTATATAAAAGACGTACATTTCAAAGAAACCTGCCTAAAACAAGATTGCATTCTTCCTGATCAGAGAAAAATAATTAGCTCTAATTGACAGACCTGCTGCACACCAAATATTTTCAAACAATATGTTTTCGCATCAAAGCTTTAAGTGTAGAGTTATTCAATGTCGCTTTGATTTTGCTTTCCTTTATCTTCTGCCACTGGGCATGCTCGTGGTATCACAACAAATACGCTTTGAAAAATGGATGAGCAACACCTACAAGACAAATAAAAACAGAGGGATGGATCCTGCATTTTTTCTCAGATGGAATCCCTGACATATTCTCTGCTGTGTTTAATATCACCATGGCCTTGCTCAAAGGCAAAATGTATCATTTGTGATAGGAGATGACCTGTTGATTAATTGTCCAGTGTTAAACTAATCTGGCATGTAGATTAGCCTGAACAGTTGCAATATTTGCTTAAAACTCTGTATCAGGGACCATATGTGAGGGCTTCACAGTCCCTCCAGCTCATGCCTTTTCTTAAGAGTTGGGAAACTGCCACCTACTAGTAACAAAGAGGAGGAAATGTGTAGATTCTCCATGTAAAAATCTAAGGAAATATATGTGCTGGAAAGTTCCTGGTTGAAGAAAATAAAATGCATCTATAATCCTTTCTTCCTAAAGCTACATGTTTATTTCAGGGTAAGCAGCTGCCATCAATGTAGTCAAAAATCAAACATCCAGTTTAGCCGCTGCTCTTTAATATTCTATGACTTTGACATTGCCAGTTCTCACCTCCTGAAATATCTTCATCTTCTTTAATCTTTCATGTAAACAGTTTAGCTCACACTATCACACATGTGCTCTCCACAATGTCTTCTGCTTTGCTTTGTATTAGAATTGACTGCATTATGATTATTTACTCATGGTCCTAGACACTCTCCACTCTCATGTTTTCCTTCCTTTATCTGTATTCTGGTATCAGTTTGTGTGTAGTGATTTTTGAATAATTCAGGAGGAAAAGAAAACTGATTTGGGTGCAAACTTCACATGCTTGAGCTCAGAATTGTTATAGTCCATATATCTGCTGTATAGAAAAATCAAGCAAAATATCACTGCACAGTCAAAAAAACTTCTGCCACTGTTGAAGGCTGCTTAGGAGCTTTAAAACTAATCCTAGTTCCCTGCAAGATGGCACTGAACTGGCTATTTAGTGTTAGACTTGGGAAACTGAAATGTCATTTTTTATGACATTTTAATTAATCTTAAATGAAGCATTTGTGTGTTTTTACATGTAGTTTATTACTCAGAAAGATTTCTTAATAACACACTTCTGACTCTGCATTTGCACATAGTATCAGAGGAAGGAGGATTTGGGAGAGTATCATTGGAAAGAGACACAACTTGTATGATCTCACTAATGAGGCAGGGACCCTATTTCATCATAGGCTTGTTTGAGACAACAATTAGGTTTGGATCTGTAACACATGTTCTTACAATCTTAAGTTTGGCATTTCCTGAGGTTTAAGTGTTTTATTTAGCAATCCTACTGTACAATTAATATAATTGTTTCCTATCATGTATTCATTGATTTATTTTTTGAGATGAAAAATATAAACCAAATGAAACAAACACACTTTTCTTCACACACTGGGAGCGAGTGCAGATGATTCCTGTTTCCCTATTCTCAGCTCTCACAAGCTCTAATTCTTTCTCCCAGATTTTAAACTCATTATTAGGGATTTCCATGGATTTAAACACGGATTTTCTCTTTGCTATGACTGGAGGCCAAAGTGCCAAAACAGCAGGTATTCTGAACTAGCCCCCTTGTAGAGCCCAAAGGAAAATGCATTCTAGCAAAATTTGGAACCCAGTTGTGCAGGTCCCAGAGGTTTCAAAAGTTAGTCAGTTTTCATAAAGGATTTAATTCCTCAGGGGCTTATGTGAGCGTTTTTCAGGACCACTAATATCAGCGGTTCCTATGTGGGAACCTTTGTATTCCCATCCCTAAACACAGCAGAGGTTAAAGTTCCTCACCAAAACCCTTCTCTTCAGTTTTGATAGGCTTTATAAAAATACCTCTGAAGGTAATTAAGCACTGAAACTTTCCTTTCTATAATAGGTTTATGCATCAGTTGTCTTAATTCTGCCTTTCACCACTATCCAAGCTTGTAATCTCTCTAACCATCTGACTGCTTTCCACATTTAAATCTATTACAGCCTTGTTCTGCAAAGGCTAGGAGGAATTCTCTCAAATTATATGACACAAGTCTCTCTGAAGGTGATATTTCAAGCCCTCTTGGATTAAAACATTATTTACCTATTCTGAAAAAAAAATCAGAGGGTGGATGCAAGGTGGGTTCAGATTACATAATTATGCCTCACAAGCATTAAAAAAAAATAAAATTCTGCACTAAAATGTGAAGCAGCTTAACCAGGGTGATAGACTGGTGCGGCTCTGCCATCGGTGCCCCCAGCTGTGTTGCTTAGCAACATTTTAATTCAAGAAGAATCGAAGGAGATGAAATCCCTGTGGAGAGGGAAACAGAAATAAGAGGACCGTTGACAGATGATCTGAGTTGTTTCTTCTAATATACTGTGAAGATCACTGGCTCTTTTCATGAATGATAAATGGACTGTACACAGATCAATGGGTTCAGCAATAAACTGGAACCAGGCTCCATGTCTGAGGTGGTGCAGGCCGAGAGGCCCAAAGATTTACTCATTTAGATGATTTGGAGTGTGTTCTCTCAAAGGTTTCACAAGAGGAAATTGATCTGAACATTTTGCCATCCCTTGCCCATTTCTGTTGTTGGCAAATAAAAATTGTTTTGGAAACGTGAGTCCGTTGTTCCCTTTGTTTTTTCCTGTTGTTGTTCTTGTTCCAGATGCAGACAGATAGCCTGTGGCAAAGGGGCCAGATCTCAGAGTGGGAAATGAAGTAATTGCCCTGAAAAAGTGGTTCATAAACACTCATGGCCATTAAAAATAAACAAACCATGCTAATATCACAGACTGGGGCAGAAGCATTTAAAACCTATGGGTCTGTGTCTCTGAAAGGGTCCAGCTCCTGTAGCCTCTGCCCTGGCTCTGTTGGGCTTCCTGGCCAGGAGCTTCTGCAGAACATCTGCAGGTTGATGTTTGCTTGTGTCTTTGTTGTGCTTTGGTGTGTTGCTTAATTGTTTGTTTCCTTGTGTTTGCAGGCTGCTGAAAAGACAAAATTGAGAAGCATTCCCGTAAAGTAAGTCATTTTTATATCCATTTGAAAACACAAGTTTAACAAAATTGTTGGATGCAATCACTAAAAAGTCAAGGGCAGTACAAAGGGAGATGAAAGAGATAATAGAATTCAAGTTGCCCCTTATCATAGCTGTAAAAAAGGTCAGTATCATAGAGGAAAGCTTTCCATTTCTCATGTATCCCTAATGATTGCACTCCCCAAGTTTCATCCAGTTTTCATAAATTAGTGTGTTGTCTATGAATAGCTGCCAAATAATATCATAGTCATACTCAATGCATAGTGCTCCTAGCCTTGGGGAGGTTTGTACATGCTAAAAAGATTATGATTTTTAATTGCAATCCTTGAGAAGGTCTGACAGGGGGGAAATAACTAGGAACGTGCCAAATGATTTCTAGACACATGGGAATATTTTGCACCTATGGAGCAAGGCTTTGCCATCCTGTTGATTAAGAGTTTTTTCTCACTCCATGTGTGCATCTCTTTCATACCACACACGTATGTTTCTGCTCTTTACAGAAGGGCTCTGTAATGGATGAGCAAGCTACCAGGGAGCAATTTCCAGGGCATTTTATGAGAAGTTCTTAAATCTTAGGGCACTAGCGGCAACACTCAACCGTATATCATTGAATTAAGAAAGTTGCTATATAGATGTGCCTGCTCTTTGAGAAAAGGCATTTTCAGTTAAAGCCACCAGCAATCAGTGATTCTGTTTAAATAATGAATACTCTGGTCTTAATGGGCTCCTTTATACCAGTAAAACACATATTTTTAGCTTCAGTAGGTGATCATTGCAGTTTAGCTTAGGTACTAGTAACTGTATGTTCTTGTTAAAGACTGAAGAAGTGTTCCTGTTTTTATACCAGTTTGCTGGTCATGCTGGCTTTTGAACTGGAGTGGTTTTGTGTTGGTGAGAACAGGCACTGACAGGACTCACAAATCATTGTGTTTTAGCACACAGAACAAAATAATACAGTTCTACTTCTCACTTGGTTTCCATCATGTATAGTCATTTACACTTTATACAGTGTATAAATGTGTATGAACACTCCTTGGAGTGATTAAGCAAGATGCAAGATAGTCGTAAATCGCTCTCTTTCCATTTCATTCAGTCTGATAAAAATTAGAAAGAGGATCCAGCAGGGACCTGATAGCACATGAAATTTCTAATAAGACAAGGGACCTTCCTTGCCTATAGGGCTTGTTCAAATTCAGTGCAAGCTGATTTAAAGTCATTGTTAGCTCGTGTCTGTTAATAGAGAGTGTGAAATGAGCTGTGTTTTCACTTCACATTCTAGAAGATCTAGGAGTTTCAAGGTGTTGAGAGTGCTGGGTAATCATTTATCATTCAATCACCTTTTTTGTAGTATTTTGAGTCAAATTCTCAGCAATGGCGCAGCTGAATTGAGTTTTCCCACATATAACAGAGATGTTGAACCTTGCAGTCATTAAACAGCATGTGTGTGTGATGCTGATGCCCAGTTAATCCAATAGAAAGACTGGGGACTGTGTGTGTGGGGGGGATATTTAGGTTAAATCATTCCTTTAATGGGACTTGAGTAAGTATAATATTTTGGAAAGGAAGAAGGCCAGATGGACAGTCTCACTCTTTCCACCTACTTGTGCATATTTCACCCTGTCATGTTTCCTCCAACTGATTGTTTAACTTCTCTTTGACTGTGTTCATAGTGGCAGCTTCAATTAGTACCGCAGGGAATCCATTATACATATTAATTACACTCTGCATAGCAAAACAGCTGAAAAATCTGCCTTTTTCAGTGACATGTTACTATTTAAGGTACCTGTATAGAATTATGAGCATGTGCTATAAATATTACCTCTCAGGGCAAAAGTAAGAATAGTGTCTTTAAGACTAGCAATAGATATGGAATGCATTTATATGTACAGCACAGCCATACTTGGTGCAGCTCAGCCTTGTCTAGCTTTTAGTCACTGCTTTTGTAGCTCTCAAATGTCAAAGAGAATTTCACTTGAATTTTAATGTTCTTCAGCTATGCAAAATAAAGTTAGTAGCTTCCATTGTCATCAGGGATGAAAGCTGTACAGATTCCTTCTACCATATGTGACTTATCACATACATTTTTAAAAACACATTTCTGTTATTAAGACATATGTGATAGTACACTTCTGCAAATGTGAATTGCTTTTGGCTAAAAGCCATGCACTAATAAGTTGACTTGATTCTAACTGCATTTGACATCTGTTACAATATATATTTATTTAATTTGTTACATATATAAATATATATATAGAATCTGCGCACATATCTCAGGCACCCAACTGTCCCTTGGTTTTATGTTTTGCTGAC
>VZTY01007850.1:717324-770845 GCA_013400935.1 Turnix velox
AATTTCCTTGGTTTTATGTTTTGCTGACATAGTTTTTGTGTCCTAAACCTAGAATGAGAAATCTTTCCCTTTTAAAGACAACAAGGGCCTATTTGACATACTAGTTTAAAAGCATGACAAAGATCTCTGTAGAAATTATTTATTTGCTTTTGATTGTTCAGTTTTTTAATGTTGCTTGTTAAATGTTTGGGAGGAAGTTTACTCTTCTTTTATGTTCTATTGGGTCCCTCCACACTTAACACTTACGGAGTTAAAAAACAAGGAAGCTTCCTTACTGCATTTCAGTAAGGCAGTCAAGCAACTGGTTTCTTAATGGCCAAGTATCGGTAGATGCTTAGACTAACTGATGATGGCCAAGGATTCTATGATTCTATGCAGGTAGCATTTGGTTCTTTCAGAACACTGGGTCTGAATTCCATGTTGCTTGTAGCACTTGAGACACAAAACATCCTTAGGAACTTATCTTTATGCATTGAAAGCTTATTTATTACAATAAATAAGCAAACAGAAAATAACACTCTGTGTTCTGAACTGATTTTTTTGGGGAGGAGGCAGCTATTTTTCCAAAAAAGGATGACCCTCTTTTTCTGAATGTGGCACCAAGGTGGTTCCCATAACTGCACAGGCCATTACATTTGACTTAACCTCTTCCACCTTTGCCATATAAAGACCTCTTGTTCTCTTCTATTAGGTTCATCCATATTTTCAGTGGGAGTCTGTAGTAAAAAATAGATTTCTTGAATGTACCATAATGTGTGAAGAAATACCACCTTTTGTTTGTTTTAAACCCTTTTCATCTTGTGTTCACTGGAATTCACACAAGTGGTTATTCTTACCCAGAAGCTCAAATGTTTACTCACTGTTCTTCATTCCTAATATTACACATCTGTCATCTAGACCAAGGAGTCTTCCTACTCAAAAGCCACTAATAATGCTGTTTTTTCTCTGAGTGTGTGAGCCCACCAGTGAGCTAATATGGGCATAGTGCAAATCACACTGCAATTGAGACAGGAGGACTGTATGTCTACTAGTCAGGCTGAAACAGTGGTATGGAAGATAAGACATTTCTTTATATGTTTTTCTGTGCTAAAAGGATCATTTCATGACAGTGCTCTTCTTACTAAAGACTGAATATAATGTCACTCTAAGCAAATCCCACAGATTACAGTTCATTATGAGAATGGCCAAATGGATTCCTTGGAAAACTGTGGGCTGGTGAAAAAGTGATTTGGCTAAAACCTGATTTCATCCAACACTCAGAAATAGAATAGTTCTGTATGAGAAAAAATGTATTTTTAAAATGTAAAATTAATGCTTTTAAGAGGGTCCATGTAGTGCATGAGCTGATGTAGAAGAGAATATTGGAATCGACTTCTTGCTTCAGGGAAGAAAACACTGCCTTCCTTGAGTGTCTTTTATACTCTTTTTTTATCATCACTTTAAAATCTTTAATAGAAAGCAATGGCATTTTCCCCAGACTCCTGCATATCCTTAAGTTTGCTGTAGTTTTAATGACTTCTAGATATATTTTTTAGGATTATAGTTTGTGTTAAAATCATGCTGCTTTTTATATTTTTAAAATATATTTGTTTTCCATCAGAAAACAAGTTTGTTAACCAGAAGGACTTTAAATACAATTGTCTTTTCCTGCCATATAACTAATCTTCTCCTCAGAAGGGCATCTGACTTGACTTGGTATGGTTTTCTGTCCCAACCATCATTGGAAATACAATCCATTAACATTTGATATCTTGACATTTCAATTGACCTCTCATTTGCAAAGCGCAGTGGTATTTTTCTTGGCCTTTTCATCTTTGATTATACGTGGAATAGGAGTGACTGTTTCTCCTGACTGCACTTTAAAAATATCTTTGTTTTACCAGCTGGAGTGGCACCTTGATTTCCCCTCCCTGGATAGACCTCATTCTGCATGGAAGGTCTGAGGTCTGAGCAGGTCATGCAGAGTCAGAGGGTTTTTTTATTGACTCACTAAGCAGGAGGGCAAGCAGGTCACACTTCAAGGGTCAGTTAATGGATGTTGTACAGCAGAAACCATAAACACATCTTTTGCCCCTGTTGGCAAAAGACCAGGCCTAGGTCTGAAGGTTGGTCTGAAGGTTGGTTTGGCTTTAACCAGTCAAATCAGGCACCTATATCCAGTAGAGTTAAGAAAGGGAAACTGTCATTGGTGCATTTGTTCAGCTCTTCCACTGCAGGATATCTCCTCTCCTATATTTAAAAATAGAAGAAAAGCAAGTGTGTTATGCCTAGGTCAGAAAAGCTTCCCACTTGTGGATAATTGTATGGATATGTATATGTATGTGTAGATCTCCATACAGACATGTATACATAAACATCTATGGATATTTGTGCATGTGTATCTAAAGGACATTTGCTAAAGGACTTGCGCCCCTTTTAAAGAAAGAAAAACAAGCCATAATTCTGATCCTCAGTGGATGTCTGAAGCAATTTCCACGCTGTTGGATGTTAGTCTCTGCTTCTAAACCTTCCTTCCCCTTCTTTCTCCTCAGACTGTTTCTGGTGAGCTACTAAATCAGCCAGCACCAATTCAATTAGTTATAAAAATCTATTACAACATAACGCCTAAACTGCCTGCCCATATTCATTTCTCAAAGAAATCCATTCATATTTATGTTTTAATACTTTAAGTCTAGCATGCAAAAGCACTCAAATCCCCAGTGGAAATCCAGGGAAAAGCCCGCTTAGAGGCAATTATAGACGATGTTCTTTAGTCCTTGATCCTCCTAGTCTGTCCACTTAAGGCATCTACAAAGGTGAAGGGCTCAGTGAATGGGATCTGTTTATTGTACCAGCAATCAAGTCCTTCCAAAAATTCACAAAAACCCCAAATGCCACTGATTGTGCAGGCTGGGCCATGTGGCAGAGGCTGCACAGACAGACGTGCAGTCCTCACCGGGAGCAGTGCTATGGAAACCCCTATGCCTTTGGTGATGTTGGTTTCCAATGAGTTTTATAAAGAGGAGCTACATCTCCTCAGCAGAATGTGAACTCTGGAAATGTTGCAAAGGATTATTTTACCCTTACAAGTTAAAGGTTAGTGTTGGAAATGGATTATAGAACTGCCACTTTTAAACTGTTTGCAAAGAAACGCTCATATTAAATCCTTTTTGATGATATCACATTAATCCCTAAATGCTGATTTTTATGTAAATTTTGACTCTTGCACAGCTCTTACAATTCAGCTATCCCCATGCGGTTTTATCAGAGCTCAATTGCTCCTTTAGATCTTTTTTCCTTTTTGCAGTACCTTTTGCTTTATTCCAAAGTCATCACAGCAGCAGGAAGATGTAGTACTTTAGACATAAAATAATAAGTCTATTTAATATTTTACCTTTATTTTCTGAATTTGTTTCTCTGACACATCTCGTTAGATATATTTTTATCTGTCCAAAGGATAACCACAGTAGGGCTATTTTTACTTCTAGGGAAATGATGCATGATAACTACTGGCAGGACCTGAAACAGTAAATCAGTCCTGTTCTAACCACAGAATGTATTAAAAGTCTGTAGCCTGTGGTAATAAGTTATAATTTAGTTGACTAGCAGTTTGTTTGGACTTAAAACTGTACAAATGAGTCACATTGGCTAAGTCCTGAAATATAAAATCGTTTGTGCTTTATTAAGGTTTTCAGCTACCACCACAACAGGTACCTAGAGAGAACACACATTTTTCAAATGGGCACAATACATTTTTATAGTGAAATGCTTCCGACTTGATTGTATATTTTATAGTCAATGCTTAAATTACCACATACCCCGTGTAGTGCACAGTGCTTGCTTACAAGACAATGAGATGAACAGACTCTGAGAGCTCATTCATCTAATCTCTTACAAATCTGAGCACACTCCCTCAATAAGCATCACTGGCTGTATCTCACCCCTCAGCTGCCAGGCCAGGGATGTTGCTCAGTAGCCACCAGCCAGCCAGACATACCTTCTCTTTCATGGATTTCTATTTACAGAGACAAGTATATGCTCATTGACCAGGGCTACTCATGCACTTGTGTAAACTTTGCCATAAGTCTCTCAGCTGGACTAAAGTATTTTTATTTTCCTGAGGTCATTTTTGTTATTTTTCAAACCATTGTATTGATACCTTCATTGTGATAGAGTTTGACAAGTTTAAATTTATGCCTATTTTTAAAAGTTGTGAAAAAATGAAAGTTTGAGTGAACAAAACCTCTTTTTGACTGATTTCTCCTTTCCTTCATCAGGAAAAAAAGCTACTCAAGGTCAATATTGGTTTTTCCAGTTCTAGCATGTAACAGCTGTTGATCAAAGGCACAGCCAGTCCTCTGTCCTCATTTGATCATTTTAGATTTTACATTTGTTTGGTTGGTTATTGTTTTTAATATGAAGTCAGCATTATTTCAGAGAATCATTCTAAGCGTTTGCTTTTGGCATTGTATTCAGTAACAGCTGTTTTCTAACTACCTGTGATCTTTTTGAAATGAATGCTCAAAAAATTAGCTTCTGAGCAATTAAAATGCTGCAACTGAGCAACAAATGTTACTTCAATTAAAGCAAAGGCTTGATTTTAGTATATAATGAGGAGTATCTGTTCTGTTGGTTCCAGCACAGCTGGCTGAATCCACCATGAGAACCAGCCTGCAGATCTCATACACCTGAATTTCACTGTTAGGCCATTTTTGTGCTTCTGGAACATAATTAACCAGAGTTTAACTCTAACTAGTGTTAGTTTATGTGTATGACTATAGGGCTTATTTAGGTTCTGGCATGTGCTAGACACTCTGCAGATGAAGATCCCTGCCTTGGACAGCCTGGGAAGAGGCAGTGGGTGAAGCTGCCAGGCAGTGGAATTGAACTGAGGCTGTCAATAGTCTCTCTGAGATCTGTGGGTCTGTTTTCCCTCACTTTTGGACTGCAAAACTCCACTAGTTCCATTGGCATTTCTCCTAATTTTTAACTTGCTGTGAAAGGGGTGAAGGATGTTTCCTTGCTCTTTTTCTGGATTGTGGCCACACAATAATATGTCTAGTGTGCTTTTTCTGCCTTATGGGTCATGAAAATGGGGATGAATGCTATCACCTTCTATATATCCGAAAAAGTGCCTACTATACAGAAGACAAACAGTCCATTCCTTTACTAGTAAGTGAAATAAAAGAAAAACAGGTGTCTTTCGGGTATTTTTTTTTTAAATACAAGTAGAAAAAAATAATGCTCTTGTGCTAAGTAAGACAAGCGGGGAAAAAAGCCTAGTCATTTAGGATCAATGAATACAAAAGAAAGGCAAAAGCTAGATAATGTTTCAGGAAATAACACTGCTACAAGGTTAATTTTGCCTAGTACAACATTTCCTAGTATTGAATTGCCTGATATACTCCCTTAGGGATTGCTCCTGCGCTTGCAATAATCAAGGCTGATTTTATTGGAAAATCACCTCTGGATGAGAGACGTACTCTAGAGAGAACTTTGCATGGGTACAAATAGGTTTTCGGTGCCAGTGCCATGTTGCCCAGGCCAGCACAGTTATAGTTCCCAATCTGTCTGTGCATTCAAGCAGCAAATTCATTAGCAACCCTTCTGGCAGGATAGAAAAATAGACATATTAGGGAAATTTACTTTGAATTGTTTTCGGGATTTGTTGGATAACAGTTCAGTAATCAAATTGTGCCTCCTAACAAGAGCATTAAATATTTTTATTAATAGTGGCAGGGAAGCTGCAGATCATCCTTTAAGTGCAGAACACTTTACCATAACACTATGTGACTCGCAGAGATCATGGATGAAAGAAGAGATTAGCAGAGCTGGAGCAGGGGTGCTTGTAATGTGGGAGCTGATTTTTATTTTGTGCTGTGTGTCGGGGCTGTGCGGAGTCACGCGACTCCCACGTTGCAGACACAATGTATGTTCCACTATCAGCTCATCCATCAGACCCTGCCACTTTGCTGGCCCTTTAGCTGTAGAAACGGGCCATATCTTGACAGCACCCTGCTCTCTAGGTTGGACCTAAGTTCAGATATATGCAGCAGCTTCCAGGCCTTGTCAAGTGGAAACTGAACATATTGTAAACAGAGAGCCTTTTGCCTCCAGCTGGGAGGAGGGACACACCATCGTGGGCCCTCTGCTGACCTTGGGGCAACTTTGAGTGTGGGGAGTCAGGAGGAGCAATGGGAAAAGGCTGATTCAGAGAGACAGATGAGTGAGGGAGAAAAAGCAAAGCGATTGGCACAAGGAAGGTGGAAAAAAAGTCATCCTACAGAAAGCTGGAAAAATTTTTACACTCAAGTCCAACACTGAGCCTTTATAATCAGGCTCATCTGGCCACACACCAGCAGGAGCAAGAGAAAAAAAATACTGAATGCAGCTTCCAAGCTAAGGTCTATGAAAAATAACTGCAAAAGCATAGGCTGAATTTATCAAAGAGTAAATTACATTAAGCTCCAGGAACTCACTGGGTTAAAAATTAGGATTGTGAAAAATAATCTGTGTACTCTGTTTCCTAATTCCAGTTGTCTTCATGATTGTTTCACTGTGAAGAGGAGAGCCACCCTCAGTATCAATCATAGTAAGCTATTTAGACACAGAAATATGTGGCATATGGCTTAGCACTTTTGGGTCTAGCAATCAAGTAGCAACCTTCTGCAGTACAACTGTAGTTCAGTTCCCAACGGGCTTCACTTTGATGATTAGATATATTGAGTTCCCTGTGCCATTCAAAGACAGCAGAATTTCATACGAGTTGGTGTTAGCTTCCTCTCACTTCATTTCAATTTTCAATAACCAGTGTCATCACATGTAACAGTTTCTTCATAATGGAACTTCGTGTCAAAGACTAGATTTGTCTTTCAAGTGAGAGAGCACTGTGAAAAGTCTTCTGAAATACTGATCTCTGGAAAAGCTCTTACTCCACTGAAAATGGGGAGAGGTTATTTATTTAGTTCACCTAAAGATGCTTTAGGTGCCCAATCCCCAGATCATTCAGGAGCACTAAGAAAAAAGCTTTAGTGCTGGATCAGAGGATGGTATTAGCATTCTTTACAGGACTTACCCAGGTGTTTGTTGAAGTCGTTGTTGTGCTAAGTAAATAGAAAATATTTGTTCAGTCATATTTGAAACTGAAACTATGATCTTTAAAGCCAAGTTCTGTGTAAGTGGAAATATCTCAGAGGTCTTTGGATAATAAATTTTAGCTCTGTATTTCAGCATGGCAAATGTCAAATACGAACATGCTTTGCAGTCACAGAACTGGTACTTACCTTCTCTCCATCAGAGTAACTCCTGTCTCAGGGCAGTGGAGAGATGCCTGTGCAGGCAGATGGAGGAAGCCAAGTGCTTTGCCCTCTAGAGGACAAAGTCATGGAGCCTCCTGAAGGTCAAGTTTTAGGAAAGGGAGAGGAGAAAATTGAAGACTAAACAGTCCAGAATGTGTGTCATGGTGAGCATTAGCCAGAAAGTCAAATATCTGCCAGTTCCATCAGAGATAATTCTGGAGAAATCTGGTCTGTTAGAGCATCTTCTACCTGTGCCAGTGCACAGAAGCCATAACCTCTCCAGTGGGCTGTGATTTCAGTTCTCTCTTTGGTGTTGCTTCTCCATAAGATTTCCCAAATGAAGGAACTCTCTTTGTGTCACACAACCTGTACGTCAAGATTCCCATGCATATGCATCAATCTAGATAGTGTAACAGCAAAAGCAATGTTTTTAAACAGCAAATTCTGGGTCACACATGCATGCTGAAGCACTTGTCATAGTTCACAATTCATTTTAATATGCTGCAGGAAGAGCAACTGCAGACAAATGTCTCACAGCTTTCTAAGCCCAACGTTAAGCAAGCAGCAAAGATGGTATGGCTGGCTGTATCTCATACACAAGACTGTCCATCCCATAGTTTTATTTCTTGGCAGTTTCCTACAAATTTGTGAAACATTTTTTTAATGTGACAAAGTCACTTCAATTACACAGTCATAATTATAAGTTTTGCCAAGGGTTGACTATGGATCGTTTTGTGTTCATTAGAGCACAAAATTAGAATTTTCATTGCAGCAACTGTAAACAGTACTGGCTCAAAGGAGTCAAGCTCTTTTCCCTCCATAAAATCTTGGATAAGCTGTAACTGAGGTCTTCCATGGGTTTTTTGGCAGATTTTAATTTTTTTTTAAACTGCTGTTTGGGTTGTTGGATTTTTTTCTTCTTCATCCTGCCCCTTGATATATTTGTTTAACTAAATAACCAGTTCCCTTCAAACTTATGACATTGCTGCTATGTGTATGAACAAGCAGATGCAGTCAATGTGTTTCTAAGGCTGTGAATGAATTATTTCTTCAAATTCTTAAATGCTATAGCATGATGCTTGTCACTTCAGACCCTTCCAGGGTTGTAAGAGCCATAAACAGCCTTCAGGAAATAATCCTGTTTCAGAAAATACTTCATCCCACTAAGCCCCATTAAGCTTTCACTCAAGTGATCTCCATGTTTATGTCTTAAGTAAAAAAGTTTCTATTTAATGTTCTCATGAATTTATGTAGATATATGATTGAGATTGCTCATCATTCTGATGTAAATATTAAGAAATTACATCAAAATCAATCATTTTATACTTGCAAAAATTAAGCAAATAGGAAACTTAATATGAAGTGTTTCAAGCAATGGAGAAAAACCAGAAGTGTTTCTAGTAAAATCCGGACTTTCAGAAGCTGTCTGGAAGCAGATAAATAATGGGAATACTTCTCTATAAATAAGATCCAGAGAAACATTTCAGACATTATTTTTCACTTGATTTTTATGGTAATTTGGTTTAGGTTAAAGTAACTTCCTTATTATTGCTGATGTAGTTCACTAGAAACAATGATTTACTAAGTAGTGGGAGACTCCTTACTAGAAAGCATAACCAAAATGTTACATTGAGTTGAAGCTGTTGGGCTGAAGGTGAACCTATGCTTCCCTGCCTCCTCTGTCTGTTAGGGAGCTTGTCCTGCTCCTCATTTAGCAGTCCTTAGGAGGAATTTCCAGGCTTTGTTTTTCAGCTAATGTGGATTTACAAGGAGAGATGACAGAGACTATTCAGAAAGTGGCAAAGAAAGCAGTCCTTAGCCTTGCGTCTACAGATCCATGTGTGCTTCTCGTAGCATGTGGCTTGCTCATGTCTTGCCAATGGGATGCCCAGTCCTCAGCAATTAATTTTTTTTTAGGTATAATATGCCACAGTGATGTCATTCAGGATAAGATATGTCACCAAATGCAACGAGAGGCTTTATCAGCTTATACCTCTTAGCAAAACCTGGAGCTACAGTGAATGAGGACAGCAGACATAGAGCAAAGGCATATCTCTTCCTCTTAAAGAAATGTGTTTAACAAGATTATGTGCTATTTGCATTCCAAATTTGCAATTAGCACCCCATGAACACACAATGAAATCATCCAAGTGGCAGATAATGTGTTAGATGTATGTAGTTAGAGCTTTCCAGATAAAACAGGCTATTAGATGTGTGGTAGCACAGCTACAGGAATACATTTTATAGAAATCAATGCAATGGGAATAGTATGAGAGCTCATTGAAATACAGTTCTCTTATTAAACCTGTGAACTATCTATGTTTGTGAATGCAAGTGTGTGGGTGCAGGAATGCAAATTACTGAGTGGAAAGATTAGCAAATTGTGGATTGTGGAAATCTTACTGTACATAGTAGAAAATTCTTCTTCAAAGCACATATAAAACTTTGATTCTGCAAGTTTATTTCCCACCCTATAATTTTACACTAGCTGGCATAAATTAGCATGCTAGAAGGCTAAATATATGTGTCTGACAAGCCTCTTAAAAGAGATAACAAGATGAATGCACAGGAATAGTATGTGTAAAATACCCATGCTTTTCTGCACATAGGTTACATTTAAGTCAGGAAAAGGCAAGAAAAATCCTTCAGCTGCAGTTTATCTGTGTTTGTAGACTGGAGTTCTCTGAATATATTTCTTTTTAACTTCAAGGACTTTCAGGCTGTAAAGAAACTGGCAGTACTAAGCATTCCTCCTCTACCAAATGTGATAATTTCTGAATGCAGACAGTGGCTTTCTTGCATTAATGTGCTCAGTGGTCTGGTAGAAATCTGTAAAATGATGAGGCACAGTGAAGGGGGAAGGCATGCCTTCCACATTTATTTATTCTGGATAAATGGTGCCCATTAATCTATCAGGAAAATATGGAATTAGTAGGGAAGAAACCACAGTTGCAAATTTGGCCATTGCTAGCATGCACAGATGGTCTTTCAGTGTTTTAAGATTTTCCAGTCTTTTGATATTGATACTAATGTTGAAAAGTAGCCCGTGTATTGCTAATGTTTATCTAGAATAGCCATGGAAAAATAACAGTGTATATTTTGGATTGTTCAATCTCCTGTCAGTATATTTGCATAAAGTTTTTTAATCTTAAAGGTAAACTTATTATGCTCTGTCTTTGGTTATTTTAAGAAGCATAATTGAAATATGATTTCCTAGAATAAGAAAGACAGCCAGACAAAGGCATTAGGAAGAGACTCTTACATGTGAATTATGTTAAACAAAGTTTGCAGGTTAGTAGTACAAATTGTTCTCTTGACATTATGGATAGTATGCTGTGTTGTAAAGTGGTGTTCTCAAAACCAGGATGTAGAGTCCCTCCTTGCTAGAGTGTTGTTTATTCTTATTTTGCTGACAAGCACTGCTTTTCAGTCACTGAAACGTCACTGGGGCTGGGAATCTGACCCTGGCAATGTCTCCATTCAATGTTTCAGGGCATGAAGTCAAGAGGGATGGATAATGTCATCTGCTTAATTTGCTTTAGGAATGTTTAGTTATGTCTTTAAAGACCTCATTGAAATATTTCATAGAGGAAATCACAGGATAATTCTTGCCAACTTTACTCAGAGTTTATTCTCAGCTGACCCAAGCATACAATACCTAAATGTCTATTCAGAAATGTGCCTACTGCATCATTCTAGTTATATGTGGAAACTCCATGTGCACAGGGCAGGCCCTTTGACTACAAACAATTCAAGGTGCTTCACTAAAATCTGCTGGGAAATAAATAAATACATTTATCTCAATGCACCACAAATTTTAATGTGGTGAGGGAAGATTTGAGATGAAGAAGTAAGGCTAAAGTTTCAGATACATGACAGAAATGCTCTGTCTATGCAGCTATCTCCAGTGTATCCAGGTGCAAAGGTCACATTTCTATAGATTGGTCTGAAGATAGGTAGATAGAAAGCCAAACAGCTAAACATACCTATCTAGACAGAGGTATGCCAAACCTATGTGATATTAAGACACACAGGCTTCTGATAGGCTTTTTATTAGAACCTACTATGCTTCTCAGGCTTTTTTGTTGTTCAAATAAAATAATACAAATGAGCACTCTCTTGCTAATAGCTACAGACCAGAGAAAAATTTCTGAAAAATTCAGTATTAAGGATTAACAAGAAGATTCTGTAATTATTTTTCAGCAGAGATCTTGCTCAGCCTCTGTGTGGATGCTATAGAACAGATGTGAAAGGACCTTGTTGCTTCAGACAGTATTTACTACTTTTGATGCTCATGGCTGGATTTTTTGTTCCATCTCAGAGACAGAACTTGGAGAGGGGTTTATGAGCAGGGATGCACAATGTAGAATTTAATTTTTCAGCTTGCCTAAAGCTATCTCAGGTCAACAGGTACTTTAGCTTAAGGCCATACCAGTCACATAGGGCAGACGAATTATGACATATATTTTGCAAGCTACATTTCTGTTTACTCATCCCAAGAGAATAGTTGTCTTTTCTGCAACTGCTCAGCCTGTAGTTCATCATAACCATCTGATCTTCTAGAAAACTATCTACACTGCCTTGTATTTTTCTGTTGAATTTTCCTGGTAGACTGTGGTACCTTTCACTTATCCACAGTTTCCTGCTTGTTCTTCAGATGTTATCATCACTTCATTGGGATAATTTTATTTTCTGAACCATCCTTCAAATTACTTGCACACCTTCTCACATGGGTGTTTTTTGCCAAGCACATTCCCTCTTCTCTCATCCAGACTTTAAATAGTATTCTAAAATGTCCATGTCTATTGTATAGCTAATTGTGACAATAGTTAGTCTTTAGTCATGATAGATGTTTCTTGCCAGAGCAATAAAAATGTAGTACTGATGATGATTTGGGCAATTTATGTGAACTACAATGAATAGCTTACCAGAAAGAATCAACCCTTCAAAGTCTTTAAATGGCTGCACACCTTGCAGGGCTTCTTATGGAAGTCTGGAGATCCTGAAACGTATGAACTTTTCAGATTATTTGAGCACATGTGAAACTTTTATTTAGCAAGCTGCAAAACTGCATAAAGAGCTAAATGAATCATATTTGAAAGTCCTTCACCAGCAATTAAAGGCTCTACAGCTCTGATTGTCTATTTGCTGACCACCGCATATGAATTTCATGAAATAACATCCTCTGTCTCTGTTCCTGCAGTACTGGCAATTCTTTAGTTTTATACATTTTTATTTTGTCATGAAAATTATATTGAGGAAAATCCCAAATTGCTTTCTAGTCTGCATGACATTTAAGAGATGTCACATGCAGATTCTGTACTATTGAGGGACAGAGATGTGAAACCAAAGCAATGAACCCAAGAAAAAGCAGAGGGAAAGAAGTCAAACATCAGGCTAGACATGAGCATGCATGATTGTTGTGTAAAAAAAAAAAAAAAAAGATGACCCTGGTCAGCCCTAACTACTGTTATCTTTACTTATTCCAGATATTGCTAGAGGAATTTCTTCATTTGTTTAATTCTATATCAACAAGCAATTCATCTAGACTTCACTCAGCAGTCATATAAAATCATATCATTGCTCATCCACACATTTCAAGAACAAACCTCTGCATCTAATAATGTATGCAGAGAATAGTTGCAGACATATACTCTATCGTATGTACTTCAACTTCTCTTGTAAAAGGAGACTTTTAATATGTTTTTAAAAATATGTAGTTGTGGTACTGTCAAATGATCTTTTAATTATTCCTCTGTAAGTCACAGCACTGGATTCCTCAATCCCTTTGTCCTGTGCCTTCCACTGTAGTGAATTTCTCAGTTGCTCTCCCTAATTTGCCCATGTACAGGTTGTGTAGGGACCTAAATAGTGTTTGCACTCCAGCAGGTGTCTCAGACCCACAATTTCCTACTTTTGCACTATCCTACCGTGAGCATTCAGGAACACATTAGGATAACTGTGTTCACTTGGGTATATGTACAACTCTGTTCATATTTATAGTATTTGTTTTGCTCCTTTTCTAAACAAAATGTCCTGAAACTGAGCTCCTGAGCTTTGTCAGGTCATCCCCCTGCTCTTTGGGTGTGATTTGTGCATACTGGTTCTTTTATTTCACTTTGCCTGGTTTGCTTGAGTCTTAATTTCAAAATATTTGCCAGAGTACAGGCAGAATTGTGGTTTGGCCCAATAGAATATTGTCATTCTCTGCATAAAAGCATTTCTGACTCATTTTTGTGCTATAACTCCACTGAAGGTATTTTTTTTGCCCATAACCATTATACAATGATCAATCTTTTAAAGAAAAGTGCTTATCTCCAACACTGAAGTCCAAAGAAGTTAGTTTCATTTTCAGCTTTCTAGTGTACCCAGGAGAAAATCTATCCTCTGCCATCCTTACAAGTGAGAACTCAGGGAACAATCTCACATCCATCTTTCCATTTAAGTTCCCAAGAGCCTTTGTGTATTTGCTCTGACCTTATGTTGGGAAGAGTTACAAGTTACCAGCAGTCATCTTCTCCATATTTTTTTCTGTGACCATAATTCAGTGTAATGGAAACATTCCAAGGCAATTAGAAACACAGTCCATATAGCAACCTGCACTCACAAATTCAGTGTAAAATACTCACCTTCTTTAGAGAGGCAAACCCCATCAAGAAGATGGGGTTATTGAAAGTCCTGAGTCTGTTCTTCCAAAGCTTTACACTTTGCTCATAGAGTAGACTGCATCTTAAATATAAACCTATCATCAGGTTTAGCAAATCAATACCATAAGAGTGTGAAATGGTCCCCAGAAATCTCCAGAATGCCATTTCACAGTAAAAGCAATTGAAAAAGAAGCTGCAGTGGAATATCTTATGAGATAGCCATTTAGATCACAAAAGGATCATAAAAGTCAGAAGCAGTTTGTTTGAAGCAAGGTTCATAATATAACCATACAGAGCTTGCAGGGAAGAGAGGGGAAAATTGCAAACCAATTTGTGGTTACGGCTTTTTCTGTCAATTCTACAGGGATTTAAAACTTGTAAAAGGTGGAACTTCTGCCATCTTACATTGCTCAACTAGAAAGAGATAGCTATAATCATGGCAGCTAAACAAACACCAATTATTGAAAGGCAATATAGACTTGATTAACTTCAAAGCAATTAGCACTTCTTTAGTTCATTTACTGCTGAGCAAGGTGGTGTCAGACAGTGGCATTTGTCAGTAATAATCTGAGCATCTTCTGAGGCTTGCCTTCCTATATTCCCATAATATTTTGTCAGTGAAGTTTTGATATTTTCTCTTTATGTGCAATAAAGGCACTAATGAAAGCATTAAAAGGAATGTTTCTGTGAGCAAATGCCACCTGAGCATGCCACCCTGTTTCATTTTGTATCCCATAACTACATATTTCTTAAAAGGTGATTGTGCAGAGCATTCTGGAGGAAGTTGCATGTCAAAGCAAAAAAAAAAAAAGCCAGAAATAAATCAGTTCATTTTGGCACAGCCATTTGGTTCTGCAGGTGTCTTGTACCCAGCCTTTGAGTGACTATCTAATCTTTGTTCTTCAGTAGGAGCTAACAGATGCCCTGGCTAACTAGAATGGCTCAGGTCAGATTTAAGCAAATCCCTTCAATGGTTGGGAATCTAATTAGGTTGCAGATACAAGTCCTTTATTTTTATTTTTTTTTAAAGAAAACCTTATGATTCATGGTTGATTAGAAGCTAATGTGGAGCCAGTCTACCTTCTGCTTTGCTTCCTTTGAAAAAACTATCTAGACAATAAATGTAGTTTCTGTTTATTCTTCTGATAACATTTCTCTTTAAAGAGTGGCACTACTTTAATAAAGATATAGGAAATGAAATTTCAGCTATGTTACACTCAATCAGATTACTTTGGACAAATGAAAAGTAATACTGCCTCCCTTTATACCATTAGAAGAATTGATATTGTAGAATTCCTTTCAGATCACAGTGCACTGATGATCAGAAGCTTGATGCCATTTACCCTTTGGTGACACCCATGTGCCATGTTGCTGGGAAATGGCTGAGTGATAAGATGTGGGGATGGGAAGTGAAGGACTAATGTGCTGCATGGCTCTTTGAGTCCTCCCACTTTTCCTTGCTGCTGTCACCACAATGAGGTGAGGCTGCAGCCCAGGACAGGGAGCACAGATGGGACTGGGTACAGGCAGAGGATCGAGTACCTACTTATCTCTCATGTCTGGGGATGCCTTCCACAGTACAGCCATGGACTGGGACCCAGCCTTGACTGTCCTGCACCTCTTCAGGATCCAGGAGATTATACAGGATTACTAAATTCTGTCATATCGGGTTCTAATTACAGTATCCTTAAGTGGTGTTTGTCTTAAAGAGTTCACATCGTATAATGGAGTGGAAACACATAGGCTGCATTTTTGTGTTCCTGCTCCATCAGGGAGATTGGACTAAATGATCTCTTGATGTCCCTTCCAATCCCTGACATTCTGTGATTCTTTGGATGATTTCTGTTCCAGGAAGAGTGTGGCATTATTTTGTCTTGCATAACCTCCCATTTATCTCTCAGAGCCCGCTTTCTGCATCACCACATTTTTTTTCCATTTTGCACATACTCTTGTGTCTGAAACAATGAGAAAAAATGCACATTAGAACATCCATTCTAATCCACTTATCAGAGAGGGACAATTACAAATAGCGCTTTACCAATTAATTAGCAACCTTATTCATCATATAAACTCAAATCATGCCATGGCAGCTTCTTTTCCTTTGCATGATTTGCACCATTTTTATCATCTAATGTGACTGAAGCTGCTTAAATAAATTTCTCAACAAGGCTCAGAAAGACAAAGGCAAATTATCTCTTCCCCCAAGTGAGTGTTAATGAGCAGGAAACTAGTGTGCATCATCTCTTACCACTTCTTGCAGTGTCCCGTGTTGCAGACTGAGGAAAAAATAGGAAGTGCCACTAGAAAATGCTTTGTCTTGGTTTGTGGGTAGCCAGGGCCCTTGGCTGCCTCTAGACACATGAAGAGGCAGGTCAGTGCAGTGCTGGAGCTGGCAGGCTGACCAGCATGTGAGAGAAGTTCTCAGTGTTTAGTAACAGCAGGATAATACTCTTGGCAACTTAAAGTCTTCTGCAACCTGGAAGCAAAGAGACACAGATGCCACCGATAGCGAGTCCATTGCTATGGGCAGAATTCACAGCCCTCAGCTAGTGTGCAGCAGTGCATCTCTATTTACTTCACTGGATCAGCATTGTTTTGTCTCAGTGAAGGATTTGTCCAATGAATGGAAACCTCCTCTGGCATATAGAATCACAGAATAGTTTGGGTTGGAAGGGACCTTAAAGATCATCTAGTTCCAACCCCCCTTTGATGGGTAGGGACACCACCTACTAGATCAGGCTGCTCCATGACTCATGCACTTCCAGAGAGGGGGCATCCACAACCTCTCTGGGTAACTTGTACCAGTGTTTCACCACCCTCACCATAAAGAGCCTCTCTCTTATATCTAGCCTGAATGTATCTCTATTGATGTCTCTGTACTTGCCCTAGCAGAGAGGTTTGCCCCAAAGCATTGCAGAAATGAGCAAGCTGACAAAATGAGAAGAGGGGCTAACAGCAGAAACAAAGAGGTATGAGAAAGAGACAGAGCGTAGAGAGAGCTTGTTGAAAGCTCATTCTCAAGATGAAAGATTTTTTTTTCCTCTACCCTACTTATTTGATAGAATGTAAATAAAGGCTCTCTTGCACAGTTAAGCTTACCATAGCGTTAGATTCTCCAAGCAGGGCCAGGAATTACATTGGTGTAAATCCAGAAGAATTTAACTTTATTGAAAGAAGTACCTATTACATCTTTTTTAAAAAATGCTTCTTTCTAGCTCAGAGTTAGGACTTCCAGTCAAAATAAACTTCTTGTTACTAACATTTGCTTTAAAAAACAGTACCAACTATGAGAAGTTGGACCAAAGGACCATGTCAATGTCATGTAGGTCTTGCTCATGTTCAGCCACTTTACAGCCAGCAGAAGGATTTTGGGAGATCTTCTCTTAAAACTGGGAATACTTTGAAGTAAAAGTGAACTGAAAGAAGAAGAGTATGATGTTTTCCTATGAAGTTATGGAAGTCTGGTGTTTTTTCATTACATTTTTGTACTTCAGATAGCACTCTGGGGGTATGATTTAGGCTCAGCTCCAGCTCTCCATCAAGTTAATGTGAGCTGGATCAGTTTCTCCACGACAAGCAGTTGTAGTCCAATTCTATGTGAAAACAAGCAAATGTGATTGAACACATGCTTACATGCATCACGTGTTCCAGACAGCTACAGAGAGACCTTCACACTTTTCATTTTGCAAAATGCATTTTAAAAAAGACTTTAAAATGTGAAGCAAGTATAACTGATACAGAGGTGTCTGGCTGGCTTCTGGCCTGTTTTTCTCTGAGGTGCAAATGATACTGTTCAGTGGTGGGGCTGATACAGATGATGACAGGGATGCTTCAAGGATTAACATCTGTTACCCAAACAGCATGGCCAGAATGAAGGACACATCTCTCAAGGAGATGCAGTGGAGGCATTTATAGGCTGAATTTCCCTTGTGCTGTGGGAAGTGAATGTGTGACAAACTATCAGTGTGGAGGATGTGTGCGGGAGACTTAGACATGAACATATGTAGGCATTTAACAAGATATAAATGGTATCTTGGATGTCCCTGGTTGTGTTTTACTGCAGCAGCATTCTGCATTTAGAAAGCAGGAAAAACTGCTCTGCTAAAGTCTAGTCCAGTGGTCTAAAAACCAGAACTGAAATAGAAATCCTAGTTTTCCATGCCAGCCTTTTTCCTCCAAAATCTCTGTAGCATTGGTCAGACAACTGAGAACTTTCCAGTGTGCAAGCCAAGATTTAGACTTCTTAATAATCCTTATAGAAACAAGAAATACTAAAAGTTTTGCTTGAGGTTTGGTTAATTGTTCCAGGAAATGCACAAGAATTTGAAATAAGACACTTTGTTGAAGAATTCAGATACTGAATAAATGTATTAGGTGTTCTCATACATGTGTAATGTACACATCCAAGGTACCACACCAGCATGCAAAAGAAAATCACTCTAATAGCTACCTCAGTGCAAAACCTAGATGAAGAGAAGAGCCTGGAAAGTCTTAGCAGAGTTTTCTTGGTCTTTTTGTGAAAGTATGTGAAAAACCAGAAAGCTCTTTGTTGTTCATAAGAACGAGGAAAATTCTAAAGTAATCTGAAAAATTGTCACTTTTTTTACAGAAATTTTACAGAATTGAACTAAATTAAGTGCTTTTTCATAAATATCTCAAATCAAATAAAATATTTTGACAGTCTTGAAAACAACATACTTTCATTAAATTGATTTAAAGGTTCCATTGGCTTTGCATTGCACTGCATAAGACATTATTCTTAGGAAGGATGTGGCCAACTTAAAGCTCTCAGCAGGGACTGCACTCTGGGCTTAACTGATTATGAAACATTTTAAGTCAATTTAATGAAACAAAATACATCATTGTGAATGAAATTAACTCCAAATATATTATTTGAATTTTCCCTATAGAAATGTGTTACTTTGAAGGAGAGCTTGACATTTTCTTGCAGGTAGTAATGCCAATTTTAATGAGAGTTTGGTTTTGTCAGGTTATCCTGGGGGAGAATTTCTAAGAGCTCTGCTGTGTTCTCCATAGAAGAGCTAATTAGGATTACATTTCTCAAATCCTAGTTGAGGAGAAGGTCTGTGGTGTGAACTTCTGTATCACCAGTGGAGCAACAGACCCTTCAAGTAAGTTATAACAGATTGCAGTGCTGCTGCCTGGCTGAGGGGCAGGATCAGGCCATGGGCTGTACTGGGGCAGTGCCTTCAGGTTCTCCAGCTTTCTCAGCAGTGGAGAGTGAAGAGCAGATGCTTAGATGCTGTTCAGCAAAGCCAGCTGGAGCTGATGTGACAGAATAAAGCAGATTTCTTTCAAGCCCATTGGGCCAAGGGTGATTACTGAACACTACAATCAGGGTCTTTTACTTTTTACTTTTTTTTGGTATTCTGGTTTGTTGTTTTTTGGGGTTTTTTTAAGTTTGATTGCCCTTGCATGTGGCTGGAAGGCAAAGAAATGGCTATGGCAGTAGAGGTTCCTATGATCTCCCCTTGCCATGTAATCAGAAGAGCTCTGCAATTGAATATTTCACAATAATCACTGCATTTTCAATGGGGATGATATAAAAGCCAATATCAAGGCCTCTGGCTGACAAAAGCAGAATACAGAGGGAAAATATGAAAATAGCAACTTACTTCAGCAATAAAGAGAGTATTTTTTTATACTGCAGTTTTTCTTTTTGTTAAATCATGACTTTCTAGTAAATGACATCCCAGAAGATATTTATCAAAGCAGGAAAGCACTAGAAAGGAGAACCCTGTATTCACTTTAATATTTCTCCTTTTCTTCTGACATTTTCTTGCCTGGAGATCTAATTCCATTAAATATGTACATTTTTGACTGGAAGACTTCTTCATGTATCTTTCAGATGAATCTTAAAAGTACATAAGGTCTGTAGGGCAGGTTTTTTTAAGTGCAAATGAGGCGCACAGTAGAATATTGTCTATGAGGCTTTTCAAATTATTTATATTCCTGCAGTGCTTTACCTTTCTCTTTCTGTGATAATGATAAGGAAGAAGAGAGACTCCAATGCACCTTCTGTGGAAGACTGTCAAACAACATTAGTCATATTTAATATCTGACATGCAGGAACTTACTTTGGCTTATCTCCATTTTTATTTGATTTATTAGACATTATCAGGTATGTAACTTTCTCTGATCCCACAGCACATCGAAGTGTTAAAACCCGTTAGGCCCATGATTGGTCAGTGTTAGAGCCCTCTTATGCTCTTGTGAATGGATATAAATTAACATTCCCTCATTAAGCCTACTTTGCAGTGCATGTGAATCTGCTGGAGAAATAATGGCAGCTTAAATGCTCTGTTGGCCCCCAGCCATGCCCACTCATGCTCTTCACCTCCAGCTTTCTTCTGAAGCTGTGTAGAGCTGGGCTAGAAAGGCATACTCTCTAGGTCAGTTGAACACTCTAGGAAGTGACATGGGGTGCTGATTTTGGTGGCCATTTTCCCCACATCCCCTTTGAAGCAGTGACTTTATATTGTGTTAGAGGCCACCATGCTGTAAGAGATGCTGCAGGTTGCTTCAGATTGAGCAGAAGAGGTGCTGGCCATTTGCAGTCATTAAAAATTTTATTGCTTTCTCATAAGGATTTGAGATAAGAGTGTTAATCCTTATGTCTCAGCCAAATTGCTACTTAAGTAATTATAATCTGCCCAAATATCTGTCTGTGCTACTGCAAGTGTCACTCTTCTCCCATTATATCTGAGCATCTTGAGCCATATTTCAGAATCCACTTTTGAGTAGATGTAGACTTAACATAAGAAAGAAATTCTTTACAGTGAGGGTGGTGAAGCACTGGAACGGGTTGCCCAGAGAGGTTGTGGATGCCCCCTCTCTGGAGGTGTTCAAGACCAGGCTGGACATGGCACTGAGCAGCCTGATCTATGGCAGGGGGGTTGGAACTCGATGATCTTTAAGGTCCCTTCCAACCCAAACTATTCTATGATTCTAACTTATCCATACCAACATGCAGTGGTCTTAACTGTGCTTTACCAAGAAATACATGAAGCTACACTGACATCCAGATGGGGATAGTAAGACTTTACTTCTTCTGGCTGTGTTGAAAAGGTACAGACAGTGATTTTAACTTCTGCCCTCGAGGGAAGGTCTTCAGTGGGAGTAAGGAGTGACAGAATGGCCTGCAAAGTTTCTCTACCAGGAGCCCTATAGCTGAGTAAGTCTTTCCAAAGCATTTGCTAGGACAAATATTTATACCTTCCATATTGTTACCCAGCTGTAGTAGTTCCAAAAATCAGTGATCAGGGGTGATGTGAAATTTAAGGCCATCTTCAATCAACAGACTCTGGGCTACTCATTTATATCTTAATAAAGAAGGCAAATTGCTCATCCCTTCCTCCTGCCTTGACTGTGACCACTCATGTGTTCTCATGTCTCCTCAGCTCTTCCCTCAAAACCTGCTAGTACATCTGTCCTATTGCAGAATTTCTCTTGCTGCCTCTTACATCAATTACTTCTTTAAACTCTCTTTTTCCTCTCTTGGACTCTTCTTTAAAGCACCGTGGCAATGAGTCACAATTTATTGTGGTGTGGGGTGGCAATCTATGAAGCTATTCCCTACACAAAACAAGTGCTCACACTTACCTTCTTTTAAAGGATAGAGTATATTTCCCCTGATAGCTTGGCCAGCTTTACTCAGAAGGAACAAATGTACCTGATCTCCTTCAGATGATGAGATGATGTCTCCTTCCCCTGACATGTGAGCAGCAGCTCCTAAGCTGAGCAAGGTCTTTCCTCTGAGTCTTTCTTATTGTTGTTCAGAATTGCAAATGCCTATGGGGATGGTTGCACTAAATGCAAAACAAATGTTGAACAAATTACAGAATAAATCAGGACTCTACCTAATCTGAGAGACTTGAATTATTTCCCTCAGAGCTGACACTTTGCCTTTTTCTGGAATTTAGTTAACTGTTTTCTCACAAGTTGCAGAACATAAATAAGACTCATTTATGCTCACCACTATGAAAGCCTAAATCCTGAATTGACACTAGTGTATTAAAAAACACACATTCCCAGTGCAGAACAGTACCTGTATACAAACTTTGTAGCTTTGTGGTTGCTCTTTGAGTTTGATTCCATGTTAGACTTGGATCTTGAAAGTCTAATAATAATTTTGGTCTCCATCTTCCCCAACAAAACTCCTTTGGTTTCAGATTCTTGCATATGTTGATTTGCTGTTGAACTTCATTCACATGTAATCTGCTACAGTAACATTGCCTTCACCCAAAGTTCCTGAAGTTTAGGAAAATGGTTGCCCTTCTTCAATTGTTGGTTTGTTATATGGGATAATTTCATCTTTCTGAGTCCTGACTTGACTTTCAGGTAACACTAAAGTCACTGTCATATTTGCACATGGCTTTTTGCAGGGTAAGAATAAGTTGCTTAACTTTGGTTCCTGCAAGTTTTGAAAAATCATATTGCAGGTATTAAATTATATCTGAATCTTTTACCTGCTCCAGGAGTTCTTATGCCTGCTGACTTGTGCAAAGTGGTGTCTGATAATCTCTCCCATCAGCTCAATATATTCCCAGAAGTACCTGAACTGTGGCAGTTCTAGTTGTGCTGCAGTAAGTTGTTAAAAAAAGAAAGACAGTACCTTTCAGTTTAACACAGAGTCTGCAAGAACTTCCTCTCCATTTCCTTCTTTGGGCTGCCTGGCTGCTGCTCTCCACATGCACACTCCATCCCCAGATGTTTTGATAACATCTCTGCTGATAAGTACCAGCAATACATCAACAAATAAAAGTGCAAAGAAAATAATCACTATCAGCAGAAATATATAGTCAAAGCAGCACGTTTTGAAATATGCAGAGGTGAGAGTCTGTGATCCCTTGAAGAGCCAGGCCCAGGCACACGCTGCCATATGGCTGCAGACATCTAGGGGATGCAATAAGAAGACTCTCAGCAGTTTTTCATTTGCAGTCACATGGCAAGATGCATGGTGCATGCATCTCTCTTGTCTTCAGCATAAAACATCTGAGGACAAAGTGTGAGGCATTACAAGATAAATACATGGCCAAGCTCTAAAAAAGTTAAAAGATTAAATTCTGTTTTACGCTTGAAGTCCTACAACAGGAAACTGATGGGGAGGAGAAATGATGCTAAGTATGGGAATCAGTTCCTTCTTTCCTCACAAGGCTCACTTTGCATGAATCTCATCAAGCCAGAAAGTTCCTCTCCAAGACTTCTTGTCTCCTCTAGATAATTGTTTAATCCTCGTTTGCTTTTTTTCCTGCTTCCGCCATTGATAGCAGCCTGAGGGAAGAGGGGTGAGAAAGTCCCTTGCTTCTGCAAAAATCATTGTAGGAAGAATAGCCAGAACATAAATGATACTGTTTTGGCTTCAAAAGGGTAAGCAGGTGTCTTAGGAGTCCCACAAGAGCGATGTGCAAGCTTGTACAAACAACCTCCGAATCACGCCTGCTTGTTATTCACACAAACAGAGCTGAAACCCTCTGAATTTCTCAGTTCCCAGAATTCAGATGGTGCACAATGGCTCATAATGAACAGCACCTGTGCTTACCTCAATTACTACACAGAGCCCAACAACAGCAAGAAGGGCTTTCAAGACTATTTTTTCAATAATAGATTTAGTTATGTTTTTCGTAATTGGATTCAAAGGCGCAAAATTTCATTTTGCAACTTGTTCATGAAATTTGTATGAAAAAGTCTGGCGTTTATTCAAAAGAAATACTCTCTGAACAAGAAATTGCAAAACAGCCAACTGCTGGTAACTAAGCAGCCAAATTATAGTCCAAGCACTTGGCAAATACACCGTCTTTTTTATTATTTCAGTAATTGAATTTCTGTTAAAGCGTGGAGCATAATTTAACATCAGGAATTTATTTATAATACAATAGTGTTTCAGTAATAAATGCATTATTATTGTCACTTTTAATGGAGTCTTATGTATTCCCTCAGAGACTATGTGGCAGACTCTGAGACAACCACTGCATCAGTGTTGTTTGTAGACAATTGAATTAATTGGAGACAGGGTCATTAACTCGACCTGAATACCTCTGATTGCTTCTGTAAATAAGGTTAGAGAGCAAATGGCTAATCTTTGTTGTCATTATAGATTCTTTTTACATTTTCACACTGCCTTGTATATTAAGATCATTTTGCTAAGCAGCTTTTCAGGCTGTCGTCGTGTTTACAGTATTGTCTTGCATGGCATACAGCAGTAATTGTATCAGAATTACATTTCATTTCCCATATCTATATAAAACATGATACTAGAGAGACACCTATTCCAAACTGCAGCACATAAAAACCATTGGACCAACAAATTAATAAAGCAAAATGAATAAGCTGTAGCATTAAAAAATAATCAAATCACAAAACAGAAGTTGATTTTGTTTGCTTTTTTTTGAAAATTCCAAACTGCAGGACTTGCCAGGGATAATATAGTGAGACCATTACTCAGTTGGGAACATGACCTGCAAGGCCAGCTCTGTATATACCAGGCTGTGAGTTAAGTGTTATCCCCACTTTTGGCATGGATTTTCCTGGAAAACAAGCAGTAGGCTGTCATTTACACACAGATAGAACACAGATATTATTCAGGGAGAGATCCAAAAAAAGGTTGTGTGAGCACACTATTCCATTTCTCAACAAACTTAATAAAGAATGTATCCTGAGAGACCTAGGAAGGCATGTGTCAGCAACAAGAGACCCTAAACTTGAGAATGAGGTCAGATTCACATTGAACTCAGGGATACCAGCTTGTCATCACTGCAATATTCCAGCATATACTTAAAAGAACACATCACTTTCTCAGAAACAGTCTTGTAAGTGCAAGAAAACAGCTGGCAGTGTCTTATATGCCTGGTATTTGCATGTATTTCTTTCATTCTAAATTTATATTCAAGATGGGCTTGAACCCAAACCCCAGATATGCAGTGTGAGTTATCCAGACTCTGGAGCCAAGTGTGGGATCCTGAGTCCATCTGTAACCTAGATGGTAAGTGATGTTTTATGAATTCAGTTTTTAAAATAACAGCCTCTCCACTTCAAAACTAGCAAGTACAGCTTTGAGCTTCAAAACTCTGCCCATGTCAAACTCTCATTGACAGTCTGTTGGTGCAGGAATCCAGCCTGACTTGGACGTGTTGGGAGGAACATGCTGCTACACTGTATTTTCTCTCAGCAACCTCTGCACAACTCATGTTTTAAGGCTGTTTCATTTAAAAAGCAAAGGAGGAAACAAAGCATTGAACAGATGCTGAATTGTTCCAGAGTTTTGAAGGCATCATCTAGACTGGCCTTGTAGGGTTTTTGTCTGCATTAAAAAAAAAAAAAAGCAGAGCTACTACTGAGCAGGACCCATCTTAGTGCTGATTTGAAATTCAGAGTAAGCTTTGTATATGTGGGCCATATTGTCTTTTTCTCTCTTTGTACATTTGCAAGGGAAGCAAGGACTGGTGGTGGTCACCTTGGTGCTTTTCTGCAGAAGCCGTCAGTCCTGCTTGAACTCTTTGACCATTTATCCTCCCTTCTACTGTAGAGGCTGGCTTTTAGCATCTATCCTGGCTTGGTTCAGCTTTGTTGTCCATGATATCCCAAATTCCTGCAGGCAAAATTAGAAAGCTTTGGATTTCTTTTTAATTCTACTGCAGAAAATATCAATCCTCTTCTACTTCCCTCAGATGAATATTTATCAGTAGTGAGGTCTCATGTAACAGGCAACTGCTGTGCCACAACAGCATCAAGAGATTGAGGCTGTCTGGGGAGATGTGTGAAGAACACATTTGCACCTTTCTAAAGGAATGATTATAAAGGTGAAAACAATAAAAAGTTCAAGGGAGATCGAACTTTGCTTATTTACCTCTGTGTCCTTGAGGGATTTGGGTCTTCCTGACATTTGTTTGTTGGCAGACCTTCAGCAAATCAGTGCTGGTACAATAAGTTTGTGCTGCTTCATCAGTTTGAGGAACAATGGATGGTTGTAATGTCAAAAAATCCATTTCTTGCAACTCAGGAACATAGGAGTTCAAAATGAAATCTTCTTAAGCAGATGGTTTTTAAGAAGTAGTAATAATTTCACTAATCCTAAATTTCTAAATTATTTTGTCCATATTGAAAAAATAGACAAATTATCACTTTTTTTCATCACCCCTTAACAAGACCTTCTTTATACTCGGAATTACATTCATGCCACTTCTCTTTTCCTGAGTCCCTCTTTTGGGGAATTCAGTGTTTGTCCACAGTCCTGTCCAGGATAGGCTTTAACTGCCAGGAATTTCAGTTTCTCTCAGCCTCAGTAAGAAAGCTTGAAGCATGACACAAGGGGATGAAGCAACACTCCAGGAAGGCATCCAGTGTTGCAACTGTTACTTCTGGCGATCCCAGTTCCCATTTAAATCAAAGCTGGGTCCAAACTTCTTCTCAGCACACACACATTGGCAGTGAAGTCCTTCCCTCTGTGGTCTTTTGACTTGATTCCCACAAAGCTCCATCCTGAAGGTGCTGAGCACCACCAGCTCCCTCTGGAAGATGTGGCAACTTGGTTTGCCCACAAAATCCCACCAAGTAGGTGCAGAAACTAATTGGATCTTCTCTTTGTTTTGGTGTTGATGAAAAGGGTTGAAAGGCAAGATTTTCCAGCAGATAAAGAATTAAAGTTTCTCTGTTTCCTTTTGCTGTCATTCAAAATAACAAGCATAGAGAATTCTGTTTAAAATAACTGAGCCTTTTGACTTAAAGGGTTTTCATGTCGAAGATTTAAGATGTCAGGTTTGAACATGACACTGATAGCATTAGGCAAAGTATGAGAGCAGATACTTGTAGTAACTGTCATTTTTTCTGTTTATTAATGGCCTTTTGTGATTTATAGTGAATGTTGTGAAGGATCTTCAGGTCCATTTATCACTCAAAGAAGCACCTTTTTTCTTTAATACCTACGTATGTCAAATTAAGGGTGGATGCTGCTGAAAGATTTAGTTCTGTTCTTAACATAAGTTCCTTGTAGATGCTATTTAACCTTAAATCTATCTAATACCTTTTTTTTTTAATCTGCAAAGCAGTGTATTGTGCAACTGACAAAAATCAATGGTATTAAAAGGAGCTGATGTTACATTGAAATATAGAGAGGGTTTAGATTTTCACTCCAAATGGAGTTTTTCACATTTTAAAATAAATTGTAAGGAAAATGCCTATGTTTCAGCATTCAGCTTTATTAATATTTCACTAGACAGGCTTCTCCTTGTTCAGAAAACAAGTCATGTGTGCTGAAGTACATCTTTATATCCATGAAAGGCTCTAGAGGTGTGCCATAAATTCATCATGTGCCGTTAGGAATACTTCTTTAAAAACTATTTCAGAGTAATTGCCCATTATTAATAATGATGATTCCTTTTTACTATTATGGCAGTAACAATGAAACTAAGTGTCTGCTCGTGGTTTTCATTAGTGTCTGTGTACTTCTGTGGCCCTTGTTATCCTACAACCTAAATCTGATGAACATAAGTATGTTTGGAGTCTAGCAATACTATCTGTATTAAAAATAGAGACAAAGTGCCAGGAATTGAATTATTTTGCCCATTAAATCCCAGAAACATGCAAGAATCAAATGAGTTTTCTAAAGTGTCACACTGCTGCCATAACCACAGAGTTGTCTTTCATTACTGAGATGCAGCAGTCATCCCTATAGAGGTGGATTCTTTGTCCCTTAGTCATTTGAGTAGAAGCTCATGAGCCACACCATACCTCATGCACCCATCCTGCTGCTTCATACTTCATGCAGTGCATAAAGATGGCTACCAGTTTGTGAGCAGCTGAAGCTCAGTTAGTAAAATATTATCCAATTAGTTGTGATTGTACTTATTTTTTATCTCTACCCTTGTCTCTATTCCTTGTTTGACTCATCACACATCTGATAATATCCACAGCTGGAGCAATCTTGGGTCTTTTCTAAATAGAAGTGGTTTTAACAGATTGCAACAGACTGCTTTACCTTCTCTGGCTCTGGTTTGGACAGAAGTTGTTACACTGCTGACCTGCTCCCGGGGGATTCTTCAAAGGGTTTCCTGAGCTACAGGTGTGAAGGACTGAGTGTGCTATAAAACTCTGGAAAATCAGGATATGCCTTTTGGCATCTTTTCAAGCTCGAAGGTGTTGTGTTATACAGGAGAAGGAAAAAGAAGTCCTACTTTCTCATGTTTTCTGACTGCTTTGTTGCCCAAGAATAGTAAATTAGATTTCCTCAAATGGCAGATGAGACTGGAAATGTTGAGGATTTGATGGTGTCATGTGAATTCATCTGTACAAGTGTGTTTTGGTCCCATAGATCCCATTTCTCTTCCCAAAGGGCTCTGTAAGCTTGGTTCTGTTTTCAATTAGGACTTCAATTAGAACTGAGTTAGAACAAGCATGATAGTTCACTTGCAATAGTTTGCATCCAAGTTTCTCCTATACATTAATGAGAAAAAGGCCAACACTTTGCTGCTAGATGTTCACTTTGGGTGTTTTTTATCATGACCACATTTGGAGTTTCCACTGAAATAAGAAAAATCTAAGTGTGAATAAGTGATTCATTAAAAAAACATTTCATGTTAACTTAGAATTTTAAATCAGTGGAGGGGTGAATATGTACTTCTGAACTGTCACAGAAGATTCTCAATGTTCTTTACAGTGAGGGTGGTGAAACACTAGAACAGGTTGCCCAGAGAGGTTGTGGATGTCCCCTCCCTGGAAGTGTTTAAGGCCAAGCTGGATGAGGCATTGAACAACCTTTTCTAGTGGGAAGTGTCCCTACCCAAGGCAGGGGGGTTGGAACTAGATGGTCTTTAAGGTCCCTTCCAACCCAAACTATTCTATGATTCTATACTGGAAGATGCAATAGTCCATATTGTGGAAAATAAATAAGTTTCTGTGTATCAATGCTCATCTCTAGCTTGATTCAGTGAGGCAGTATTGATATAATGATATGGTTCCATTTGCATCTAATGAGGCCTTTGAAGTCTCACAGTAAAAAACCTGTATTCCTGTTCTTCCAGATGCCAGACAAACAGTAGCACATCAGGGCACAGTACAAATAGTGCTCTCTGACACTCGAACCCATTCACTAAAATATTGTACATCAAAAAGACTACATACACTGCGTTCCCTGAATTATATCAGGCTCACTAAATTGTTTCCAAACTGTGAGGTAAGCAGGGTGATGCATGCACAAATCATGGGTACAATATTGCTTTTAATATGCAAAATCCCTTCTCTTCCATGTCAAGCGTGGCTAAGAGTGCTGTGAAATTGGAAGGAGAGCGATTACCATACCAATAGTTCAGAAAGTTTTTTATGTGCACTGGTAGGGATGTGCCATTAAAATTCCTCCTCTTCTGTTTGTTTTTTTTTATTATTATTTCACAGGCAGTTTGATGGGTTTCACCCACGCTTTATCTCAGGTGTGTTAAAGAGTCAGAACTTGTTGTAGTCCAGGAATAAAACTCAGAAAAGTGTCAGAATAGGGCAGTAGAAAACAGTGCCATGGTTGAAGTCACACTGCCAGTATATATACACTGTTCCACCTAGGATTTGTGGCTAATGTAATTCTTTATTGGAAGGCTTTGACCTTGTTGCGGATTCTTGGCAGCTTTTCCTCACTCTATTCATTACTAATGCAAGCTGTCAATCACTTTAGTTCTGCTTTGACATAGATTGTGGCTCATAGGAGTTAGCTCTGTCATTCTTTTTATTTCTTTCATCTTTACTATCCTTTTTTATGGTCTTTAAAGCTGGGAGTATAAAAGGGTTATATGTATATGAAAAAATCGGTTTCAGTAACTCTATCAACCTTGCTATAAACAGTCTTTGATTAAAACAGTTACTTTTGAACACAGTAAGCTGAGAACGCAGCTTTTCACATACAACATCTTGTAAATTACCCTCCCCCTCAAAATAAATCAGAAATTGTATTTGCATTACAGTGTTCAAGACCAATGCAGACAGATCAGCTGCCACATCCTGAACAACATATTAGAGAGGTTTTCCCTCTCCGTATGTTTTGACATGAGAGAGCCATCATAAGTGATGTCTTACTACGTGTGCTAATGTTAGCTGAAGTAACAATTTCCACACCTTATTTCATCTCACTGACCTGGCTGCCAATTAATATTTCAAAAGGGCTTGATACAGGTTTTCAGTTCCTGAGTCAACGCAATCTTTGAAAGTTTAGATTTGAATCCTACCTGCCTGGTGATAAATAATTCAGCACTAACCAATGGAAAGGCAGCGAACAAATCATTCAGAGCAATCCTTTTCTTTAAAAAGCAATCTAATGGCAGTCATATATAAGTTTGAAGATACAGATATGAACAATTCATTTCAAAAGAATGGCAGCTCCCTTTCGAATTAGAAGAGAATATTACTTCCTGATAACGGTATAAGAATAGAAGAGAAATAAAACTTCATTATTGAACAGTTACAGTATTAAATTCTGACACTAAATATTAATCTGCTAGGTGCTGCTCTATTATTATCTGCTAGAATAATGAAGCAGCCTTTTTTTAACATTGTACAGAATTCAGTGAGCCCAGTAACTCCTACTAATGCCCTCCAGGCTCACAGTTTTCCTGGAGAAATAGACTCTGGAGGAGGGACTGGGCTAGCTTCTGAAAAGCTGGAGCTAGTTTGTTCCTCTCTCTTCTCTCAGAATAAGTGTAGTGAGTGGGAGAATCACAGTATTCCCCAGGGGTGAGTGTTACCATCTACTCTAGATGCCACAGTGCACACAAAAGTCTTACTGAGAGCTGGCTGCCCACTTTTCAGTGCCCTGTGCAATCAGAGTCTTTGTTCCAAGGAATTTGCATTTTAAATGCACAAGCTACGTTAAGGATTGGCAACAGAGTCTCTCTTTTACTCAGTAGGAGCTGAGGCACAGATGTATTTTCTTCTCAGAAACAAAGCAAAATTCAACAAGTCCCAATCCAGTGCCTCAACAGGGAGATCAAGCACTCTCTGAAGTCTGTACTTACTTTTCCAGCATAGACCTTTCCCTTTCCATATTTCATTGGTTGAATTCTCACTAAAAATAGGCCTGTGTAGTAAAGCAACCTTTGTAGAGTGTTGCTTCTTGTGGAAATACATTGCCAGCATTGATCTACTGTTGACTCACTGGTCAGTTCCCATCTACAATTTCCCACTGCCCAGCAGCACTCTGCTTTCTCAACGTTTATGTTTCAATTTCTGGGTAGAGCAATGGAACAAGTGCCCAATTCATCGGTACCCTAAAAAGAAAGGGATGGAATGAATAAACCTATTGTTGGAGGCCACCATCTATTTGCCAAATTCACTTCACAGCTATTAACGTGACTCCATCTAATTGGTGAAAAGTTCAGGGAGATAGCTGAGGACTTGTTAGGATTTTTTATTTCATGATGAGTTTTATTACAGTTGTCTGAATTGTTTAACTTTTTTTACACATCTGTGTACATGGTAAAAAGTTTATTATTTTTCTTATTAAAGGCTGATGAGTTTTATTATTTCCCTTTATCTTCATTGTAACTACCAGGTTTAATCTTGAAAATCATTTATTGCAACAGTAGAGTAAATGATGCGTTGAAAATAATGTAATAGTCTAGATGACAACAACAACAAAAAAAGCATAAGCCACATGATGTGCCTTCACTTCTCTAGGCAGCACAATAGTCCAGACACATAATAATGCCATGTCTGCTTTACTTGGCTTTGGAAAAATAACCCATGACTGGAAAAACAGACAAGCTGCAACGAAACATTTAAATTTAGGCAGATCACCCATACCAGTGAGCTGCAGTGAAAGGAAGATGATGTGTAATGAGCGTGATGCAGCTCCTCGCCAGGAGCCATCAGCAGCCACGCACCAGCAAGGCTCAGATGCTCTGGAGTTAAACTTAAGCTCAGTAAGTGCTAGAAGCTACTGGCAGGTACTGGTGTTACTGGTACTTGTCCTTCAAAATGTTTCTGATCTCATACTCTGTGCTCACACCTTGCACAATCATGCTGCCAAGCAGTAAGGAGCAGGGGAAGTGCCGTGTGCTGCAACAGCAGAAAGGTCACAGATGAAAAAGCTGCAATAGAGCTTCCTCCCAAATTGTTTACTGATGTGCAGGTCTCTTCTGTCTGCATCATTGTTTGATAGCAGGGAGGAGACCAGGTTACCAGTCTGCAGGCAGCTAGACACATCATCATGATGGCCTTTGCATAAGATGGAGATCTGTTTGTCCCTCCCACCTACAGTAAGAGTGTCACTCCAGTGTCTCTTATCTCCACTGCACTTTGGAACGGGGGAAGCAGAGGCTGACCCATCCAGCCTGAGTAGTAGGGATCCTCACTTGTGTATTTTCCCTCACAGATAGCACACCCGTGGGTCAGGGCTCTGGGTCAGGGCAGAGCACATCCTACTGCCCAGCGGGGTTCAGATCAAGTGCTGAGCACAGGGCTTGAAGAACGAGTAGAACATAATTAAAAGGGGATGGGAGCTGATGTTTCTGTTCTCTGCAGAGAGGCTGTGACAGGCCTGTGCTGTGTATGAGGGTGATTGTAATACCTCAGTGTTTGCTTTGTGTGTTTGGATTGCAGGCTCTTTGGCCCAAGGACCAATGTTGTCTCATCATGTATTAGCACAAATCCCAGCACAGTGGGTCACTGATCTCAGTAGGGGCCTCCAATCTCAAGTGATAATAATAAACTGGCTTTCTTCTAAGTGTTATTTACCCAAAGAGTGCTGTGCAACACTGGCTTTATTAATTTTTTTTCCATTTCAAATGAAATAAAAACATTGTCCACCCAAATGCTAAGGAACAATATGAGTGCTCATCTCCTGCTGGGAAATAAAAATTCAAGAGTTTCAAATACCAGTGCTTCCTGCCCTCTTTAGTCACTTTGAGGGCTTGTGTCTGATGATAAAATGCTTTAAATCCATTTTAAACCTTGTCCAGGCTGGCATTCCTTGTCTGGATCTTAGCAACACAACAAAGCTTGCTTTGAAAGTCCCTTAGAGAGGCAACTCCCAGTCCATGTAGTTGATACTTGTATGAAGAAGCCAAATTTATTTGTATATTGTCTTCCTGGATCCATCTTTGCAGAATCTGTCCCAGCATCTTTTAAAACATAAAAGTTTTAAAACATGTAATTTAACTTTAAAGCTGAAGAAGTCTTTGGGAAGAGTGGAAACTAACCTATTCTTTTGAACTGAAAGGTACATTTTATTTTAAAAAAGATAATCCCAGAAGACAACACAGAATCTTTCCAGTAAACTCACTTTATTGGAAGGAAAAGGTTTTTTCCCTTTGCACTTGCAGATGAAAGGTCTGTATATTTTCTCCTCTTCAGCATTATTAGGAGTTGATTGTGCATGTAGCCACGTGCAAGATCATTCTGTCTTCGGTGTGATGAGATGCTAGGAAAGGCATTTTGGGTCTTATCTGATTGTTTTGCAAAGCATACAAGCAGGGTTACTCACAATCCAAACTACATGATGAAAAGTGAATGTTTCTGCTTTAAAAATGTAGATCAGCAATGATGTCTTCAGCATGAAACCACTCAGTGTAGCCAAGGCATAATTTTATTATCCCGGATGAAAGACAAATATGACCTCATTGTGTTTTGTATGAAAACCATTATTTTTAATCTGTCTGGTTCCTGCAAGCTTGCTAAGCTATGTTATTCAGTAATGTTTGGCATGTGATAACTTTTTTTCTGAAGCTGGTGTGCAGAAAGAAAGAAAATAAGGCCAGATTGGAGCTGCCATCTATTTCCATGGATTTATTCTTGCCCTCTGAGCTCTTTGTCAGAGTTACAGTCTGCTACAGTACAACTCTAGTTGTTTTGTGTGAGTGCATCCCAACTGCAGTGACAGTTCTCTTCCAGAGCAGCAAAAGACATAGGTTGTGTTTAAATGCTAGAAATGTCTGCCCTTAGCTGCTGGGACACTGGCTTTTTCTTCTTTGATGTATTATAAGATGTGGTATTCTTTAAATCAGTTATCTAAATGACAGCAAACTTGTCAGCACTGACAGCAGAGCATTTTCTTAGGTAGATCCATGCGGGTATGTGAGCAGCTACACACATAGCCCTCGGTATGGAGGTTGCCTGGGCATAAACCACCACAACCAAGTTGCTTTGGCACCACAAGTCTGGTACAGGTTTGTGTGCCTTGTCACATAGGTGCATTAATTCTCAGCTGCCTCGGGGGATGTGGCTGATGCCCCATCAGCTTGGTGCAGCCATGGGGTCCTACAGAAAGGCAGGGGAAGGACTTTTTAACATGATATCTGATGGGAGGACTAGAAACAACGGATGTAAATTGGAAGGGAGTAGATTTAGACTTGACATAAGAAAGAAATTCTTTACAGTGAGGTTAGTGAAGCACTAGAACAGGTTGCCCAGAGAAGTTGTGGACGCCCCCTCTCTGGAGGTGTTCAAGACCAGGCTGGACATGGCACTGAGCAGCCTGATGTAGTGGGAGGTGTCCCTGCCCATGGCAGGGGGGTTGGAACTCAATGATCTTTAAGGTCCCTTCCAACCCAAACTATTCTATGATTCTATGAGCTCTGCTACTCTCTGCAGGACCAACATGTGCCATGCAGTGATGTGCCAGGCCCTGAGAGACTGCTGAAGATGAAACATCTCTTCATCTTCAAAGCCGGCTCCCTGCTAGGGTTGTGGCAACTGGAGTTTCCAGCAAGCAAGAAACATTATTATTATTGCCATGGTCCCTTCCGTCTTGTGGTGAAAAGTAAAACAGATGAAACTCACAGATTTAGGGAAAAGGTCGTTTCTAAATTACACCTTCATTGTTCTGATAATTCCATTTTTAAAACTGATGCTTCGTTTTGGTATTTTAGAAGGGAATCATTGTGTTTGCCCCCTCAATTTGGAAATCCTTTCTTTTTGTCAAACTTTTTTCTTATTCTTTCTCCTTGGAAACATTTTTATTGAAGTATGAAAACTTGGTTTTCATCTACTTTTAATGTTTTACAATTAGAAAATAGACGACCAAAAGTATAAGACGTTGAATGGAAAGGCAGGCTCTCCTACAACACATGGACTTTTTCTTCACTGTCTTATTTCCTTGTTTACATTAAAAAAGACATAAAAATTTGTTTTCTTACACTTACTTGAGCTTCACTGGAAAGAAGGAATAATAAAAAAAATAGTGCACAAATGGTTTCCAAAAATAATGGCATTAAATACAAAGTGTGAGATCCATTTTTTTAAATTTGGAGATTATTTTTCCATAATACTTTTGTAATTTCCCATATTTTCAAAAACATCTGCTCCTTTGATCTACTTGTTACTTGCAGTTGTTTTAAAGTAGCTTAACTTGAGTCCTTGAGTGGAGAGCCTCCAGAAGATGCAAAAAAAAAAAAAGAAAAAAACCCAAGTATATGCACTTAATAAGCAACAAAGTTAGTGATCTGTAGCAATTACCCAAGTGAGTAATTTTGTTTCATTAATGCACCCTGAAGCACCAAGCTGTTTTGTCAATGGGCACTGTAAGGCCATTGCAATGCTCAAAGAGACAGTTAGGTTACCTACCATGGTGTAAGGGATGGGTTTACCAACAAGGAGGGAGAGAGAAAGTATCTTTGCATAAGAAGAAAATTAAAGACCATCTATTATTGTCACAGAAGCCAATGGCAATACTTGCAAATACTCTAGTGGAGCAGGGTCACACATCAGGTTTTATCTGGCTTTTCCAACTTTTACTTTCTTGGTGACTGTGCTAGTTTAAGAGGACATCTTAATGCACATAGCATCTCAGTTTGAAAGGGGAAGGAGGACACATAGCTGGCTTACTTGAATCCTTTTCAGAGGAAAGTAGAAAAGCAGAGAGCAGAAGTGAAGTCAAAGCTGTACTATAACTTCTCTGGATCACTTGATATGGGACACACAGAGCATTTGATATATTAAGGTGAAGTATTGAATATCCATAAAGGAGTACTAGCAAATGGTGTCAATTTTCAAACACTTTGCTTTGTCAGCTTCACAAATTTAAAATCAATCATCAAAAAGTCTCTGTATAGATCATCTGGAGAGACATAAAACCTTATGGATATCTCCCTGACAAAAATGTTGAAATTAAAGATGAGTTTATAAAGACTCAGACTGGCAGAATTCTGTAGTGCCAAAAACTGGGGTCATCCAACCTCTCAGTTTAGAAATAGAGTCTGAGGAAAAACAATGACACTCAGTGCACTGCTAATAAATACATCTTGGAGGACAGCTGAACACACAGAAAAAGATTTCTCAGGGAGGCTTATTTTCAGCATGAATACCATTTTCTCACTGGATTATCACAAGCATGAGAGAAAAAGCAGCTATAAATAACAAATTCTTGGACAGTCCCTGGAGGCTTGTCAAAAATATGTAGGTTTTGTATGCCGCAGCATAAAAGTATTCATTAAAATTAATTTTTAAAATGCTCTGTCCAATATTAGTTGCCTGGTGTCCTTCCTTTGATCATAAATTATAAATGAATCAGCAAAAAAATGAAGAAACTGTGATTCTATTAATGAATTATTTAAGCGTGATTGTTAGTTTTCATGATCATTGGACTAATAAGCTCAGGCTTGAGACGCTGAAGTGTCTCTCATTTGAGGGTGATGATAGTGGCAATGATATTTAGCACCATGATCAGTGCATCTCTTGAAACATAAACTCCTTTGGTGGCTCCATGATGGCATGGCCACTGGAACTTTCATGGGGAGAGGGAGTTGGCACTGCGGAAAGTTGGTGTGAACAGGGCTGGTTGGGTGGCTCTCCCAGGGAGAAAAGACAAGCAGCAGACTGACCTGAGAGGATTTTCTCCCCACAGCAGACTGACCTGAGAGTACCTGGGAGGACTAGAAACAACAAATGTAAATTGGAAGGGGGTAGATTTATACTTGACATAAGAAGAAATTCTTTACAGTGAGGGTGGTGAAACACTGGAAGAGGTTGCCCAGAGAGGTTGTGGATGCCCCCTCTCTGGAGGTGTTCAAGGCCAGGCTGGACAAGGCACTGAGCAGCCTGATCTAGTGGGAGGTGTCCCTGCCTTTAGCAGGGGGGTTGGAACATGATGATCCTTAAGGTCCCTTCCAACCCAAACTATTCTATGATTCTATTCTTTGATTCTGTTTTCTCCCCACAGCAGCCTGACAGTGCCAGCAGCACATGCAACTGGCTTGGCCCATTCCAGTGGTGGCTCCGGGAGCTCCAGCGAGTCCGAGAGCAGCTCCGAGTCTGACTCTGACAGTGAGAGCAGCTCCAGTGACAGCGAGTGCAACGAGGAGTCACGCAGTGCCACACCAGAGGTAAGGCCACACTCTCAGCTCTTCACCAATAGGGGCATGGAGGTGAAAGCATGGAAGAGATGGAAATCCTACTCCCTGCCAGGAAAATGTTGAAGTGATGTGCTATTTGATGCTGTCAATCCTTTTCTTGCTTTACAGTTTTATATATATGACCTGTATAGTCATTCTAGCTTTTGGAATAATCCTTCTGGCCTACATTTGAATTGCTTTAAAGAAATATTTAGATTTTTGCCAGTAGCTAGAGAAGATTTTATTGACACAGTATTCAGCTGGGACTAAGGAAAGGCAACATGACAAAACTATGTCTTCAGGGACCAGCTAAATTTTTAGTTGTATTATATTTCTCCAGGGCCACATTGTAAACCAGATGAGGAAGCCTAATTAACCATAAATACTCCACAAATACTCCCATAAAACTAACAGTCACCACTAGTTGAATGAAATAGAAGGGTGTGTTAAAAACATTATCAGTTAAAGGGGAAAGCATTGCTTCTGACTCAAATTTGTTCCTTATCATTCTTCAAACTACAGCCTGAACCTCCCTCAACTAACAAATGGCAGCTGGACAAATGGCTAAATAAAGTGAACCCCCACAACAAGACTATCATCAACAGTCAAAATGAGCCTCACAGCGAGACCAGCTCCCAGGCCCAGAGCAACCAGCAGCCTGAAGGGCCAACCAAAGGGAAGCTCAACAGCAACCTGCCCCCAACTGATCCCAAAGACAGGGCGATCCTTAGTCCCATCCGAGAGAAAGCCAAACCACGGGTTGCCCAGAAAACCCCAGAGGCTAAAAGCTCCAAGCAGAAGTCGCCAGCTCATAATGAGCCAACTTCACAAAGGACTACTGGGAAAAAGCAACCCAAAAAGGTAGAAAGGACTTCCAGTGTAGAAGAGTATAACTGGCCCAAACCAAATAATACCAGCAACACTCCCAAAGAAAAAGACACACAGGAACCCCCCGAGCAGCCAAAGGTTCGAACTAAAGCAGCAGTTGGGAAGACAGCTCCAAGGAAAGAACCACGAACTAGCACAGGTCTCACTTCAGAGAAGAAAAAGTACAGAGGCCCCAGTAAAATTGTTCCTAAGTCCCGGGAATTCATTGAAACGGATTCATCTACTTCTGACTCAAATACAGACCAGGAGGAGAGCTTGCAGGCAAAGGTATTGCCAGCTTGTGCTGGCTCTGGCAATGGCATCAAAGTGAAGGACTCTGGCAGTAACATCCTCAGTGTAAGTAGTTTAACTAGCAATGGCAGCAACACATCCATTGACCAGACCAGCAATGACTTGGAGGAGCAGCTCTTTTCTCCTATCCCAGTCGTACAAAATGAACTTTTGTCTCCGCTGAGGGAATATGAAGAACTCAAATCTCTGTGGGTGAAAATAGACCTTAGTTTACTCTCTAGGATACCTGGACAAGAGCCTTTTGAGACGACATCTGTGAAAAGTGAACCAAGAGAGCCAACTGTGAAACACAGACGGCCATCTCGAGAGTCCCCTACCCCAGCAGCTGAAAAACCACCCACAAAATCCAAAAGGAAACACAAGGTAAGTGGTTTTCATCAGGGCAGTAGCCAGTGATTCCTCACTGCACCTGCAGCGGGGCTGTAAAAAGCCATCATAACACTAAGGTCTTTACAAAGGAGGTACTTTTACAGGTACATTACAAATTAGCATCAGAAACTAGTAGAAAACAAACTCCAGCTGACAAAATCTGTGATGTATGTGGGTTTTTTAAAACCTGTCATGCCAGGTCTTTTTTTTACAATAGTTGCTCACTCATTCATTTCCAGCATTCTGTGATCTGCAGAAAGTTTCCCAAGTTCATGTTGCTGTAGGTTCAGCCATACACAGAAAATGTGATTTGTATTTGGAAGGCAGGGTTTCACTGCAGAATTAAGGCATTTTCACCAGTGGCTTAAGCAGGCATTAGCAACAATAGAATGGTGCTTGCTCCTACTCCTGGTGTATTTAGTCTTTGTATTTTCTTGTTGTATAAACAAATGTGATTCATAGAAATATCATTGGCTTAACTAGCTACTTTTGCTATACAGCTTCCTGAAAAAACACATATATTTTGACTTAAGGCATTATGTTTTATCATGTGTTTTATGTTATTTATGCCCAAGGGTACCCTATCTTGTGGGGTATGACAGTGCACTTCAAACTAAGTATGTTTTCAGAGAACAAACTGAAGTCTGATATCATAAGTGAATGTTTGTAGTCAATTTATCCAGCTGAAATAGTTGTGCTCTGGTCTGTCTGTGAGAAGTCATCCTAGCAGAATTTTTTTTTTATAGCCTATATTTTATAAATCATTGTGAACAGGACTTCAGTTCTCTGTCCTAATAGACTTCTTGACATCCTGAGTTTGAGCAGTATGGTATGAGGTATGAGTTGTTAATGCCAGACAAAGACAAACAATGCCAGGCAGATACAGGGTCTGCACCTCTGCCTACACGAGTCACTGCACTGGCTCCTTCTCTCTTGAATTAAGTGGAAATAATCACATGAGTAAACTCAGCAGGTTTTTATTCAATTTATATTCTAGCTGTGTACGAAAGGTAGAGATAGAAGTAGGAAGGAGAAAATAGGAAAGAGGCAGGGTGTATCTCAACATACCCTTCTTGCTAGGTATGTTAGTGAAGTTTCAGTCTGATGGAGAAGGAATCTTGTGTCAGAGGATAGTATTGGCAATTAAATTGAGCACTCCCAGGAAAAAACAAGAAGGGTTATATGAAAGTTGGAACCTCATAATTGCATTACCTGGGAGTGAATAGGAGAGCAACAAATGAGAATCTTGCTCTGGGACTGTACAAACCAATCTATGCTCTGAAACAGCCCCTTTGGTTGCTGTGTGAATTGTTCACTTCCACCCAAGGGGGAACAAACCAATTAGGGTAACTTGAGGGTATATCAACAGTTAAAACAGAGCAGAAACACCCTCATTTGTGTTTTTAAATCTTGCTATTAAAAGATTTATTTTAACCATCTACTAGTGGGTTTGAAGGCTGATATGAAGGTTCCAGTGACAGAGCAGTAATCAGCTTTGCTTGTATCATCCTAGTTCAGGCACAAAAGTCACGCATCAGGGAATCTTTCAAAGCAAATTTTAAACGAGCTATCACTGTTAATGACTACCCCAGCTCAGTCCTGTAGCCTTTTAGTCCTGTGAGGAATACTTACTCAGGGAAGTTTTCCCATCAGCTTCCATTAAGTCAATGAGTAAAAGCTATTTACTTGAGTAAGATTTGGTGCTATCAAGTCATTTCATCTGAATTATTAATTAAATTCCAGTGCACTACAGAAGATAGCAATAGCACATGAGGCGTTTTGCTTCCTAATTATCTGGCCATGTCACTTGTTATATAATTTCCTGTCGTGGTCAGAGCATGTTTAGCCCTGATTTCAGGTGACTTTTACTTCTTTTAGATCACTATTTTAACTGCTGCTACTGTAAAGGAAATACAGTGAGTTTCCTGAGCTCCTCTCAATGGCAGGTGGGATTGTACACACCTGCTGGATATTTCAAGCTCTACCTTTTTTGTTAAAGCAAACAGAAAGCCTGGAGACGTTTGTTGAAAGCAAGAAGCAGCGCTTAGAGGACCCTTCAGCTTCATGCCTGCTCCCACCTTGTATCTCTCCGATACCGAATCACAGATTGACCAGCACTAAAGAGTAAGTTCTTTTCTTTCACATAACATTTCTGAGGGTTTTCACAGTGCTATTCTGCAAATGGCTTTGCTGGAGAGCCAGATGGGCTTTACAGCTCAAAAGTGACCCAGCAAAGATATTCCCATCCATCAGGAAGAGGATCCACGTGGTTTTGGAAGAGATTCATCCATCCATCTGATGGACTGCAGGAATTCAGAGTGCCACCAGTCCTGCTGTACTCTTCTACCCCAACTCCATCCTTTCAGTGTTGTTTCTTGGACACATTATCCTTAACCTCTACAACCAGAGAATCCTCCTAAAAGAGAGCTTCATTTGATTGCCTGGAATTTATTTTTTAATTCCTTTTATAAGAGATATCTCTCAGTTTTATTGCATGAAATAGTGACTTTTCACTTCAGCAGCACTTTTTATCTGAGCATACAGCAATGCCAGAGGTGACTATCCCAAATGTTTCAGACATTCGTGCTTTGTGTTTCAGCAGATGTATAATCAGTTTGTGCCTTTCAGAGTGTGTTTGAGAGATGGCTATAATGCTTGAGCAAACAGGCACCACATAAATAATGATTCTGATTAGTATAATCACAAGATTAACATTCTATAAATAACCAAAGAGTCCAACTCCCTTCTGTCATCAATTTTGTGCATTTATGATTTTGAGATGAGGTGCTTCTTTCTGCTTTGCACTAGGTCAAGCAAAGAACCAAACCAGCAACATGCTTCTGAAAACAATTTGATTGTAGTCATATTTAAGTTTAAATGAAGTTCTAAAATAATTGATGAAATAGCACACAATTTTTTAAATCTATCAGGAAGGTTTTTATTTTTAGTGGTGTAATTACAGAGTAACATTGGTCCTTGAACTAACCCCTCATTCTACCCGTGAGAAAATCAGAGCTGGACTCTGGAAGAGGTAGATAAGTTGAAAGTTTCAATGTGATCTGTAATGTGTTGCACATTTGATAAACATCATGATGGGTGTTGCTATTGTCATAGCTAGAAATACAAAGAGCAGAGATATATTGTAGTGGGAATCAAGGATTACCCATCCCCAACACCTCCATAATCCATTAAAAAAACATTTCTATTCTTGTCACCACCAAGCCCTAAGGATCCACCCCCAACCTGATGCTTCTTAATTTGAGCTTGTTTTCCAGGTCATTAATTTGATTCCTCAGAGCTTTGAAGCCCTTGGTATTCTCTGTTAAAATATAATTGTGTCCAACAAAAGTTATTTGCATATGGTAGATTTTCCTCGCATCTGCCTCAAGTTTTGGAACAAAATTTTCTGATTTCATTTCCAAAGCAGTGATTGAGACCTGGATCATGCTACATTTATGTCTTCTGAGTTCTCTGAACCGAAAGCAATATTGTATAATAATTCAGGTCTTCAACTCCCAGACATGTGCAACTGAATATAGAGCAATGTATTTCCCAAAAGATGAGGGAGCTGCCTGAACAGAGTGATGACAAATTTCTGGAGACCACCAGATTCTTTTTAAGCTGTCAGCAGCCATTCTGTTCTCCAGGGGGTTTAAGTAGAGTTCTACCAGGAAGCAGAGGAAAGGGGAAGCTGTTCAAGGGCATGGGAGAAAGCAACACTTCTGTGGTAAAAGGCTGAAAGAAAGGCTTTGCCATTTGCTCCTTTATTCTTAAAGGTCCTACATTTTCTTTCAAGATTCTTTAATGTCTACATAAGGAATTTGAGAAATGAGGGTGTTTCAGCTACAGGTGTGATGATGATGTACATCCATTAAGAGGGTGTTACATCCCAATGGTTCTCACTAGGAAGAAACATTACATCTCTCCTAATAAGCCAACAAGCCAAGTTTCTCAAGGCAGACTTCAGAGATTTTCACTGGGCTTTTTTATTGATACAAGATTGTTTGGAGAGAAAGACTGTGTTCTGAGGGCCAAAATTTGGAGGCATTCTGGAATTTGAAGGAAGCACTGAAAGACAGGCCACACCTGGGCTTTTGCAGCTCCTACTGGCTACCTGTCCATAGTTTAGGCATTTGAATACTCTTCTCATAATCTTTCCCTAAATATATAGGCTCAATGAAGGAAGCAATTCATTTTTAAAGGCATGTCTGATGTGGGTAATTATATGCCCAATTTCCACAATTTTCTATGACTACATGTAAAATTTGTGTGTAGATATTTCAAATGATCAATTCTGAACCTAAAAGCCATTTGCACAACCAAAGATCCAGTTTGTATTATACATTCTCTGCATAAACAACTAGTTACCTCTCTGCTTATTTCTTCCCTCACACCCTTTGGGGCTGATGCCTTTTCCTGCATCTGTCATGACACATAAAATATAATTATTCAAATTGCTGCCACTATATTTTTCTTATTTTTGATATGTCTTAGCAAATGAAAGAATAGATGCTACTGTGTCTTGTCCAAGTAATTCATAATAATACCTTGAAACACTGTCTGTGAGGCTGCATTTTTGTCAGATCAGTGTCTCACTTTGCAGAAGAGGGTTATTTCTGTATTTTACTGGCTTGCCAGAGCACTTTTAATTTAAGCATTAATTGTATGTACTGCTGCACACCCTTTCTATCTGAATACCTGATTGGTGGACCCAGTCCAGACAGAGGACTGTTCACCAACATTTAGAATCATAGAATCCTAGAATAGTTTGGGTTGGAAGGGACCTTAAAGATCATCGAGTTCCAACGCCCCTGCCATAGGCAGGGACACCTCCCACTAGATCAGGCTGCTCAGTGCCTTGTCCAGCCTGGTCTTGAACACCTCCAGAGAGGGGGCATCCACAACCTCTCTGGGCTACCCGTTCCAGTGCTTCACCGCCCTCACTGTAAAGAATTTCTTTCTTATGTCAAGTCTAAATCTACCCCCCTCCAATTTACATCCATTGTTTCTAGTCCTCCCATCTGATACAATATTAAAAAGTCCTTCCCCTGCCTTTCTGTAGGACCCCCTCAGGTACTGATAAGTTACTATAAGGTCCCCCCTGAGCCTTCTCTTTGCCAGGATGAACAACCCCATTTGAGAATTATTTGCTGATGCAAACTGTGAGTCTCAATTTCGAACTAGACCCTTCCCAGTGTAACAAGCTGGATGTCTAACAGCCCCAACAGAAGTCTGTCTGAGGCCAGCATTTCAGCCTATTCTTCAAGATTTCCTCTTTCCTTTTGTCTGACCTTTAGTTTAAGATGCACCTGTACTTGGCAATATATATTAGCCCTTGGGTAGGCACAGTGGCATTCTTTGGAGTTCCATCACAGCAGAGGCAGCCTTCTAGTTCTATGACAACTACTTCAGCTTCATTCAGTAGCTGCCATCTGGTCCAAGCTAATGCGGGAATGACCTTTCCCTGCTCACCCCCTGCAGAAAATCAGATACACCGTCAATGTGCGGCATTTCATTGTGAACGGGGAGAGGAGAGAGGCAAAGGAAAGGCAAGTGATTGGTATGGACAATTGCTTTGTCTCACTAATAGGCCAGAGATACCACTGCATACCACAAGGAGTGGATAAAGAAAGGGCAAAGAAAAGCAGCTTGAAATGTGAGAGTAGATGGAAATTCTCCCTCCTTCACACGCTGACCTCTTGTTGCCTGCTTACTTGCCTTCTGCCCTAAAAGAAACAAGGCTGGAAAAAAAAGGCAGATGGGGAGCTTTCTACTTCCTTGATAATTGGCCTTTTCAGACAAAGATAAACCCTGCAGCCACAAGACCATCAGTTCTGCTTGTATTTTTTCTTTGCACTTTTATTGTGCTTCTCCCTAGATCTTAAATATAGTTTAACTAACAATCATGTCAGCAAATTAAACCGTTGTGTCTTGGTAATTATTGCAATAAATTAATTCAAAATCAGTGATCACTGCAATCAAAGACCAGTTTTTTAGCCCATTAACAGCCCAAAGCAAAGTGACAATCTGGTTAACTGCTGGTAACAACCTATTTCATGGAGGTTATTGTTAACATAAATGCTTTGGCGTAAATGTGAGGGAAGTAGCATTGCTAAATAAATTATCAGCTTAATTCCTTTGATAACATGTAGGATTAAGAGGGCAATAGGGGAAAAAAAAAAGGTCTAACCAGAATTATAATATTAAATTATTGCTGTGTTATTCTGTTTTATTTTTAATTTGAGTTATGTAGAAAAAAGAGCCTCAAGAGCATTTTCCTTTTCTTTTCACCCAAAGAATGACTTGTGTGCCAGATCTGTGTAGCTGTGCTTACTTTGCCTTAAATTTGAACCCAAAGATGATGTGAACGGTGAACTTTTAAGTAGTGACCCCTTCACTGTAAGTTGTCTTAATTTTTTCTTGCACTATTCTTTGTCCCTTCACCTCTGTGTAGCAGCTGAAGAATGTTGCTTTGATTGCTAAGTGCTGTTAGTTCCCCCATGCAGTAGACTGTGCATTAGTGCTGGAAATAGCCAGGGATGTGCTGAGGAATCTCTCTAGAGGTGCAGGGTCAGATCCTAAAAGGGACTTGACCAGTAGCTCACATTGAATTTTTCTTCAGATGCTTTTGAGATAGACTTAGCAGATGTGATTGCTCTTCCCTTTGTAAAGCTGTATCAGGGAGGAAGAAGATCTCCAGGCACTTCTGTGCAGAGGCACAGAGAACCACTTCACTCTCTGCTCCCACATTCAGGAGCAGGACGTTCAGTTGGGAGGCAAAGGGTTTGGATTCTGCTCCCAAGTATTTAATTAACCGTGTCTGCTTTGCCTCTCTACAGTCCAATAGCACAGGTTTGCTTTCTTGGGGAGGTGGAAAAAGTTCAGTATTACTGTACTATCGTTTTGCTAACTTGTCTGAGTTCCAAAATACACTTTGGGGGTAAGAAAGCTAACAGATGGGGCTTTGAGTCAGACCTTTTTGGAGAATATATTGCAGGGCCACATGTGCATAAAATCCATCTCTCTGAAGAACTGCTTGACTCTTCCTACCTGGTTTGCTTTCCTTTCATCTTTTTGAGGCCCATGCATTTTCTGAGCAGGACAGGCATCCATACCAGGCAATATGAAATCTGTGCTCATTTTGTTTTCTCAGTCTGAAGATACATCTTTAATATCAGATAATTTCAGATAAGATATTTTTAACTCTGTTTCAGTCAAATTAAAATTATATTGAATAGAAGAGTTATAAAACCTGAAACTCAGGGAGTTGTTTTATTTCATTCCACAATTTCAGAGAGGCTAAGATATTTTTGTATCCAAAATAGGGGAATGACCAAAGCTGGTGTAGGTATTTATGATGTTGGTGAAACTGCAAAAGAGGTTAGACTGTAATGAGGGAGAGCTCCAGAAATAAGCAGTGAGGAAATTTGGGTTGCTTTCTTCTCTTTCCCTGCTTACTTTAAGGCAAAGTAAATCTATAATTCCTGAAACTGTCTAATAGTGCCTGGGACTGAAATATAAATTCTTGTTGAATTTAATTCGTTATTGAAATTTTAGTCAATAATAATGAAAAATAAATGATTGTGTTGTGCAATATTAGATGTCTAACAAAAGATTATAATTCAGGTTGTCTTCATTGACTAGTCTAGGACAGTACCTAAAATAAAAATCTATGAGTAGATTAACATGTTAAACACTTGGTGGAGTGTTAGGGCTGGGTTTTTTTCCTTTTTGATGGATTTGAGGGGAGAAAGGTCTAGCAGGTTTATTGGTTTTTACTGTGTATCTCAGCTGCCATTTCTAGCCAGCTAACAATTTCTGTACAGAAAACAGACAATAGATTATCATATTACTTGAGCTTTGATGTCAAAACCACATTCAATTTCTGAATCACGTTCAATTCATCAACCAGTATTTGCTCAAGGGCTTTTGCCAGCTACAGTGTATCATTCTAATATAGTGCTGAACATTGGTTTTATTCTAGAGGTCAAATAATTATTATCTTGTTATTGTTATGGCTATCATTTTGTAGTTGTTATAAATAATTTTTTTTTTATCCACATGCTATGTGCTATTAAATTTTTTTGCAAAAATCTCTTCTGTGGGCCCTAATCCAGCTCTTCAAATGATGCTTAATGTTAAACACATAAATAGACATAGCTGATGTCAAAGAAGCTAATTCCATGCATAAAACTTTCCAGCATTTTGCTGAGTCAGAACCTCTGTGACCTCTCAAATGAAGACTGACTGAAATTAGCATTTAAATTGGGTGCAATTTGTACTAATGCACTGGAAGTTGTCCTCCAAAGCAGGAGGTTTCTGCAGCTGCTGAAAAAGCAGAGGTAGCTCTTCTGTTATCACTGTCTGTCCCCTTTTGACTTCGTTCCTAGGACATGGGGACTGCAGGACATATTTGAGGGCAGGGCTGGGTTTTCAGCAAATAAAATCTAGAGCTTTGTGCTATGGCGGATTAACCAAGGTTCTTGAAATGTAACTAGTTCTTATCTGCATCCCAGGAGCAGCAGTGGCTCAGTGAAGAAGGTGGCAAAGAAAAGAGAAGAGAAGCTGTTCCCTCCTCCGTTATCCCCCCTCTTGGACGAGCCTGTGCACCGGCGGCACAGCAGTGACAACAGCTCCTTCAGCCAAGAGACCAACATCACAAACACCTCTCAGACCAGCAGTTCTTCCTCCTCTGTTTCCAAACACAGAAAGAATGAAAATAAATCCTCTTCTAACCCCAAAGGAATCTGTGTAAGTAACCGATCACAGGTGCAGGAAGTGAACAAGATAAAATAGAATTAACATAGCTTTGTTCTGTTTGATTTTTTCCCCCAAGTATCTATTTTTAAAAGCTTATGTAGCTCCACTCAAGAGCAGTGAGTAGTGGATCTTTGCAGAGCTGGGCATAAGCAGCTCTTCAATTTTTAGGTCAGCATTAGGCACTTGGTGTTGTGTATCTCCCAGAAACACCCAGTACCCAAGCCTCAAAAGAGAGTCTTTGCAGCCACCAACTAGCTGCAATTAGTCCCTTAACTCTGTAGCTACAACACACATGTTTTGAAAATAAAGCTTCAAGAATTTTAATATACATCACCCAATTATCCTACATTCTCAGCTAGAACTAAGCACTGTACTTACACTGAGTATTAGAGCCTAAACTCAACAAATAACCCAACAAAATCTAACAAAAAGCTACTTGTCCATAGCACACTCAACATGTAAATACCTTCTCTCAAGTTTGCAGACTCTCAGCTTCCAGTAGTAACATTTATTTACTCTTTATCTCCATGAATTACATTTATATGCTTTTAAATACTATGTAAAGTTCTTTCTTTCTCCTCCCTGAAAAATATGCTAGAGACATCTCTCCATCAAAGGTTTTCACATTGACAATTCCTCCTTGCTTGCTTTTCACCAGATTCAGATGTCCCTTTAATGAAAATGCATGAAAAAGGGTCAAAACTAGAAACTACCCAGAGAAATCACTAAAGTAATATTTTCCACCAGTTTGTCACCTTTTTTTAGGTCAAACATGGAAACTTCAGGTTTTTGGCCCTTTTAAGAAAAAAGTCCTCCCACTAGACATGAAACTAGTATAAAACTGCATGTTGTATATTAGTATAGAACTGGCAAAATTGGAAGGCAAGAAAATTCTGCCACAGAGAAGGACACACACAGCCCCATTTTTCACAGTTCGTTGCTTTGTGAGAGGTTTTTACCCTGCACTGTAATGGTAAAACTCACAAGTTGCATTGGATGGGAGGTGACAAATCACTTCACCTGATTCATTCATCCCTGTTGCTTTCTGATATCAGTGTGTCACTTCAAGCTGCGAGAGCAGCACACACGCCTTCAACTGAAATCAATGCCAAAATGAACTGCTTATGTCAGCAAATAAGCAATGCTATGTAAACAGCAGGGTCACTTCCTCTCAATTCCAGAATCTCTAGGCAGGTTCATCCTTGGTTTTTCTATTAGCCTGATGCTTGAAATGTTTGTTTTCTAAAATATGTTAGACCTCTTTCTCTAGTTCTTTGGATCATTTGTAATTAGGTTTTATCTGGTTGTGGACTTAGCTTGCAAGTTGCAATTGCCTGATTTGAATGTTCCAGTTTTTAATGAGTGCAAAGTCACAGCTCCTGACTTCTGCTTTCTATTCTTCCCTCTGTGTGGCAAGGAAACCGTTCCTTGATGGAATCCAAGCAGACTTTCAGACATCTTACAGGGACCTAATAATAACACAGAAAAAAAAAGACATAAAGTTGAATTTACATCTATCTCTTCTGCATAGATTTCCCCACTCTTGCTTTAGCCAATGTTTCTAGTTGGTAACGCTGGTATCCAGGTTGAATTTACCTAAGAGTGTAAGATGGTGACTTCAGGGGAGGGGTCAGAGATATTCATGTTGCCTAATTAATAGGCTTATGTTATAATGGATGCAGGGGTGATTTTTTGAGGTAATCTGGATGTAGTTGGGTTTATATGAGAGCTACTTTTTGCCTCAGCCTTTTGTTCATTTTGGGTTTTTGCAGGGATGGATGTGAACACTTAAATTGGTTTGGTGAGACTAAGAAGAGTTGATAACAGTCTTCTTTTTTTTTTTTTTAGGAGGAAGAATCCCACAATACACCAACAGCCAACACTCTTCTTGACACCAGCCATCTAGAAGCAGACATCTGGTCTGCTATGCCAACACTTTCCAATGGGAATGCTGAGCCCAGAAGGCCCAAAATAACTTTTGATGATGTGTAAGTGTTACTGGATGCCTTGTGCTAGCTGCCTGTTGTGTGGTTGGGATTTTCAAGCAAACAGAGCTCCCAGTGCAAGAGATTATCTTTGGCTATAGCACTAGCATTGGGCACCTGTGTGGATGCTGCTGTGCAAAAGGCACACAGTTTTAATCTTTACAAATGAACTGTTGTCACAGATTAATGAAGACTATGTTGATAAATGTTTTCAGATCATTAATGTTTGTTCACTGTAATTCTTCTTAATTTTTTTTTATTTTAGCTCCTCTAATGGAAACTTCTTATACTTAATTAGCTAAAAATATTTTTCATTTTCCTCTGCTCAGCACACATTAATGAGTCCTTTGGGTGGCCAGTTTCTACAGCTAGTTATTTTACATTCTGATCACCTATCATATTTTTGTATACACCAGCTTCAGATTAAGATTTAAAGAGATAAATAGGCCAAAATTGCTCTTGGAAGCAGTCAGCAATTTTTTCAAATGATGTTTATCCAACTGTATGAAAATGAAGATTTGTAATAATTGATTTTGTCTCTTTAGGCTTCACAATGCCGATTATTACATGCAAGAAGCTAAGAAGCTGAAGCATAAAGCAGATGCATTGGTAAGCTGTCACGGGGGGGGGTTTCTCTCTTTCCATTGTGGAGATGGGTGTAACAAAAATGCACATTATGAATGTTATCTAGAGTTTTATAAACCAGGAGGAGCCCTGCTATTGACTAAAGTGTGCTTCAGATTGTACTGCAGAAACACACTGTCTGCAAGTCAAACTCTCAGCACCATTCTTAAACTTTGGCAATTTGATTCCCAAAATAGAGACTCCTCCTGTGGAGGAGCAATAGTCATGCTGCTTATGAAGGATGATGTGTATTTTAAATTTGTTTTCCTGTTTGCTTTAAGCCTAAAAGTGTTGAAATACTCCATAATAGAAAATTAAGAAAGGCAAATCACCCTCCACCCCATTATCATGGGGTGAAACTGTTTGATTTTTCCAATCCAATTGTCTAAAATTTACAACAATTTATTTTTAAATAGTACATTCTTACTAGAATAATAGAATGATTTGGGTTGGAAGGGACCTTAAAGATGATCTTTTTTCAATCCCCCCTGCCTTGGGCAGGGACACCTCGGACTAAATAAGGTTGCTCAATGCCTTATCCAGCCTGGCCTTAAACTCCTCCAGAGAGAGGGCATCCACAACCTCTCTGGGCAACCTGTTCCAGTGTCTCACCACCCTCACAGTAAAGAACTGCTTTCTTAAATCCAGCCTAATTTTCCCCTCTTCCAATTTGCTTCCATTACTCCTAGCCCTGCCATACTGTACCCTATTAAAAAGTCCTACCCCAGCCTTTCTGTAGGTCCCGTTCAGGTATTGAGAAGCTACTATGAGATCCCCCCTGAGCCTTCTCTTCTCCAGCCTGATAAATAGAGACCTAACATGATTCTTTCCAAAAAATCTTGCAATGAGCTTGTTCAACCCTGGAAAAGCTTTTTCTCATTTTACCCCAGGTGAAATTCCAGTAAGATTTGCCTAATTTTGATAAAACTACTTAGTCTGACATATTATACTCTATCATAGTTTATTTGATCCAAGATACTGCTGGCACTGATAGGGCTTTAATAGTTGTTTGCTTGCTTTATTATTTGTTGGGGTTTAACATACATGATTTATCACTCCACATTTGAGACTTTGTGCTGGGAAGTAAGTGTTCATCTAAAAAAACCACCCCAAAACAATCACATGCTGTGTTTTTTAAAAACAAAACAAATGAAGAAAAATAAGGATTTTTTTCCCTCTGCTATCAGTGAGATGAAGGAGAGCTGACACATCAAGCTTCCTGCTTCAACTCTCTGGGATCCCTTTAGATTTGGGGCACAGTGATACCAAGCATATTTGCTGTGGGAGATGGTTGGGGTTTTGGACAGCCTGTCATCACTGTCAGTAAGTTTGCAGTTGTCCCTCCTGACCTGCCCGTGCACAGGAGGTGTCTGCACTGATCCCCACAGCCTGACTCAGAAGAGCATGTTCAGCCATAGCCCTGACATCTGCAGATGGGGGAGGCTGCCAGAAGCAGACTGACAACACCTCCCACAGCTGATTGACCTTTAAAGAAAATACATATGGTTCTGGCACAGGGATGCCCACCCCACACTAGCAAACATTTACAGACTCGGACTCCTGATGATCTCAACATGCTGTGTCAATCCACTTCCCCCCACAGCCTGATTCACTCAGAAGGTGTTGACCTGTCACCTGTCCTCTTACCTTTGGCTATGCCCTATGGAAACAGGGGTGTTTCTCAAGCAGAACAAAGAGGAGAAGACACAGCTTATCGTGCCACTGGCTGCAGGCAGGCCTTGCCTGTCACTTGCAGTTTGACACCTTGAGAGCTCTTTTGGGAATGTGAAACCATCCACTAGGATACAACTTGTTGGCAGACATAAATACCCACAAAGTATCTGCTCTTTCTTTCCACTGGTTAGGTCTTAACTTTTTTTTCCCACCCGATACAGCTGCACACAAATTTTCTCCATGTAACACATTTGCTCTGCAGTCCCATAGTGTTAGTTGTCCTGTGGAAACAATTGCTTCTGGTTACTTGGTGCTGACATGACAAAGAGCAAACAGTGCTGAGAGATGTGTTGCGGTAGCTGGAAAGATAATGCATGTGACCTCAAAATGTGTCAGCAAATGTTAATGAGATTTGTGTCAGTGCTGTTCCTGAGCTGGTACAGAAAAGAGATTTCTGGTGAAGGGCAGGGCAATCCCATGAAAACCTCTCCTTGTCTGGGGCAGCAGTAAGGAATCAAATGTCTGTACCATGTGGAAAAGATCTTGGAGACCTGGATCTGTTCTGGGCTGTGCTGCAATGAGCTCTACACCACTAGAGTCAGCATAGGGCAAAGGACAGGGTTGGATCCCATTTCTGTATGTCTGCACTAAAGCAGCTTGCAGCCAGATTCCTTTTTAAATACTACAAAAAGTCATCTAAAGCAAAGAATTTGAAGAACACACTAAGAAGCACCCACTAGAATAGAGAGAAAGCATTTACAAATATTTCCCCTTTTGTAGTCATTCAGGTAATACCTATCAGTTACACATGCTCAATGCACAAGAGCAGAAATCGAAATTAAAGGGATGCAGAGACAGCCAGTTGTAAGGATTGCTTAGAAGAAGTCACAAAGGCAACCATACTGCTACCTTGGACCAATACTAAATGTTCTACTTAATATGTAGGTAGGATAGCCTTCCATTTTGTGAATGAAAACATATGCAGATACATCAAAAATATTTTGATAGACACACAAAGAAATTGTTTAGTTATTTAAAGTATATTGGATCTCTTATATCAAATGCCATATTAGTGGAATTCTTACATCCAGCTATCAAAAATTGAAAATGCTATTATAAAATACTTACAGTAAAAATGTCATATATAATATTCATTAGGCATAAAAAAAGAAATCAGTATGTCTAAGTCAGTTTAATCACAACCATTATGAGGGCTAAAACCTTTTGCAATAAAATCCTAGTAAAATAAAATATTTAGCAGTGCTATATTTTCTCTTTTTTCTGCTCTTTCCATCATCTCATAAATTATGACTTTTTTTTTTTTTTTTGATCAACAGTTAACACAGAGTGTGACATCTGATAAATGGCAAAGAGTTGTTACTTAACCCTTCCATAGTGACATTCAAGCTTAGCTCATACAGCAAGGAGCAATATCATAGAATCATAGAATAGTTTGGGTTGGAAGGGACCTTAAAGATCATCGAGTTCCAACGCCCCTGCCACAGGAAGGGACACCTCCCACTAGACCAGGCTGCTCAATGCCTTGTCCAGCCTGGTCTTGCACACCTCCAGAGAGGGGGCATCCACAACCTCTCTGGGCAACCTGTTCCAGTGCTTCACCACCCTCACTGTAAAGAATTTCTTTCTTATGTCTAGTCTAAATCTACCCCCTTCCAATTCACATC